>JAVSCE010003422.1:0-106698 GCA_032199065.1 Smutsia gigantea | reverse complement strand
TTTGCTCTATGCTCAAGCTGCACAGCAGTGTTCCCTGTGGAGGTTCTCAGGGAAATGAATGCTCTCCTTCCTTTGCTCGCCTCCCTCTCCCCTCGTCATTCAGTGCTCTCTTTTCCCCTCTACTTCCTGAAGAACAAAATCTGGTGGCTGTGCAACTGGCCTTAAAACGTGTCACCTGCTCAACTTTTGGGGCTGGTGCTGTTATGGTTCTGAGTCTCGGAGTTGATCCTTGGGCGAAATTATGCTGACACTCCATGATCCTGCCACCTCCATTGTCTTTGGTCTTTACCCTTCCCTCACCTGTGCTTCTCCTTCTTCATGTGTTACATCCTCTGCAAATCCACCTCCAGGTGCCCCACATGCCTTTTAATCTCTCTCTCTCTCACTTTATATAAGCCACATTTTTGGGAGGAGAGGATCTGATTACCCATCCACATTGTAGCTAAATATACATCTCTTTTTTCTTTTTGATACTGGTGTGCACTGTCTTAAAAAAATTTTTTAATTGACATATCATAAAATTATTTTTTATATATAGCTCAATGAGTTTTAACACACATGTAGGTTTAACACATGCATAACCACCACCACAATCAGGATACAGGACATTTCCATCACTTAAAAAGAAAAACAAACAAACCTTGGGCTGCTCCTTTGGAAAACCCTGCTCCCCACTCCTGAACCCGGCAACTGCAGCTCTGTCTGCATCCCTACATTTTTGCCTTTTCCAGAAGGTGATGCAAATGGAATTATACAGAATGTGACCTTTGAGAGCGGCTTCTTTCACTCAGCATCGTGTCTGTGAGATTCATCCAGGTTGTCTGCATTGCCGGTTATCCCTTATTCTTGCTGGGCAGTGCTCTGTGGTGTAGGTACACCACAGTGTGTTTAGCCCTTCACCTGTTGGAGGACAGTTGGGTTGTTTGCAGCTCTTTGCAATTATGAGTAAAGCTGCTATGAACATTTCTGTACAGGTCTTTGTGGGAACATAAGTTTTCATTTTTCTGGGGATGGCATTGCTGGATCATATGGTAAATAGGTCTTTTGTTTTCCAGAGGAATTCTTGCTTTTATGAGGTCTATGATAAATTCAACACTTAAACTGTAATGATTCTCTAAGTGTGGGATTTCAGGCTGTGCTTTTGAGATTAAGATCATGTGTGCATGTTAATGTGTGTGTGTGCACACGTGTGCACCTGCTGGGTATGTTAATGGTTGGGAGGCCTGAATCACTTTAGCTCAAATGGTGGCCAGTCCCTGTTCACCTTGTGCTTGTGGGTTGACAAGACAATTTTTCTCCCAGGGCTTTAATCCTGACCTATGGTATCAGAATAGGAAGAGCTATTTAAATTGGATGAGTGTTTGACAAACAACCGTCTGTTCATGATGAGTGGATTTCCTTCCATCTCTAAATCCTGTGACTATGATTGCAACTCTTATGCTTGAATCATTCTCTAGCTACATCAATTTCATGGTTGTCAGCAATGCCTAATCCATCTTCCATAGTCTGGAACTTCTCAGAACGCAGACTCCCTTGAGACGGGCATGCCCCTTGTATTCACTAATGTGCCTGCCATCCTTGGGGTGCCTACAGTTTATGTGTCCCAGAAAATTATTTAATTTTAATTTTCACTTCAAGAAAAGTCTTTGGTGAAGAAAAATATGAGCAATTCTTCAAAAAACTCTACTGATAAGATATCTTTTCTGTTTTGGAAGTGGTTTTATTCCCAGAGGTTTTGCTCCTAAGTTCCAAAATTCAGATTTCACACACACAACCATTCTTCATCTTAAATACTGTTGCCATGCATGGCTTATGGTGAGAGTTCAGCAAATGTTGAGTTGAATGAGTGAAAAAATAATTGGTGGAAAACAACAAGGTCTATATATTTATATTTTTCTTCATTTTTTATCACTACTATATATACCAAATCCTCTCTTTTATTTCTGAGCAAGACTTGGCTTTAGATGTCAAACATGTTTATTACCTATGCTTTTTGATTTGGTATTTTATTTTGGAAGCTTCAGAACTCACTTGTCTTGGAAAATAGTGACCTCTCTGAATTCTGAAAGATGGACTTATTGATTACTCTATAAATTGGAATATTATTTTACCCCAGTTACCAGCTAATGCATACTTATCCTTTAAACTCCAGATGAAATGCCACCTTCTCAATGAGAGCTCTCAAGAGCTCTCTGAGCATACCTTTTCCAAACCACCCCATGCAAAAAATAGTTCTGTTATCTATATATCACAGCGATATGGTAATTTATTTGCATTCAGATTAATCTCTCCCAGTGGTCTGTGAGCAACTTGAGGGTGGGACACATTCTCTTTTGCAATCTTGGCATTTAGCACAGTGTCTGGCACATTTGTTTGAAATAAATAGTTGTCACATTGACTAAGATAACTGAGTAATGACAACCTTGGCCAACATTTTAGTTTTTTTGCATGAATTTTAATATATATATGTACATATGTGTAATATATATGTTTGAGAAAGTGATAGGTGGTAGAATTGAATGAAAGCAGAGCTTTTTCCTGGAATTCTATGGACTGAGGAGGTGGATTTTTTTTTAATGGGGCTGGTAAATCAGCAAGGGAAAAGGTGAATTTTGGAATATTTTGTTATTATAGAGGGGAAGTGAGCCTTCTTTGATCAATTTGAAAAGGGCCCCAATTCATTCTCTTAATTCAATTTCAAGGGCTCTCTGAACATGCCTCGAGCCAAACTTTCTTCATAAAATGGCTTTTTGAATTGCAAAAATAATTCTGTCACCATAACTCAAAACCAGTATGGAAAGTGATGGAAAAGCTCACTACGTGGGAAAGGTTGCACAGTAACTGTGGACCACAGTGAGGTTAGCAGTATAAGTCATCTTCTCTTTAGTTTTATTTTGCCGAACAAGTTCACAAAATTCTAATAAGATAATAGAGCAGAGGGCTATGTAAAATTATTTCGGCTGAAATGAGGTGGGAGCAGTAAACATTTAGTCTAACTCCTGTGTGTTATTGCTTTTTATTCTAGCTGGAAATTAGGCCTTTAGCACTAGACTTTCTCAGGTGGATTGCTCTGATGTAGACATTTGTCTGGTACAACCTTGGGCTGGCAGTGAGCGCCACTGGGTAGCTATGCCAGGCAGCTGGCCACACTGTCTTGGAGAGAAGTGCTCTGGTTGGGTTCTTGTTGAAGGAGAAGGCCATGCACAGAAAAGCAGGTTTTTCTTACTGGAGGCTGACTCCTGGTAGCGCGCTGTACTAGGCTGTTGGTGCCCCTCTCAGGAGCTCATTAGTATCCTGTGAGAATTGTCTGCTTATGGCTCATAGTTATAGTCCTCTTTGGAGAATTAAGCTTGGTCAGTTGGAGATGCCTTACTTGGAAATGACTGGGAGATTGTGCCCATCCCCTGAGGGCTGCCCGCAACCAATAACTGCCGGCTTTAGGGGGAGGGCACAACATCCTGCGCCCACTTGCCTCAAGGTGAGACAACTCTGTGGTCCATTCACACTCCAGGGCTCCTTGTGGGATAAAGATGAGGCTAGACTTCACCTGAAACTACATCTTTGCTTGGCTTCTTCTGTCCTATCCTGCTTCCCTCTCTTCCTTACTTACAATAAATCACTTGTACAAAAATCTCCATTTCAGGTTCTGTTTTTAGAGAAACCAACCTAAGACACATGCCTTTGACTAAATGATCTGGCAAGACAGGACACCAGAAGGATCATTGACTGTGGATTCTGAAGTGTCCAAGAATTTTGACAGGAGTAATGTTGGGGAGAAAGATAGTTATTTGTCTAGATGTTAAAATCATTGAGGACGAGGCAGAGATGATCTGGGGCTCAAAACAGGACTCTGCTCACTTCATATCTGCATTGAGGTTAACATGGTTGGAGAAAAACACATAGCTATGCTGATGCTTTGCACTTTGAGTTGGTGATCATAAAAGTCATGTCGGTTCTGGGTGCAACCTGATCACCTACTACATTTCCCAGTCAACGTGCTGTCTGATTTGACTGTGTTCATTTAAGTTATTTTTACCTACTGAAAAGATAGACTCCCAGTATCATGGGCTCATTCCAATAAAGGTTTCTTTCTTCCTTCTTATGTAAATCCCAGAAGACTTCCTGATCAGCAGATGGCTCTACTCTAGGTGATGATTCAGGGATCCAAGGCTTTTATCCTCTTCTCACCTTGCTATCTTTGACTCATGGTTTCCAAGGTTTCAGCTTGGGAGAAGGAGCACAGAGGATTACATGTGGGAGGATTTTATGGGTGCACATGATTCTTGCTTTCATTGACTACATGATAACTGCGTCTCAGATCTTCCACTGACCACAGGATAGTATGTAAGTTCCCCACCCACCTGACACAACTGTGAGGAAGGCGGGGGTGATGAATGGACTGGAATTAATTTTCTACCATTAAATGAATGGGGGCTTAAAAAGGAAATTAAGTTTAGCTATAGAAAATAAGTTAAATGCCTTGGCAACTTGGGTTTGTATCCTGAGAGTCATACATACTGCATGTGTTTGAAATGATATCTGGAGGGGATGGCTTTGGAGTAGAAGGAGGTAACTAAAGTAGAAGATATGGAATTGAAAAACCTGACAAAAAAAAAAAGTTTAAAATTGCATCCAGTGAAAGGACAGTGATACAGTGTTAGTTTTCAAAGCCTTTAATGGTGAATTTCAAACAGGGCTCCACTAACGCATGCAGTGCTTTTGTTAGAAAAAGGACACGGCCCCATGGCAGGGGGCACGGCTTTGAGGGGCAGAGTGGGGGCTGGATTCCAGCCCCTATTACCCCTTTCATCAGGTGCTGTTGTGCAGGATACACCTGTGCATCAATACACGGCTGTCCTGATATCAAAGCAACTGCTTTTGCTCCTCCACTGTGGTAGATGGAATTAATGAGTGCAATTAAAAAAAATTCTTCCTGTGTTTACATCCTTTACCATGTGACTTTGCAGTTCTTCCAACAATAGAGGTGTAATATATTTCTCTGATGCTTGACTTTGAGTTTAGCTATATGATGGGCTTTTAGCCAAGGGAATGTAACAAACAGGAGATGACCCAAAAGTAGAGGCACTTGCATTATTGGCCTTGTTCTCTTACACCCCTGCCAACACCTTGAGAAGCACATGCTCAGCCTAGCTCACTGGTCCCAGAAAGAAGATAAGAAACATGTGAAGCAGAGCCAAGACACTCAAGCCAAGCCCAGACTAGATCTGTTGACCTCCAGTCCATCCTGTAGTATCAGGATGCCTGAGTATCAGCAGAGATCAGCAGAGCAACTCAGCCAAAGCCCAGCCTGGATCACCTGAACTCCTGTCATCTAGTAGACTCATAGGCTAAACAAATGCTTATCATTGTTTGCTACCGCGACATTGTGGTTGTTTGTTACACGGCATTATTGTGGCCATAATTAATTGGTATATCCTCTTTCTCCCTAAGAAGCCCCAAAACTATGGAGCATATTGATTGTTGCTTCTGCCATGACTGCCCTATCCTATTAGGAATTTGCATTCCTTTTCAGAATCAATGCATCCTGTCTCTCCATCAGAACTAGTTAAAAACACACAGTAGAAAATATGTTAGGGATGCTTGACTTAAATGGTTGTGATGAAAAACCATCAAAACTAGCATTAGATCCTATTCCTAGAAGAGAAAAGCGGAAATTATGGTCAGATGATTCTGATAAAACAAGTGTGGGTGGTGGAGAATAGGTGAGGGGAAATAGGTTAACCTCTTTATTCTTGGTGATGAAGATTTCTCAGTGCCACAGGGTGTCAATTCTTAATTTTCCTTCTATTTATAATTCTTCTCATGTATGATTTGAATACACCGTGTAATTTTAGCAGGCCATAACTTTCTATTTATAGATAAGAGAGATGTCATTTTTCACCTTGATAGATAGAGTATAGGAAGTGAATATATCTAAAGTCCCTTTACATAATGAAAAATAAAGGGACTCAATGTCCCTTTGATGTCTGATTGCATTACAATGTTTTTATTTCCTTTCTGTTTTCTTTGTCTGTCCTTACAAATGAAACAGTTCGTGATACTTTTCTTGTCACTCTTCCCATTAAAATGTATCTCTATCTATCATTCTATCCAGTGACACTGATAATTTTATTAGCTAAATAAACATTTTAGTCATCAATGAAACTCTTCCAGCACCAGATCAGCTAGATTAGATTGTTAGGTCAAAAGAGAGCACACTGTGATAGCTGTCACCACTGTGGAAAATTTCAGTGACTATTTTTTATTTTTCCATCTTGAATGCTTTGGGGACCAAGTAGCAAGTCCACCCACAGCTATTGTCAAGCATATTTCTTTTCTCATCAGTAATGAGGAGTGATCCTTCCCTTGCCTAAATTTATCATCTTAGAAAAAGATTTAGAGATTTGTGTTGCAATGTTGAATTCCTGGTGTTTTATTTTCTTTTTCTTTCTGAGGTCTCACAGTTTCTAATCTAGTCAGAACCTCTAATCTTAACTGGGAATGTCTAGATTTTCTAAACCTATATATGTGTACTACATTGAACTTCCTTTCCTATAAGATTTGATTGTTAGGATATATGTCTTTAAAAAATCGAGTTTTCCCATCTTTTCTGGTGATCAGCCAATGTAGCTTATGAGAAGAGATGGTTGTATCCATAAAGGACACTGTGCCCTTCTCGGCTAGTGAGTACCTTGGATGAAATCTCCCTGACCATACTCAGATGAAATTGTACTTAAGCTGAATGGACAGAAACATTTTTATTTCCTTATGCTAAGTGCTCTAATGCATAGCAACACTGTTGCACATTGGGTTTCCTGGGAAGCAGATCCTGAGATGGAGTTTAGTGGGCAAGATACAGTAGTTCAGTAGTGCCCTTGGGATCACCACATTTCTACTCAATTTTCTCCCTCTGCCCAATTCTGCCTTCTTCCTCAGCACTCACATTTCATCAGTTTGCATACTATTTAAAAGTAAATAGTGCACCTACAGTTACAACTGGAATAAGTAGATTTGGGAACAAAAACCCAACTGATCTTGGGAGCCAAGCTGTGTGGGTAGACTGGAAGGGGGCCTGTTATCTGTGGGCGTTCCAGATGGCATGGGCTTTGGTTACCTTGTTTTACAGAGGAAATGATAGGGTCAGTCAGTCAGTCAGTCAGTTAAGCAGAAGACTTGTCTTACCTCCACTTCAGAGGCAAACTGTGTTATGCCTTCAGCTGTATTCAGGCTTGGATACAATATAAAGTACTCATAATACAATTTTACATGTTTAAAAACATTAGTAATTTAAGACATTAACAGAAGAAATTGAAGAAGACACAAATAAATGGGAAGATATTCCATGTTCGTGAATTGGAAGAATTAACATTGCTAAAATGTCCATACTATCCAAAGCAATCTGCAGATTCAGTGCAATCCTTATCAAAATTCCAATGACTCTTTTCACAGAAATAGAACAAACAATCCTAAAATTCATATGGACCCACAAAAGACCCTGAATAGCCAAAGCATTCTTGAGGAAGAACAAAACTGGAGGCATTAGGCTCCATGATTTCAAGCTATATTACAAAGCCATAGTAAGCAAAACAATAAGGTACTGGCATAAAAACAGATACACAAATCAATGGAACATAACAGAGAGACCAGAAATAAACCCACACATATATCATCAATTAGTTTACAACAAAGGTGGCAAGAATATACAATGGGGGAAAGGATGGCCTCTTCCATAAATGGTAGTGGGAAAACTGCAGAGCCACACGCAAAAGAATAAAACTGGACCACTGTCTTACACCACACACAAAAATCAACTCAAAATGGATTAAAGACTTGAATAGAAGACCTGAAACTGTAAAACTCCTAGAAGAAATCACAGGTGGTAAGTTCCTTGACATCGGTCTTGGCAACGATTTTCTGGATCTGACACCAGAAGCAAAGGCAACAAAAGTCAAAACAAACAAGTGGGATCACATCAAACTAAAAAGCTTCTGTGCAGCAAGGGAAACCATCAGAAAATGGAAAGGCAACCTACTGAATGGGAGAAAATATTTGCAAGTCATAAATCTGCTAAATGGATAATATCCAAAATACACAAAAAATTTTACAGAACTCAATGGCAGACCCCCCCCCCCCAACACTCCAATTAAAAATGGGCAGAAGATCCAAATAGACTTTTTTTCCAAAGGAGACACATAGATGGCCAATAGGTACATGAAAAGATGCTCAACATCACCAATGATCAGGGAAATGCAAACCAAAACCACAGTGAGAAATCACCTGACACCTGTTTCAGTGGCTATTATCAAAAATACAATAACAAACAAGTGCTGGTGAGGATGTAGAGAAAAAGGAACCCTTGTGCACTGTTGGTGGGAATGTAAACTGGTGTAGGCATTATGGAAAACAGTATGGTAGTTCTTAAAAAAGTTAAAAATGGATCTACCATATGATCCAGCAATTCTAATTCTGGGTATCTGAAGAAAGTGAAAACACTAATTTGAAAAGATATCTGCACCCCCATGTGAACTGCAGCATTATTTATAATAGGCAAGACATGGAAACAACCTAAGTGTCCGACTATGGACACATGAATAAAAATGTGATGTATGTATACAATGAAATATTATTTAGCCATAAAAAAAGAAATACTGCCATCTGTGAAAACATGGATGACCTTGATGGCATTACACTAAGTGAAATATGTCAGAGAGAGAAAGGCAAATACTGTATGATCTCACTTGTACATGGAATCTAAAATCAAAACCAAAGCCAAGCTCAGAGATACAGAGAACAGACTGGTGACTGCCAGAGGTGGGGGTTGGTGATATGGGTGAAGGTGGGTCCAAAGGTACACACTTCTTGTTATAAAACAAACAAGTCATGGAGACGTTAAGTATGGCATGGTGACTCTAGTTAATATGGTATTTCATATTTGAAAATTTCTGAGAATAGATCTTCAAAGTTCTCATTATAAGGAAAAAAAGTTTTTGTAAAGTATATATGGTGATGGATGTTAACTAGACTTATTGTGGTGATCACTTTACAATGTAAACAAATATTGAATCATTATGTTGTACACCTGAAACTAATATGTCAATTATATCTCAATAAAAAAACTAATAATTCATTTTTGTTACTGTTGAGTTGGAATTCTTGTGTCAAGTGGGTTCTAGCATCTGTGGGGGCTGTGGAGTGGAGGTGTAAGAGAGGGAGCAAGACCTTTCGGAGAGCAAAGCAGAATCGGGTAGGCTGGTGAATGAGTTGTGCCTAACGTTTCAGATCAGGTTGAGAAACCAGGCAGAGACATGCATGATCTTAGGGCTGGAAAGACCTTGGTGGGGATGTAGGAGGGTGCTGTTTTTGTGGGTGTGTGAAAGGGGAGTAACTTCAATTTTTTAAGACTTTAGTTTTTAAGAGCAGTTTTAGGGTCACAGCAAAATTGAGGAGGTACAGAGATTTCCCATGTACTCCTGGTCCCCACACATGTATAGCTTCCTCCATTATCAACACCCCCAGCGGTATATTTGTTACAATTGTTGAACCCATATTGACACATCATATCACCCAAACTTCATAGTTTACATTAGGGTTCACTCTTGGTGCTGTATATTTATGGGTTTGGACAAATATATAGTAACAGTCATCTGCCATTATGGTATCATACAGAGTATTTTCACTGCCCTAAAAATCCTCTGTGCTCTGCCTATTCATTCCTCCCCGCACATCCTCTCCCCCCCACACCCCACAGCCCCTGGTAACCACTGATCTTTCCACTGTCTCCATGGTGTCACCTTTGCTAGACTGTCATATAGTACGAATGCTACAGGCCGTAGTGAAAGACTGGCTTCTTTCACTCAGTACTATACTTAAGGTTCCTCCATGTCTTTTCATGGCTTGATAGCTCATTTCTTTTTAGTACTGGATAATATTTCACTGTCTGGATGTACCACTGTTTATTTATCCATTCATCTATGTGTTTGTTGCTCCCAAGTTTTGGAATATATGAGTAAAGCTTCTATAAACATATGTGTACAGGTTTAGTTGTAGACATACGTTTTCAACTCCTTTGGGTAAGTACCAAGGAGTGGATAACTTTAATTTTTAATTTCACTTACTTCTAAATTGTTTGAGACTTTTAGTAATGATATGCATTAATTTTATAACTAAAATTAACATTAAGTAGTCATATTTAATTAAACTGGCTGAAAAATATACATTAACATGTGAACGCACCAAACTAAGAGTGTGGGATAGAATCACTGCACTGGGTTTAGCATGACAGTATTGACATAGGCAATGAGCGTACAAATAGTGTCTTGCAATGGGCAATAAGGCATTATGAGTATGTGTGATTTGATTTAAGTGTATTCTCTTAAACGCACATTTAAATTAAATAATTATGCATGGAATCATTTTAGTAACTGAGTTATTATCTTAGAGATCAGTTTTCACAAGAAACAAAAAGCCCAAGCAAGCATAAAATTCCACCAAAGGAATTTCCTAAAGTCATGGAAATCTTCATATTTAATAGGTAAACAAATGCTTTCCCAATTAAGAATTAGAAATAGCATGGAGATCAAGTGTTGCCCTGAAATCACAGCCCTATTCAAGCAATGGTGCTTGTCAGTGAGATGTTGGGGAGCTTGGCAAGATGGCCCCGTTAGATGGATGGGCCCTCACTGCTTTTATTTTTTTTGCAGCATTTTTTAATATTCTGAAAGAGCTGCTTTTCAACAGCTCTTTCCCTCAGAGCTTTCCTTTTCAATCAGTGCCTTCTTTGAGTCATCTTTATTTCCAGGTGGCGAAGCTCCAAGTATTAGCATAGCATTTCCTCTGTACTTGGTAAAGGTGTATTTTTGATGAGATCATTTACCTAACTTTTCAGCAGAGTGAAGCAGTCAACTCAGCAGAGGCAAAATACCAAGGGTGTGAAGAGCAGGGGCAGAGGCTGGGTACACCGGTTACCCAAATGAGACATGGGTAGGTAGATATGGAGGGGAGGCAATATTGTCATTGCCTCCACTGCACCTGCCAGGAATTGCATTGACTTTGCCTTGTTTAATCTCCCCCAGAACCCTGTGATCTAAGTATTATCTCAGCCTTACAAATGAGGAAAATGAGTTTCAGAGCATTTAAGCAACTTGTCTAGGTTGCACAGGAAGCATCATAAGAGTCTGCTGCGGAGCCACAATTCTAACCCAAGTAGGTCTGGTCTCCAGCACTTCCTCTTCCACTGCATTAGGATGCTCTCGGTATAAAGCTCAAGGCGGAGAGCCGGGTAACGGGTACCTGGGACTGGGCATTTGACGATGCCTCACCTAAAGGCATTTAAGTCTAATGTTTTAAAATGCATTGAGGTTAAACTCAATACATCTACAGAATGCAATCTGCACCAAGAATGAGCATGCAACTTCTGCAAATAAGGTTGAAAGAAAAATTACCCAGGTACATGCCACACTCAATAGTTCTCTTAAATTATTTAAGGAACAGGACGGGTCAGTGGTGGTATAAATAAATACCCAGGCGAAGGCGAAAAGGCAGCTTTCACTTCCCAGAAGTTATTCAGTGCAGAATGATGTGTCATATTTTGAACACACATTAAGTGACATCGCATAGGTTAATGGGAAAGGAATGATGATTTCTAAGTCATTGTCAATGGCTCTCTTATTTCAAGGAGCATTTGACATGAAGTTTAAATGAAAAACAGTTTTGACCTAGAGAGCTTATAGCGAATGTGACACAAAGGAGGGTTACTCCAAGTGTGGTCCCCGGACTAGCCCCAGTCTATAAACTGTTACTGGTCTGTGATAAGTACAGGGATTAAGAGTAAGCACGTTGAAACTTCTACAAAAACTTGACAGTACTGTAACACTGGATGATTAGTGGGCTTGCATTTGCTATGCTTGTAAATATTTTCTAATAATTTATTTTCATTGTGTTTTATAGATATTGGTCTATGACAATGGCTTGAAAAGCACTGATTTTTGTGACATGTGAATTAAGAGGAGAGTAATTAGGTTCTATCCTAGTGCATATTAAACCATATGAAGATACATGGCTTCTGTCTCAGATTTTTTATTCTTTGTTTTTTTTATATTTATTTTTTTCTTTAAAGAAAAATGAGAGCTGTTCCACACAAGTCTTTATTGGTGACTGATTCAGTTTCATATGTAATAATACAAACTTTAGCCAGGCTGGACTAGTGCAGGCAAATATGAGAGTAAATTGGTTCTCTCTGGTAGGATCATGATATTTCAGAATAGAGAAATAACAGCTCTATGTATATTCTAGCAAATATAATCATGATAGCCTTAATCAAAAATATGTAACGCTTGAATAGTCTGACTCTTAAAGAGCTCTTTGATAAATATCTTGAATGTGTTATTGTGTTTCCCTTAAGTTTTAAAAAGTTTTATTTTTATCTTGTGTCTGCCTAGAGAGCATCATATTTACTTCTCTGATTTCCGATACACCTATGAATGGTTTTAGTATCCATCAATAAAGCCCTTTGCTGTTCAACTGTAAATCAGAACTTGGTGATTTCAAACGATGATTTCACCCCGCAGCTAAGTGGTCCCTAATTATGTTTTAAAATCTCAGAAGGTGTTCTAAACATGTCTGCACCATGGAGGGGCCTAGCATCAATCATTTCTCTTCCCATAAAGTTCTAGAGCTCTTGGCTGCTGTGCTGTTCTGGCAGTGAGAGGGCCGATCCAGGGCTGGGGCAGAGGAAGATGGCTCACTGAGAAGCCACTGGGGCGCAGCAAGCTCCGTGGGGGTTCTCCTCTAGTTATAAAGATGCCCAGCAAGGTCACAGATCCACTGCTACTTCTGCCTCTGGGCCACCTCTTAGGGACATGACGTATCACCCTTTTCTTCTTTCTCTTAAGACTTTCTTTTATAAAGCCAGCACCTTCTCAAGGGGTCTCCTGCAGACTGGGTGAGGGGCTGGATGGGGTCTCCTCAGTGTCTCACTGATTGTCATTATGGGAAGCAAGCAATCCTGTCCTTTGCACTTAAAGGTCTTTCTTGCCACAGAACCCATTGCAGGGCATTATCCTGAAACTAAAACCACCCCTTTTTAAATCCCTGCTCACCTTCAGTACTTGTCCCCTTCTGGTGCCTTCAATTTGTATGTTTTCTAACTAAAAATAATTTTAATACTCAATTGATACTAACCAGTTTTGATCAGTGTAATAGCATTATTTCAAAACAGATATATTTTCTGATAGTAGTCCATTTTTTGTTTCTTGTGAGTGGTTACAGTGTAATTTAATTTTGCATGGTGTATGTTTTCACAATAATCCTTTCTAACCAGCTTTCTAGTCTCTATTAATCTTTTAATGGTGCAATCATGGTAAACTTACAGGATGTGAACAAATTAATACTGTGGTACTTGCAGTATTTCATAAAAACTAACTGCTAAGAGTCAAAGGGCATATTTTAAAAAATTCTCTGAAAAGGAACATATGAAATGTAATTCTACATTGAACTCTGGTGACTCATCAGAGTAAAGGACACAGTTGTACAGAAGATGTGTGTCAATCATGGGTCTTACTTTCAGCAGTCAGAGCACCCTGGTTAAACAGTTTCTGACCTTCAGATTGTCATGTTTTATTTACAAGATCAGAGTGTGGCGTACTTAGCTGATATTGCTTCAGGGACTCTGGGATCTGAACACATGAAGATATAAAACAAAGAATCTTTTCTTTTAACCAATGATCTTTGTACTCAGTAAGTTTGCCTGGTGCTCAAAGCCATTGCAATTTCTATGGAGTCTGTAAAACAAATCAATCCCATAATTTAATTCAGCAAAGAGGAAAAACGTGTGTTTAACATGTGGCGATTCAAGTCAGATTAGAACATTCATCTTTGGGGAAAGCTCAGAGGTATATTCTTTTTTTCTCACGTTGAAAGACTCAGCATTTTAAAAGCTAAATTTCTGAGTTTCCTTGAACAATCCTTATACATAGTGCAAATAGTTGATTTAAAAGATTTATACAGCTAGACAACATATTCCATGAGCTCAACCAATGTACAAAATTCTAATATATCAGAGGTCTTTAAAGAACTGAACATGTCATATGAAAATAAAGCTTTTATTTGAGAACAGAAAATACCAAAGTCGTTACCAAAGTATCTCTTAGAAGAAGTAATTGATCACAGGGCGATTTTTAAAAAATCTTGGCCTTTTCAAAGAGCTGCACTCTGTGATTATTCTTAAAAGCTTCCACTGTGAGCATTGTTACTTCAAATGATCTGCTTGCTATGTTTAGATACAAGATGCTTGACAAAGAACAGTGCACATACTTGATAAACTCATCATAAATTTATTATAAGCAATATCTATTTGTCAGTCCTTGAGTCATTACTTTTGACAAAGTAAGATTCAAGTGGAAGGTGAACAGTTATTTTAATTGACTCTACAATTATTTTAAATGACTAATATATATCGTAAGGCGGGGTTAATGAGAGCAAATGAAATAACATTTGCTGGCAATATGATGGTTGCTTTTATAAAGCCAAGAAGTGGTTAAAATTTGAAGTTGATTAGGATCTGCTAAGCCACAGGTGAGAAGGGATGTCAAAGTATATCTAGTTCAAAATTCTTTTCACTGAACTTTTTTTGAAATATGTATCTCTCATACAAAATTTCATCAAGTTCTCATTGGTAGTTGCTGTTAAAATTACATTCAAATAATATTCACTGACTGCTCTTGCACTGCATACCCCTCAGGATATGATCTAATGCTTAGCAAACAGAATTTTAAGTACATGGCTGTGATCCTGTGTTTAGGGATCTAGGGAAGAGAGTGAATTCCTATTAAATTTCAACTCCTGTTAAAATTAGATTTGGTGGTTTCAATAAATCACTTAACAGATTATTGAGCTAATGTGGTCACCAATCATGTATCATCCACCTACACTGGTCTCTGCCCTCCAGGATCTTAAATATAATTGGGAAGACAAGATACATGGACATGAAAAGTTAAATAATTGACCTAGACAGTGATGTAAGAGCCATCACAAAGAAATACATGATTGAATATCAGATGATGCCTCCTGTCTCTGAACTAGTGACATATGCTGCTGAATACAGAGATGGAGCCAGGAAGTGCTATAGGAGTTCAGAGGTGAGAGGGAGGAAGGTGGCCTTGAGGTGCAGAGACAATTTCATGAAGGAGGCTGGGTCTACAGATGGCCGGTAGGGTAGATTCAGCAAAGATGGAGAGAAGGGCACAGTGTATCCAGTAGCTCTACGGTTTGAACTCGGGTTCTCAATCACATTTCTGCTTAATTTCATTCTTGGTATTATTCTGTCTACTCCTGTGGAAGAGTCTGCTGACTGCTTAGCCAAGTCCATGTTTGAGGCTAGACTACATTTCCCAGCCTTCTTTGCCATTATGTGTGGACATGCAGCTGATTTCTGGCCAATGAAATGAGTAGAATGTATTAATAATCTATTGTTGCATCACCAATTACCCTGAAATTTAGCAGCTTAAAACAATGAGCATTTGTTGTCTCATAGTTCCTGAAGGTCATGCATTCAGGAGTATATTAGTTAGGTGGTCTGGCTCAGGGTCTCTTATGAGGCTGTAGTCAAGGTGTGGGCTAGGGCTACAGTCATCTGAATGCTTGCGCAGGGCTGGAAAGTCAACTTCCAAGATGGCTCACTCACGCGGCTGTTGGTAGGAGGCCTGTGGGCTTCTCTGTGGGGATACTTGAATGTACTTCTAGTATGACAGCTAGCTGCCCTCAGACCTAGTGAGTCAAGAGAACAGGACAGCCTCAGAAGTCTCCCACTGTTATTTTTGCAGCATCTTATTTATTACACAGGTCAACCCCATTCACTGTGGGAGGGGGCTATATGTGATTTGAATACCAGGAGGCAGGGCTCCCTGGGGCTCTCTGGAAGGCTGGTGTGGGGAAGTTGGGGTTCCTATGGCCAGGATCCTCACTGAACTTAAACCACCTGATGATGTAACTGGCCTGTTGCTAGGCTACTGCTTCCACACCTTTAGGCAATAAGCTATTATTGTGCTATATAGAGAGCTCAGCCCAGTGCTCTGGGCAGAGTCAGAGATGCTAGTGCTCAACCTACTGTCGGGAGAACAAGCCGGGTAATAAACCCTTTCACCCCAAAGAACATTCTGCTGTCAATTTCTTTGGTCGCATTGAATCCATGGTGAATGTGCCTGGGGCTGAAACCCATTGGCAAGACAGCTGGCTACCACAGGAAGTGATACCTGCTAATTTATGCTTAGAACAGAAAAAACCGTCCTGGGCTCCTTCAGTCGCCTTTCTCCTTCCAGCTGGCTGAAATGAAATGACTCTAGGGCAACTTGGGATCCACATGTTAAAGGCAGAGGGCCTCCGTCAGCCTGGTACCTGAGTGACAGCATGGAGGAGGGCAGCCTGTTGATCTGTTTACTTGCCAAGTACTAGTAAGTGAGCAAGAAATAAAGTCCTACTGCATTTAAGCAATCACACAGTTTCAGGTCTACTGGTTCAGCAGTTAGTCCAACCTAACTAGTGTAACTCCCATGTGGTGAATCTTTACAATCTCCTCTGTTGACGCTAAGATCAAGAGGACAGCAAGTCAAGCAGCACAGAATGTTGAGGGAGTGAGTGACTATCTGTGTTACATTCACTTGTCCTGTGGCACTTTTTCTTACACTTTAAAAATATTTTCAACAAGTATGAGTTGAGTGCCTACCAAGTATCAGGCCTTGTTCAAGCATAGGGGCACAGCTGTAACAAGCCCAGGTTGTTGCTTCACGGAGCTCACACTCTAATGGAGTATCTAGAGGATGCCTCTTGATGAAGGCACCAAACAAGTTTACTAATGTTCTTATTCAAGGGTTCCAAAACTGTAAAGGCATTGTGGAACCTCCCAATTCAATGGGGGGCCTGATAGATTAATGCTATTTGTGCTCTTAATCTAATGCTAGTGCTTCTCAAACTTTAATGTTCACGTGAATCACCTGGGCGTCTTGTTAAAATGTAAAATCTGATGCCGTAGGCCTGGTATACTGCCTGAGACTCTGCATTCCTGACAAGCGCTTGGGTGGTGCTGATGGTGTTGGTGCATGGATCACACTTTGGGTAGCAAGGTTCTAAGGCACACTAGTTAGTGGATGGTAAAGATACCTTAAGTGAAAAGGATTTCTTCTTCAAACAAATGAGAAGAATCCATAAGGAGAGGCCAGGCCCAGTTGCCCTGGATCCTGATTGCTTTCTAATTCCTGGGCCAGTCCTATTAGGCTCCCAGCAGTACTTTTTCTACCATGTGCTCTGTGAGATAATGCTCTATGTTTATAATACATTTACTTTTTAAATTTTAGTCCGTTTGAGAGAGTTTCTGTAATTTGTGGCCCAAAAACCCCTTGAGCAAAGGCCAGGAGACTCAGGCACAGGAAATGAAGGAGAAATGGAACCATGCTACAGAGCTGGGGACAAAGTCAAGAGAGTCAAGCTGCAAGAGTAACCTGAGGCAGATGCCCCAAGAGCCTGAAATATCCTACACCCTCCTATTCTCTCCAGCCTCAGTTTCTTCATTGATAACACAGGATTTGCTATGAGGATCAACAGGGTAATGTGCTGGGATTACATAACACTGATACTCTGTGAATGTGACCATTATATATTTTTTTCCTGTAAAATATTACCTGCATCCTAGCGTTTGTGAGAATAAAGTAGGATAATCACCATAAAATAATTAGCAATTTGCTGGCACACAACAAATATTAGCTACTGCAACCCAGATGGATTTAAGAGAGAAGAATTAAAGGAATTCCTCCCCACCCCCCCAATAGAGGAGACCTGGCATGTTGAAAACAGAAGAGAAGAGATCTTCCTGGAGAGTTAGTGAAGGTCGTTGATGGAGACTGCAGGAGAGAGTGGGGATAGAGGAAGGAACAAGGTTATCCACTTCCCAACTTAAAGCTGGCATCTTACAGAACTACTGATTATATATCAACTATACTTCAGTTAAAAAAAAGAAATGATACATACAAAAGTAAATAAAAGAAAAAACAAAAAACAGACATAATAGTTAGCATCTTGAATGCACTAAACCAAAGAATCAGTGAAGAATATCCCACCTTAAGGACAGAGTAGTTGGTTCCCAAGAAGAAACAGTTCAGTTATTCTTAAAACATGTCTGTTCAAAAATAGCAGCAGACCCACAGACTCCAAGAAGGGACTAGCGGTTACCATAAGGGAAGGGGTTGGGGAGGAGGAGGGAGGGGAAAGGGGATTGAGGGGCACTATAATTCACAATCACAATATAGGTAGGTTACGGGGAAGGCAGTACAGCACAGAGAAGGCAAGTAATGACTCTATAGCATCTTACTACGCTGATAGTGACTGTGGGGTGGGGGTGGTGAGGAATTGATAACATGGGTGAATGTTGAAACCACAGTGTTGTTTATGTGAAACCATCATAAGATTGTGTATCAATGATACTTTAATAAAAAAAATATGTTCACATAATTATATAATCAAATCTGTCAGTCCTCTACAGTTCAAACTGCCAAGTAAAGACTGTAATTTTCAAATATTCACTATTTTGTTTATGTATCTAGAAACAGCAGCTCCATATAAAAAGGTGTTTGCCAAAGATTATTATATAATAGTTTGTTTATCCACTACAGCTCCAACTCCCAGGCAACGGTTCAGTTGCAGTTTTTAAGTATTAATTTTACTTTCCTTGTTTGTGTATCTTAGCATCCTCGACTCATCAGCAAAGAGAGAAAGATTAAAAAGGATATAAGGTGTTCTCAAGGATACACCTTGGTGGCAGTGTTCTGTCTTGACTGCGGTGGAGTACAGCTATGTGTATTTGTTGAAATTCATAGAACCCTACACCTAAAAAGGGTGAGTTTATTGTACGCTAATGAATCCTCAATAAACCAGATTTAAACAAACACCAAAACAAAAAGAACAGACCTTGAACACAAAGTCTGATGTAAGAGGGCACACACACAGATTAAAAAACCTTATTTAATGACTGGCTGAAGAAAGAAAAGGCCCAGTGTCATAATCCGAATTAGCCAGACCCAAATCTCCTAGACCGCCACATTTTAGTCTGTCGCATCAACCACAGCCCTTTGCACACTCAGCCCTGAGCAGCTAGGCAAGGCACAGAGTGAGGGCTCTCGCTTAGAACCTTCTTGGCAAGATGGGACCCCAAGGAATATTTCCCTTAGCCACGGGGGCCATGCTAGGTCTCCGCAAATACAGTCCTATGAACCATGAAGTTTTAAAAATACTCATTGCCATTTTCAAGACTCTTTGGGTTGTGACGGACAGAAATTCAACTCTTATGCCCTTTTATTCAGGTCTCTGCTCAAATGTCTCTTTGCTGAAAGGCCTCTGTTGTCAGCCCCCTTCGAAGCAACTTCCTCACTCCTCACTCTGTCTGCTTACTCTGATTTGCTTCATTTTTTCTTTGTAGCACTTGTCGCTATGGGACATTGCATTAGATACAATATATATAATATAGACATATAATGGAGCTTAGAGTCTACAGGTGGTGGTGGTGGGGCTACTCATTCACAAATATAATCAGCTGTTTCCCCCACTGGACTGTAAGCTCCATGAGGGAAGAGGGCTTTGTCTTTTCTCTTCCTCAGCCCTAGAGCAGTGCTTGGCGTATAGTAGGGGCTCAGAAAGTGTAGAACAAAGTGAAGAAAAGAGTTGATTGGCAGCTGAATCCACAGCAAAAGGGGGAAAAATCTAGAACTAGGGGCGCGAGTGCTCTCAGAGCTCACTGACGGCTCTCTTGCCTTTCCATGTGCCGCCTCAATGATCCGCATGGTGACCGCCTGTGACGTGCGGGCTTACCTTGTCACGACTCCACCAGCAGAGGGCAAAGGGTCGCTCCCAGCTCCAGGTAGCAGCACCCCGGGGGATGTTCTGACTGGCCTGCCTCTCAGAGATGTCCAGAGGGACCAGACAAAGCCGCTGCGCAACTCCTTTGTCATTCTCCAATCTTGCTTGCTTCATCGGGTTTGGAGGCGCTTTTCCAGCTTTGATACTGATGCTGTCAGAGCTCTCTGCCCGGTATCCCCTTGGATCCTGGGGCTATTTGTGCACACGCCAGCTCCCTGAGTGCGTTCTCTCCCAAGGGCAGCACCTGCATCTCCGTGTGGGGCGTCCCGGCCAACTACCAGGCTGCCGCAACCACGTTGCCTGCGCGGAGAGAGCTGGAGATGCCCCAGTGGGTAGCCCTTAACCAATGCCTGACAGTTCAGGAGTAGCGCCACGCCAGTCCCTGTGCTCCAGATGGGGCCAGCTGAGAGGTGTGACCTCCACTGTCCCCACAGGCCCCTCAGTACTGAGGCCATCACCCTCCATGGGGCTCTGCTGGCTGCCACACCCTAGCTTGCCCTCCCTCCCTTCCCAGGCCCTCTCACCCCTCGCCTACTTGGGAAGGCCTGCTAATAAATCACTTTCACTTGGCTTCTCATCTCAGGGTGTACACCTGGGAAACCCAACCTACATCTGGGCTCTTAGCTCTCCACCTATCTGTCAAAGGTTTTATTGAGAGTAGGTACCTTTTCACAGACTCCTGTGTTCCCTCCACACATGTGCACTATAAAATGTTTACTTATATGCCTTTAATATATTTCTACCCTTAGGGTTCTTACCCATGTTACCTGTTTAATCTTGGGATCCTTTCATTGTTTCTCAGATATGCTGCTAATTTTCCCACTTTGCTTAATACTGATTGCTTGTCTAGCTGCCCTCTCTAACTCAACATGTTAAAGAAACATTCCTTGTATTTTCCCCTCATTTTCTGCATGTTTCTTCTCCATGTCTGTAGCTCCATGTCTTCCATTGGGTGCTTTCATCAAGATATCTCAAGGTCATGCTTGACTTCACCATAAGAGTCAAATCATTATTAAGTATACTACCTTATCCTAGTTTATCTCTCTAAAATACAGAAATGTAAGAGGGAATGCAATGAGGCCATCAGAACACCCTGTGGCATCTTTACATCTTAACTACTTTCTAAAACATCCTTTAATTCAGTTCAATACAGCAAGATGGTTAGTAATTCATATCAGATGAATTTATATATACACTATTGTGGAGAATAAAAAAAAAACAAGCCAAGTATCTTTGATGCAGCCTCAGTTATGACAAAGTTTGAAACCAGAGGCTTACAAGTTTCAAATAGTATATGAGCAAACATGGGGAGAATGTTTAAGACGTTGACACAAGCATTTTTGACAATGCCAAAATGGATTAGCCATTACCTTTTGCTTAGGCGGATAAGGAAGAAGTTTAGCAAATATTTACATACCAGTTTTCACATCATTTAAGCTAAATCTTTACTTCCATGTATCATCATTCTGAAGTTGAATTTCTAAGGCTGTTTACTAAAAACAGGGCAAAGAGCAATTGTATAATATTGCAAGGTTTGTTTTACTAACTCTAAACACTGTTGACTTGTAACCCTGAGACTATGAATGTTTGATAGGAAACTGCATGTTAGAATGTTTGGGATAGAAAATTGTACTTGTTTTCTTAAATTTGCAAACTATATTTGTCATAGGAGGTTGATTTTACTCACCAACTCTTTGAAAACTGATCTGCCATCTTGACCTCATTGATTCAACTCTAATTAACTTAACAAGTAAAAGAGAATATGCAATTAGTTCGGAATTAAGGACATAGTTGAAGCCATTCCTTGGGAAAAGTGGTTTTTATCAACAAAATAAATCAATGACTTAACAGAAGAACGTTAAGACACGAATATGGATCACAGCACTCTGCCAAAGCCCCAAGCAGAAATGATCTAAATACTGCATGACGATAGTAGGTTGGATAGATGTACTGTGGTATATTTACACAATGGAATACTATGCAGAAATGAGAATGAACAAACTACAGCCAGACACAACAGAGTTGGGGCTCGTAAACAAAATGTTGAGCGAAAGAAGCCAGACACAAAAGAGAACGTATTGTATGCTTCCATTCATTTAAAGTTCAAAATCAGGCAAAACTAATTTATAGGGTCAGAATAGTGCTTTTCTAGGGGCACTATGAAAGGGGGCACAATGGAGGTCTTCTGGGGAGCTGATACTGTTCTACTCCTTGAGTTATAGGTTTATTTGGGTAGTTTTCTATGTGCTACCCTTCAATAAATATTTTTTAAAACCCCAATATGCAATATGGAATCTCTATTCTCATGGCACTTTTTAATTTTTTTAAAATTAAGGTATCATTGTTATACAGTCTTATGAAGGTTTCACATGAGCAACATTGTGGTTTCAACAATCACCCATATTATCAAGTCCCTCCCCCTCATTGCAATCACTGTTCATCAGTGTAGTAAGATGCTATAGAGTCATTACTTGTCTTCTCCGTTCTATACTGCCTTCCCTGTGACCCACCTATATTGTGTATGCTAATTATAAATTCTCACGGCACTTTATCTACTTCCCAAAAGAATTGGATTAGTCTTTCAGATCCAGGAAGGATGCTAGATGCTGTGAGCACTGAGGTGAGAAACAGACTCTGTCCTCAAAGATCTTGAGGTATGATGAGGGAGTGGCTCTGACAGAGGGTGACTGAGGTAAGCAGAGGGTTCTTGGATGGCACAGAGGTGGGTACCTTTCTCATCTGGAGATGGGAGGGGTCATGGAAGACTTCCAGTAAGAGGTGATGCTTGAGCCATGTCATAAAGATTGCACAGGCATTTGCCAGGCAGAGAAGGGAGCAGAGAAGGATCTCAGGAGGAATTCTCAGTGGGAAAGTCATATGAGAACATGCCCACAACTGGATATGCAGTGAATGTAGCAAACAAATAAGGTAGTAAAGAAGTAAGCAAGGGCCTGATCCCAAAGGGAATTGTGATCATGAATTAATGGGGTTTGAACTTTATTCTGTGATCAGTAGGAAGTCATTGAAAGATTTAAGCAGGGAAATGTGATTTTTGTAATTCTATTGGTAATTTTTTCAGATTCATTGAGGTATAATTGATAGATAACATTGTAATATATTTGAAGTGTACAATGTGGTGGTTTGATATATGTATACTATGTGTACATTTGAAAGAATTCCCACAATCATTAACTCATCCATCCCCTCACATATTTACTTTTTACTTTCTTTTTGTGAGAACTCATGATCTCTCAGCAAATTTCAATATATACTACAAAGTTGCTAAGAGACTAGATCATAAATGTTCTCTACACATGCAAAAAAGATAATTGTGTGGCCTGATAATTAGCTAGCATTAGCTAAGGCTTTGGTGGGAATCATATTGTAATATGTCTCAAATCAACATGTTGTGTGAAGTCAACATGTTGCACCCCTTAAACTTATACAATGTTATATGTCACTTATATCTCAATAAAAAACTATACATTGCAGTTTCATCAACTATAATCACCATGCTATACATTAGATAGTCAGATCTTATTCATCCTATAACTGAAAGTTTGTACCCTTTTACCAACCTCTCTTCATTTTCCCACCCCCCAGGCCCCTGGCAACCACCATTCTACTCCCTGTTTCTATGAGTCTGACATTTTTTTAGGACTTCACATGTAAGTGATACCATGCCATATTTGCCTTTCTCTGTCTGGCTTATTTCACTTAGCAAAATGCCCTCCAATTTCATTCACATTGTTGTAAATTTCATTCTTTTAGAGACTGAATGATATTCTACTGCATATACGTATATGTATCTCACATTTTCTTTACCCATTCATCTGTTGACAGACACTTAAGTTGTTTATATACCTTGGTTATTATAAATAATGCTGCAGTGAACATGAAAGTACAGATATCTGTTCTGAATAGTGATTTAATTTTCTTTGGCTATATCCCCAGAAGTGGGATTGTTGGATCATATGGTAGTTTTATTTTTAAGTTTTTGAGGAATCTCCATAATGTTTTCCATAGTGGCTGCACCAATTTACATTCCTGCCAACAGTGCACAAAGGTTGCCTTTTCTCCACATCCTCACCAACACTTGTTTTCTCTTGTTTTTTGATAATAGCCATCCTGACAGGTGTGAGGTGATATCTCATTATGGTTTTGATTTGCATTTCCCTGATGATTAGTGATGTTGAGCACCTTTTCATGTACCTGTTGGCCATTTTTATGTCTTCTTTAGAAAAAAATGTTTATTTAGGTCCTCTACTCATTTTTTATTTGGATTATTGTGTGTGTGTTTTGTCTTGTTTGCTATTAAGTTCTATGAGTTCCTTGTATATTTACCCCTTATTGCATATATGGCTTGCAAATATTTTCTCCCATTCCATAGGGTGCCTTTTCATTTTGTTTATCATTTCTTTGCTGTGCAGATTTTTAGTTTGATGTAGTCTGACTTGTTATTTTTGCTTGTTGTCTTTGGTGTCAAATCTAAAAAAGTCATGGCTAAGACCAATTTCAAGGAGCTTCTCCCCCATTTTTTCTTCTAGGAGTTTAATGGTTTCAGGTCTTATGTTCAAGTCTGTAATCCATTTTGAGTTGATTTTTGTATTTGGTGTAAGATAGTGGTCCAATTTCATTCTTTTGTGTGTGGCTGTCCAGTTTTCCCAGCATCATTTATTGAAGACACCTATCCTTTCCCTATTGTACATTCTTGGTACCTTTGTCATATATTAATTAATCATATATGTGTGGGTTTATTTCTGGCTCTCTATTCTGTTCCACTGAGCTCTGGGTCTGTTTTTATGTCAATACTGTACTGTTTTGATTATTATAGCTTTGTAATAAAGTCTGAAATCAGGGAGCATGATGCCTCCAGGTTTGTTCTTCTTTCTCAGATTCCATCTGCTACTTACGGTCTTTTGTGATTCTACAGAAATTTTAGGATTGTTTGTCCTATTTCTGTGCAAAATACCATTGGAATTTTGATAGGGATTATGTTGAATCTGTAGCTGGCTTTGGGTAATAGGGACATTTTAACAGTACTAATTGTTCCAATCCATGAACACAGAATATCTTGCGATTTATTTGTGTCCTTTTCAATTTCTTTCATCACTTTCTCACAGTTTTCAGTGTATAGATCTTTCACCTCCTTGGTTAAATTTATTCAAAAGCATTTATTCTTTTTGATGCTATTATACATAGTGTTGTTTCCTTAATTTCTCTTTTCAATAGCTCATTGTTAGTGTACAGAAATGCAACAGGGTTTTGTGTGTTGATTTTGTATCCTGCAACTTTATTAAACTCATCGATTAGTTCTAACAGTTTTTGGAGTCTTTAGGATTTTCTATATATTGGATAATTTCATCTGTAAACACATAATTTTTATTTTTCTTTTCCAATTTGGATGATTTTATTTATTTTTTCTTGCCTAATTGCACTGGTTTGGACTTCCAGTACCATGTTGAATCAAAGTGGCAAGAGTGGACATCCTTGTCTTGTTCCTGATCTTAGAGGAAAAGCTTTCAGTTTTTCACCATTGAGTATGATGTTAGCTGTAAGCTTGTCATGTATGGCATTTATTATGTTGAGGTACAGTCTACCTATGCCTAAACTGTTGAAAGTTTTTATCATGAAAGGTTGTTGAATTTTGTCAAATTCTTTTTCTGCATCTATTGAGGAAATCATTTAATCTTTATCCTTCATTTTGTTAATATGGTGTATCACATTTATTGATTTGCATATATTGAACCATCCTTGCACCCAGGAATAAATCTCACTTGATCATGGTGTATGATCCTTTTAATATGCTATTGAATTTGGTTTGCTAATATTTTGTTGAAGACTTTTACATCAATGATCATCAGGGACACTGACTTGTAATTTTCTTTTCTTATAGTACCCTTGTATGGCTTTGGTATCAGGTTAATGTTGGCCTTGTAAAATGAATTTGGAAATGTTCCATTCTCTTCAATTTCCTATTGGTATTTTTGAAAGATTGTTCTGGCTGCTGTGGGGAACCTGGTGGGTTCTCCTAGGTGGGTGGGTAAACCTGGGAAGATACAACAACAATGGCAAGATCTGGGATGTAACAGGGTGTGTTGGGTGAGGCAGGGAAAGATTAGAAACAATTATTTAGAGTCTTCTATGATAGGAAAGCACTGGTCCAGATCCCTATCAAAGATAGTAGTAGTCCAAATAAGCCTGCTGGTGGCCATACCAATTTCACAGTGTTGCAACAGTTTTGCCTTAAACCCATAATCATTTACTCAAGTATATCCATGGGAGGTTTCATTGCATAATTCTCCTTTATGTGAATCCAAAAATTCTGACCATCAGAACTCTGCATAATTTTAGTTGTCTCCAGAGTCTTTGTATGTTTCAGGTTCCCAGCCCATGAACCTGTGATTCAGTAAAGAGATGCTTTGAGCACCTCAGGAACCAGCAGAACCATGTCATCAAATACTTGCCCACTCTCCAGTGCAGTGCATGAAGGCCTGGCTTGTGAGTCCATGAGGCCAGGAACAAATCTAATTCTTTGCTCCAATAGTACTTAGCAAGTTATATTCTGTCAATAAATATCTAGGTGAAGATGATTGCTGCTTTAAATATGGGGGAACAGGCAGAATAGGGAACAACTTCTTACCCAAAGGCAATGTTAGAATTTACAGTTGGATGCTTTCATCATCACATTTATCAAAGGTTTTTCTTTTTCTTTTTTTTACAGTGAAGCAAAGACTGACCCACAGGGTATTAGCTAGGCACAGCAAAGCAAAACAGAAATTATGGTTTTGAAATCCAAGACAAATGATGTTTTGACTTTAAAGCTTTTGCTTACTTCTACAGAAAAAAGATGTTTGCTGAAAAATTCGAGGGGAAAGTGCTCCCTAGGTGCTAGAGTAGGAATCATATAACCCTCTGAGTCTTTGTTCCTCCAAAACCCATACCCTACATGCTTTATAGACTTAGATGTTCTGCCCATTTTTACTATACCAAGAAGCAAAATGTGCATGGAGACTGGTGGCATGAATCAATGTCTCTTGGCTAAGGGATAAATACCATATGAGCTTATCTTTAACCAAGCTTTGAATGTGGTCAGTGTTTAGTATGCAGAATGAGAAACTATTTATGACTTAGAAAAGTTGATTCACAGCATAGAATTTTAGAGCTAGATATTTACTGATAGATAACAACTTGCCAAGTACTGCTGGAACAAAGAGTACTGATTCCAAGTCTCCTGGACTCACAGCCCAGGCTTGGCGAGTTAATACTTCACCCACTGAACTGGAGGGTGGGCAAGTACTTGATGACATGACATCAGGATGTCACTTTCTCTCACCCACTCCCTGCACTATGTGTGTCCAACGTGGACAGATCATGCCAAATCTGGGGTTAGAGCTTAAATTAGTAACCCCATTTGGCAAAGTGTTAGCTACATAAGTGGAATTTAAACATCTGTACAATTGTTATGTCTTTCCTGAACTCATTTTCTGAATTAGTTCATGCTTGAAAAATGCAACAATATTTAGTATTTCTGAAGTCTTCAAAAGATGTTGCTGAAGATTAAGGTTGACATTTTATACAATCCCTTAGTTGCAACATATTTTCTTTTTGATCATTGTATAATAATGGCATCAATGATCCAAACTATTTGAGCAGAATACTGTCTGCCATGGTTCCCACAGGGACTAGAACACAGGACTGTGCCACCTGGCATGTAGTAGGCACAAAAGAATGTGACATATCCCAGATCTCCCAACATCCAAGACAGCACAATTCTTCATGAAATAAGTTCAGGCTCCTGGTTTCATACACCCATGGAAGGCAGTGATAGCTATGTTGTTTCCTGGTTGGCTTGGCATGTACCTTTGCATAAGGTAGGGAACAGGCCTGCCTCAGGAGGGGTTAGGGTGGGGAAGTCTTATTCTCTTCCTCATGCAGCAAGCCATGGTTTATCACCCCATCTTTAACAGAGGTGAAAAATGAAAGCAATCCCAGTTTTTACAAGTAACCGAGAGGATTATTTTCCCCATGGTATTAAGAGTGTGCAAAGGGCAACAAGCAGCAATTTTCTGGGCACTTAGAGAAGCTGAGGGAACTGCTTAAGCTTGGAATCATAACTTCCGAGCCAAAAGATGGTGGCTCAAGGCAGAGGAAAACTGTAGGCAGAAAACAAGGGTATGGGTGGAAGTTGGGGTGGGGAGTGTACCACAGATGGGAAACTGTAGGAAGTGAAGGTATTTACAAGACTGTCCATGAGGGGATCTGTTTCTTCACAACTTGCATATTTAGTGTTTATGATACTGTTGTCTGTTAATTCACTCTCTCTATAGCTTTGAGCTGACAAGGCATTTTCTGAGAACTGGGTACCTGTCTGAAGAAAGTGAAGCATAAGCTAGACTTCTTCTGCCACAAAAATAACCAGACCTTTGGTGCCAGAGGATTGTTGAAGCCAAGGGTTACACTGGTGAGCAGTCTCAGCCTTTGAGTTCTGAACTTTAATTCTTTTCTCAAAACAGATGCACTATTTCTAAAAGTCATTTGTTTCCACTTTACTATTTGACCTAAGTCAATCTTTTGGCTTTTGGGGAATCTCAGCCACTCTCTTCATCTACATAACAGACTTACTGGCTCATCTTGAACAGATTCAGACTAGATGAATAATTGCCTTGAAAAAACCAGAAGCAATGACTCATCATTCTAAAAATCCATACTGCTTGGCATTTAAGGCACTCCTACTCTGTATCATAGGGGATGAAAAAAGAATTTGCTGTTTGTGCCCTCGGAAGAATGAATCTTCTTCCTACCCCTGGAAGAGTAGGTGCATTTTCAATGGAGTAGGTCATTTCAGACAACAACTCCAGTCCCTCCAAGGATGTTGGGAGCAGGAAGTACATATCACTATAGGCCTGAGATCTTGGCCCTACAAGAATCTGTGCCTCTGAGTACAATGCTAGGGACCAGTAATGGCTCTGGTGGCAGTGCTTTGATGATGATGCATCACTTTTGCCTTCTGTTCCTCACCATTGGTCGATCTTCAGGCTCTTATCAGAAACCAGAGATATTAGAATTTGAAAAGCAAGAAAAAAGGCATGAGTCTTACAGGGATCCACTAGCGATACATTGCCCCAACCAGGAGCTGCATAAGGACATCTCCATACTTCAGCTGTGGTGCAGAAGGGCAGTGGGGAAAGGGGAAAAGAAATGGACCTCAGATGGCATTTGTGGCAGAAATTGACTAGCTCTTTAACAAACCCTTTTCTCTTCCTCCTGGGCCCTTGCCAGACTACATTTCCTAGCCTTCTCTGCATTACATCATGCCACATGACTGAGTTCTGGCCAATGTAATATCAGTAGAAAAGCCACATATGCCATTTCCAGTCCTGGGCCTTTTAAAACCTCCTGTGCAAACAATGTGTCTTGTTCTCTATCTCTCTCCCTCTATCTCACCCTTCACCCCCACCCCCATCTGCTGATTAGGATGGATGCTCAGAGTAATCTTA
Source organism: Smutsia gigantea (assembly GCA_032199065.1). NCBI lineage: Eukaryota > Metazoa > Chordata > Mammalia > Pholidota > Manidae > Smutsia > Smutsia gigantea. Next base: position 77,302 of record JAVSCE010003422.1, on the reverse strand, counting down.
GAAGCCACATTTTGGAGATTTTAGAGCCTTCTTTGGTCTGAGGTCCAAAATGACTGTGAGAACAGAGGCCTCCCAGCCCAAAATCTCCCTACCATGTGCACTTATAATGATCAAGAAATAAACTTCTATTTTGTTAAACCTCCAAGATTATGGGGTTTATCTATTGTAACTGCTAGCTTTACCTTAATTAGTACAGAATTCAAAGTAATAGAAGAAACACTTTTGTATGACTGTCAAAATTATTATTCACATCTATTTGAAGACCTGTCTAGATGTTTTTTTTCTAGTTTTCCACTGTGATGACATAGTTTTAAAGACTTATGATTCCCCAGAAGGAAGGGTTTGAGACACAGGCTAGGTAGGCCCAGATTCTAAGCACCTTGAGAATGGGCAGAGTTCTTGAAACAGAAGCATGCCAGAGAGAAGGAAGACAAAAGGTGATCTCATTTCTCCTGGTTACTGAGATGCAGGAAAAAGGGTGGTAGCCCTTTAAATATTTAAAAAAGATTATTTCCAATTGAAACAGCCTATATTTAGAAAGTTTGAAAAACATACATTGTTAAAAAGGCTAAAAAAACCTTACATTAGAAACATATGATCTTGACTGGTCTCCTCCAAAATTAGGCTGATATTTAGCATTAAGGCTTTGTATTGAATTCCCTGAGACTTGCTGATAGGGTATATCTGTCTCATACCATCAAGTACATGCTGGGTTCTGCTGCTCTGATTTGTCAAATTCAGACTCATTTGCCTATCCTGCTTCAGGATACCACTGTGCCGAAGCCGGCCCATAAGAATTCCATCAGAAGCCACCTGAGGCATTGACAGCCCCTTTGGGGCTTCTCCAGGCCACCTAGATTGGTCTATCCATCCTCATCAGTTTTTCTGGTCTCTTGACCACTTTTTAACTGAATTTCTCAGCTCCCACTTTCTGCCTATCCCTCTTGTACTGGTCTCTGGCATGATCCCAAAACAATGCTTAATCATCAGCCAATGTTCAATTGTCAGCACCAGAACATGGGCTGGCCAGTGAGGATATTTCCATGTGCTCACAGCAATTCTGGTCACTATGAGCTTGAAGAGCATGGTCAGGCTGTGCTACCTCAGGCACATTTCAGTGTAAAGGATGCTAGTTATTTACAGACATTGTCCAAGCCTCAATTTCAGCCACTAACTTTATCCAACAGCTGTCACCAGCCCTTTACCAATGCTACTACAGAGGAGCAGAGCCATGATTTGAGTCTCCTGTGTTATGGTTGCACCCTACTGTAGCAGATGCTATCGGCTTGCTCATATTTCCTTGGCATGACTGCTATTACTGTGCACCACTTCCTGTGAACACTAGTGACTCTCTGCCTGAGGGCATGTTTTTCGGTTGCAAAGTACACTCAATTTGAAGTGCTGAAGAGTTCATGCCGCCAGAAGTTGTCCTCAACCAACAGTCATTGGGGGATTGGTGGATAAGTACCCCAGCTTCCTTAAGCCTCAGGTGGAATAACTCCGTGGCAGGTTTTACATGATCTCCTAGAGTTTCTCAGTAGGACTGGGCTCCATTTGGCGCCTCACTTGCTAACAGCCCATTAGTTGGCTTCTTCCCTTCTCTATCTCACTTCTCAGACTGCTAGTCATGCTTCCTGGGATTGCCTTCCAATAAACAACTCACACCCAAATCCTTGTCTCAGGGTCTGCGTATAGAAGTACTCAAGCTAGGAAACCTATTCTCTTCTGATCATAAAATGAAGCAGAGAAATGACCCCTGTAAAGTTAGTAAAAGAAGGAAGAAGCAAGGACAGAAGTCTATATACTCCACAGGACAAACAATGGAGCTCCTTGACACAGAGTATTTACTATTCTAGACTTGTGCTTTCTGATACAGTAGCCACTAGTCACATGTGGCCATCAAGCACTTGAAGTGTGGCTAGAGCAATTGAGGACATAATTTTAAATTTTATTTAATTTTAATTAGTTTAAATTTAAATAGCCACATGTGGCTAGTGGCTACTGGACTGAACAGTACAGATTATGGAACACTTTCATCATCACAGAAAATTCTATTGGACAGCACTGGTGTGGAGCAAGGGAAGGAAATTTTTTTCTGTAAAGGGCCAGATAGTAAGTATTGCACACTTCGTGGGCCATATGATCTCTGGAACAGCTACTCAACTCTGCTGTTGTAGTGTAAAAGTAGCCACAAACAACATGTAAATGAATGAGCATGGCTATGTGTCAATAAGACAGTGTGGACATTGGAAGCTGAATTTCATAGATTTTTCACATGTCACAAAACATATTCATCTTCTTTTGATTTTTTTCCAGACATCTGAAAGTATAAAATCATTCTTAGTTCCTGGCACTGTCCAAAAACAGGTGGTGGGCCATTGTTTGTTTGCTGGTCCTTGTTCTAGACTAACAGCATTGTAAACTGCTACTAAGAGAATTGTTATCAAGATGCCCCAATAACACAGTGCAGATTGGGACGTCATTAACCAAAGTATCAAATAAGTGGATGACTCCAGACTAAATTGACCTTTGAAGACAAAAAGCTCAGTTCAGAGTGTAGATTACTGTCAACTGAAGTTGGCCAAGAGGAATTTTTTTCTGATGTTTGTAAGAGTCCTTCCATGGTGGTCCCTGAGAATCATTAGGGCTGCTCTTGAGAAAATTGGCGAGGCCCAGGATGTTCCCGTATCCCTGCCCTGGCCCATGTTGCTCCTCCCAGCAGCGCTCCTTCACGTAGCAGGACCCAGTGATCTCCGACCTCTGAATTCCCACTCGTTTGCCTTGCCTGCTACATCTCATTCTTTACCTCCAGCCCTTGCCACAAAGATCAATACATAGGCCTGGCAGAGATTCACTCAATGCTTTCAAATGGCTCCCAGCATGATAAAAGGTTAGTTTTCAAAAACATGGTGTTCTCAGAATATGAGGCCATCAAAATAGCTAATTTAATGTTGAGACACCAGGAATTAAAGAAGCATTATGTGTATGACACTGACAATTATTTCTGAGATCTGTTTCAGAGCCAGTGCAAAGCAAAATGGGAAAGTGATGGGAGTGGGCTGGGAGCGTTTCCACTTGGACAACCTAACAACAGTTCTCCACTGTAACTTAACAGAATATTGGCTGCATCAAACTAAAGGATCAGAAACAAGGTACCTGGCACGGATCAATAAAGCAGTAGGGGAGAACCATTTCTGGAAAAGACTGAGCTATCTGCTCAGTTAGGTCTCAAGAGCTCCCAGAAGAAATGACTGACATTTTGTCAGCTCTGCCAACAGCCCAAAGACCCAGCTGATGCGTCTGATGCTGTCGCTGCAGAGTCAAAGGTCTTGAGGCATGGAGAAGCAGCTTTTTTGCTGCCTTTAAAAAAAATGATGCATGGTGTTTTAGCAAAAAAGTAAAGGTAATATCCTCGTCAGCCAGGGTTTAAAACAGCCACTGAAAGCTCTTTGCAATCAATAATATAGATCTCATTATGGGGCCTACATTAAAGAGGTAGGAGCTATGTTAACTCTACTACTTCCTTGTGGGAAGAACATGCAGAGACTGACCGTGTGTGTGTTATGTCTCTCACACAGAATGCATACACTACAGCAGCAGAAGCACATAGCACCTGGAGAGGACTTTGCCCCTTAGTATGCTCCCATTCAACTCTGCCAACACCACCATACTTCTGTGAGAGGCAGGGAAACGGAGCCTCAGAGAGGTCAATTTGGCCAAGTCTCTGGGTGAGTCGCTGGTGGAGTCTGGCTACAGTCCAAGTCTTTTTCATGATTGCACAGCCAGTTCGAGCCTGCTCTTCCAGACGGGCGGGAGAGTCTTCGATGGGCAATGGTGGGGAAGGAGCCTGACGTTTGAGCAGGTGCTGGTGAAAGGTCGTGGTCAGACCTAGAGGGCCTGGTCTGAGTGCTGTTTCAGCTGAACCCTCAAAACGCTATGGAGAGTCCATAAGTACCTGCAATTGTTTCTTTGAAGCCCTCACCAGGGCCAGATGCCCAGAGAGGTCACTCTGTTAGCTGCCTGCCACTTTAGCCATTAACTGGAAACGAGATTCCCCATTTCCAGCCCATCTGCAGGTTCCCTGCCCCCTCTCTCTGGTCTTTTATAAATCCTGTTTTGGCCTTTTTGATTCAGTCCACCAAATGATTCACCCAGACTGTAAGGGGACCATCTGCATACAAAAGAATGAAGTACCTCTGAGTTGTTCTTCAATACAGGTAAGCCACACTAGGGGCCGTGCGCTGACTCTACGGCTAGGTAGTGCTCACGCTTTTGTACACTGAGCATGGATCTTCTTTTTTACAATTAAACTTGCTATTTTGAGATAATTGTAGATTCACATGCCTTGTAAGAAGTAATAGGGAGTTCCTTGTGCCCTCTATCTAGTTTCTCCATGGTACCATCTTGCAAAACTATAATTATATTTACTGTTTAACATTTTTTTCTTTTTTAAGCAAATTCCAGCTTTATTGAGGTATCATTGGGCATATAAAATTGTAAGATATTTAAAGTGTACATTGTGGTGATTTGACATACATACACATTGTGGAAGGATTCCCCCACCTAGTTAATTAACATATCCATCACCTCACAGATTTATCTTTTTTCTTGTTTGGTGAGAACATTTAAGTTCTGTCTTAGCGAATTTCAATTACACATTACAGTTTTTTTTATCAACTATAGTCACCATGCTGTACCTTATTCATCTTCTAGCTAAACGTTTGTACCCTTTTAACCAGCCTATCCTATCCTCCTCTAGCCCCTGGCAACCACTTTTCTATTCTCTGTTTCTGCGAGTCTGACTTTATTTTGGATTCCACATACAAGTGAAATCACACAGTATGTGTCTTTCTCTGCCTGACTTACTTCACTGAGCACAATGCCCTCGAGGTCCATCCATGTTGTCACAAGTGGCAGGATTGCTTTCTTTCTGTATTAACTTTTATAATAAATAAAAAATAATTTCATCGCCTGTTGGGAGCCATGTGGCACAAGAACAATAAGACTCCATTTTGTTTTAAAGACTCCATCTTGTTGTTTACTTCTTGTTGATCACTTTCGCGCCACATTTTCCCGCCAAATGTTCTCACTCCGGTCCGCCTCTTATGTCAGAGGCAACTGCGCATGCGCACAACTCGGTGCGTGATTGGACTTTGTAGATTGCTTCATTAGCATAATGGGCAACCAATCAGAAAAGACCACACCCTGTAATGTCTATATATTCTCTGCTCTAACCTGCAATAAAGGAGACTTGATCAGAAAGTCTGTCTTGTCTCCGTTCTCTCTGTCTTCTGTCCCTTTTCATTCGTGCACCCCCTCCTTAGGTCCCAGTTGGCGAACCCCACGGCCGGGGGTTTTACGTTTGCTGACCTGCAGGTCGGGTCAATCGCCAAGGGATGAAAGAGACAGGGGGACTGCTGGGGGTAAAGGTGAAGTCATGGGAATGGGTCTGCTTATTAGTTTAAGGGCAAATGGGAGCTCAGTTGAAGTGACAACGGGAAGTAATGACAGGTAGAGAGGACTGGGTCCCTTGGGCCTGGGCCGGCTCCCCACGCTCTGCGAATTTTTTGCCACTGTGTATTCTGCGCATGCTCTGCTCAAATAGCAGAGAAGAGAGGGTATTTTATGTCATTCCTGTTTGGTGAAAGAGAAACTTCCTGACTGAGTCCCTGGAAACGGACAGAAATATGGATGGGCTGGTCATTCCCGTGTGCTACATTCGCCAACTCTCTTTTCTGTCTTCCTCCCTTGACATTGCAGCTTGTGGATGAGTTCATTCAGCTACCTAGTGGGTATCATGCCCAAATGGGTGTCACATGGCAGACCAACTTTATGCCACTGAGTTGTTCATTACCCCCAGCTGCCTTCTAAACGATATCTCAAAAAAAAAAAGCGCAGGTCTACTTTCTGTTAATTTCCTTTTCTCCTTCATCTTCACACACAATATTTCATTAACTTCCTTTATCATTGTGATATAAAAGCAACCAAGGATAACGCAGCAATTTCTCTCTTAATTTTCAAAGAAGACATGTTCTGTGAATTTGCTCATCTTTAGTCCTCAAGCAAGAAAACACTTTAAGGGACCATAATGAATAACTCTTTACTTTCAGGTGCTACTTTAACTATTACTCATCTCTTAGCTTTTTCTTGTTGATAAGACATGTAAATATCTCCTCTGGGTATATAAATATGCTGAATAAATATTCCCTCTCACAGGAGGGTCACAATGGATGAGAGTCACTCAGAAAGCTTTATTCTGATCTATTTTGGGGGATTTATTCTACCTATTCTACACTCATTTTAATGTGACATTCCCTTGTGGTTTAAAATAGGATATGCTTATTCTTCCTAGAACTGAGGGACACTAAAATAAATTTGACTTAAATAGATCCACCTGAAAAAAATGCACTGCCATATCCAGGGATAGCGCCATAGGAACGAGATTTTGAAGCAAATCTATTACATACCTTTTCATCCCCAGATTCAATACAGATGAAATATAGAAGACATTGGAGCATTCCACCCTTGGCTCTGGAAATACTACCCTTGCTCAATAATTAGGACTACAAGAACCTACCTCTCTCTCTTCACGCTTCATCCTATTTTGCCTTGCCCCAGTAGATAGCTACATAGGTCACCCACGGCACTAGGGTGGTGGGAGGCATGATCAGATTTTGGGTTGAGAGGGTAGAGGAGAAGCACGGGACCCAGGGTAAACATCTTAAGTTACTGTATCCTATTAACAACTCTGATGCGAACTGCCAGATTAAGATGCCGAATCCATCCTTCTTAACCATGTCTGGAGATTGTACACAAATTGAAGGGAAGTAAGGAGAAAATGGTTGTATTGGTTATGGTAACACTGGACTGTATGTAATAGTCATTTCTTATAATGTAAGACAAATAAGAATTCCAGAGGTAGCAGTGCAAGATGCTGTCAGGGACACTGATTTCTTTCATCTGTCCATTCTGCCATCTTTGGGCTGTGGTTGTCAGCTTGAAGGTTGCAAGTTGGCAGCTCCTCCTCCAGATGTCATGCCCATATTCCAGGGAGGACAAAGGTGAAGGATGAAGGGAAAGGCACTGACTTTGCCCCCTTTCTAGTTTTCTGCTTTCTAGAAGGAGAGCAATAGCTCTTGTGGAAGCCTCACCCAGTTATATATGCTTAGATTTCACTGGATAAAAGTGGATCAAGTGGACATTAGCTGTACAGGAGTCTGGGGAGGTATTTTTAATGGGACACATTGCACCGCTGAATGGTAACAGGCTCCTATCAGTAGAAAAGCATAGAGGGTGGATTGGTAACCATCAGTATCAGTACAGTAAGCAGGGAGAATGGATAGGCAGCCATATGTACCTGATGAAAAAGTTAAGAAAATATCTGTCCTTGTGTCTACAAATTTGGAGGGTTAAAAGAGAGACCCTGGGCTCATTCTCTACGTTTCTGGGAAACATGCAGAGAAGTATAATGCATGGTGTCTAGAACTAAGGCTTTAGACTCTGGAACACAGGTATTCGAATCTTGGCTTTACTTGTTATCAACTGTGACCTTGAATAGATCGCTTTGCTTCTGTTTTCTCATGAGCACATTTCTCATGCCTACCTGAGAGGGCTATATAAGGATTAAATAAAATCAGGCTTTCAAAATGCCCTTTCCTCCATCCCCCTACATTACAAATCCCAGTGTGTAGACCCCAGCTGGCACACTCTCATGATTTCAAAGAGGAGAACAAAATTACCAGCAGCCCATAAACAGAGAAGATTTAGATAAAGCAAGGTAATTCACTCCTTTGGTTACTTTCTCCTGGAGTGTGAAGTCAATTAAGTAATGAGACACACAGCATCTACCCCACAATGTCTGGTCTCTGTGTATTTTCATGGCATGAAGAAAATGTTTAACTGAAGATGATAAGTCTGCTGACCCCTCACATGGGCTCAGATACTCTGAAGTCCAGAACTTTCCAGCAAGTCATATCTATCTTAATGTCTAACAAATATGATGACATAAAATAGTGTCCGATTCAAGGGAACAGACATTGCCCATCAGCTTCCATGTAATTTTTGAGAATGGCAATGAATGGACAGAGGAACATGTCCAGAGAAACCAACAAATTAACATGTGCTTTGAAATGTCCCCAGTGACCTTGATCCTTAGGAACATGTTGTGTATTCTCATACACGTGAAGCCTTACTTAGACTGCTTAGTTAGATATAATTCCACTACTTCCAAGTTCCTTATTTTTTTACATTTCTATTAAAGTAGTCTTATTTTACATCACAGTTCAGGAGATAGTTTGCTATATATTTTAAGGAACAAGTGTTCTTTGACAGTTTCATTGTTAACTGATTAAAATAGATTTATAATTTTGACAGTTATAAGTCTTGACAAACTTTCCCGTGGCTAAAGAATTGTGTCTCTGGGTCTTGAACTCCATAATTCTTCCACAGTAAAGAATGACTATGCCAGAGCAGCTATCTGTGGTCAGCCACAAGCTAAACACTGTTAAGTTGCTCTGATGGAAGTGTCATATAGTGCATGTCCTGTGTGTGTCACACCACTAAATAGCACTGTATTTAAGTGTTGGACTGGTAATTTTGAATGCCCTCAGGGCAGGATCTGAAAACTGTGTCAAGGAGCAATGGTTGAAGAAATTAGAGATGTTTAAACTAGGGGAGCAGAAACTAATGGGAAATATGGTCACTGTGTTCAGATGCTTAAATCACTCTCAGACTCAAAAGAATGAGGCTTTATTCTATATTTTTTCAAAGGTCAGAAGTAATACTGATGGATAGAGGTTACCCAGAGAGGGCATTCAGTTCAGAGGAAGAAAGAGCTCTTCCAACAAGGAAATGAGCAGCTGCATAAATACTGAGTTCCTGTGCATTACATACCCATCCAGAGATACGGTGATCACCTGGCCGGAGTGGGAGGATAGATTAATCTAAATATCTCTTCCAACCCTGAGTTGATCCTAACACTCAGAATGCTTGGTGATTCCGGCTTTCCAAATTCAGAAAGAAAATATCTCTAAATCTGAGATAGGAGCCCAAATGATCTTCCTTTGCTTTTAGCACACTTCAGGCTTTGAGGATTTTAGATGACCGTTAGGGTCATTGTATACTAGTGGCATAAATAAACTCTCTTACCGGAGTTCCCACAGCCCTGTAGGAAGAGCTCCTCTGTTTTGATGGGTTTTTGGTAAGTGCTCCTCTTTATCATGTGATCCACAAACATCAAGATCAAAGTCACAGCTCCAAAGGCATGCTTATCAAATAACAAAGGATTTTGTCTACCCACTGCTCACTTTTCCTTGCCCGCTTTTCTGTTGCTACTTTGTGCTCTGAAGAGGGAGGGCAGGGTGTACCTCACCTACCAGACTTCCAAAATGTTACCTCTTGGCCTTCAGCTCCTTGCCACGGATGTATGGCATTCTCTTCTGATCTGTAAGTTGGCCTACAATGGGCCAGGAAGGTCTGGATAAAATAGAAGCTAGAGACTGTCAGCTCAGAATGCAAACTGTTGCCTCACTCTCTCTTCAGGCTCAAGATGTTTTTGCAGAAGCAGAAAGAATACCTATTCTCATTCTCCTTCAGGCTCAAGATGTTTTTGCAAAAACAGAAAGGACACCTATTCTCAGTAACATTAACATAGAATGCCAAGCCTGACATGCGTTATACATGCATTTATTGCATGTGAGTACATGAAATCAGCACAATATAAAAGCATAAGTAACCTTATCTCCTGCTACCAAAGAAGTAGAGGAGAGTAAAAATCCTTTAGTGGTTTGAGCCAGATCAATACTGAACTCTCAGGCAGGAAATTGTGGTGCTCTCACACAGAACGCTCCTCAGACATCACCCACATCAGACTTGGAGCCAGACATCCTGACAGAGGCTAACATAATGGCTCATAAGCAGCAAAATGTCTTCTTAAATTGCAGCCTAAATTCTCCCACAATATCCCCAACTCAGAAGTCACTTTGGAAAGGAAACCCAAGGTGAAACAGCACCAAATATTTCCAAATAAGTTTTCAATCTCCTAATTTGGGTGAATTGTATCCCAAGGAACTAAGAGAACATGCAAATGAGATGACAGAATCATTGTTAATTTCTTTGGGGAACTGGAAATATAAAAAGTCACAGAAAACTGAGACAGGAAAGTAGAAATCCCATTTTTAAAGGGTGGAAAAAGATAGCTCTCAGATGATATGGCTGGGTGAGCTTGATACTGATTTTCAGAAATGTTCTAGAACACATTATTAAAATAATAATTTACATGTACTTAGAAAATAATGTAGCAGTCATTAGGGAAAATAATGTAGCAGTCATTAGGACCCAGCATGGGTTCACGAAGAAGTGAGACTAATTTAATTTTTTCTTTAACCAAGTTATTAGATCATTATGATAAACCAGGGAATGTGATAAGAAATATTGTTTTTTTAAAGAATCATGTTTATTAAAGTATAATTTACAGAAAGTAAACTGCATCCATTTAAAGTGTATAGTCTGATGAGTTTTGACGAATATGTTCACTACTCATGTACCCATCACCATGATGAAGATAGAGAACATTCCATCACCCCAAAGGCTCCTTTGCGCCCCTTTGCAGTCAAACCTCCCCCTCTTCTGGGCTCAGGCAAGTAGTAATCTGCTTCTGTCACTACAGATTAGTTTTAATTTTCTCAAATTTCATATAAACATATTTATAGAGTATATAAATTTTTGTGTTGAGCTGCTATCAATCACTCTATTGTTTTTGAAATTCATCCCTGCTGTTGATTGCTACTTTATTCCAGGCCATAATCCATTGTGTGGATATACCACATTTTGTATGGTATATATCTGATCTACTCACCTATTGATGGGCATTTGGGGTTGTTTTTCATTGTGAGGTATTATAATTAAAGCTGCTGTGAACATTCATGTATAAGTTTTGTGTGGATATATGTTTTAATTTCTTTTAGTAAGCAACGATTTCAATACCAAAGATATTTACAGGTCTTGTAGACAACTGTGAACAAGATGGAAATATGTGAGCCATGTGTAAGAATTATATATATATTAATGTCATATAAGAAAGTAACTTTGTCAGTGATTGTACTTACAGGGTGCTGATTGATAGATCAATGCCAACATGATGGGAGACTTCCACTGTGGCACAGGGCTGTGTCCTCAGTGTTCTTACATCCAGTATTCTTATCATGACTTGCAGGGCTACGATCATAAAATGTATACATCCTGTGAAGCTAGAAGGATTAACTAATCAACAGCAGCTTCAGGATCCAGAAAAATCTTGCGATGATTAAGTAATGCTTTTAAATAACCAAAATTAAATTTGACAAGGATAAATGGGAGGTATTGGGTATGAGTACCAAGAAACAAGTGTCCAAGTTCAAGGTGAAGAAACTATGACTTAGGAGCATATGTGCAAAAAATTGATGTATTCAGTGGATAATAGCTTCAGTGTCAGTTGACAGTCATAGCCTCCAAAGAAGCCAACCTGGTTTGGTGCTGCATTAATGAATGCAATATCTGAATGAAAAGGGTAGTATTTCTTTTCTGCCCTGTTTTGGTTAGAGCACATGCAGAGCATTGAATGGAATTCTGAAACAACACAAACTGAAGTACATGCAGAGGAAAGAGGTGAAGATGGAGGTCATCCAGGACTGTGCTGTATGAAGACGGGTGGAAAGAACTGAAGATTTTTGCCTTGGTAAAAAGGACTTACGGTGGGCGGAGGGTATGGTTATAGCAGTTTTCAAAGATCTGAAGAACTATCCCATGTAAAAAGGAATCTGACTTATTGAATGGCTCTGAGAGCTAGAATCATAGTTTGGGAGAAGCTACAAGAAGACATAAGAAATAACACTCCAGTGATTAGACTAGTCGAAAGGTAAATGTGTTTTCCTCAGGAAATACTTAATTATTGGTCACTGGAGGTGTTCAAATATGGATCCAATGGCCCGGAATGTCATCTCACCTGCACAGTGGACATAATGACACCAGTATAAGTGGACCAAGAGTAATGTGAGTGAGCACACCTTTATTAAAACAGTTGTCATATTTTATTAGAATTATTGGTTGACATGCCTGTCTCAATTAGCTACACATTTCCCCAAATCAAGGACCATGTCCAGTCCATCTTTTTAATCTGCTTTTGCATCAGCTGCTGTACCGAGCTCATAAAGGCAATCAGTAAATGTTTTTCTGAATGGGAAAATGAATGACTGGAGGCAACAGATATAAGGGTACTTTAGAAATGAAGAAAGCACAACACCAGTGCTGTTCTATTTATTAATTATTGATATTAATAATCTAATCCTAAATCATCTGTCAACTCAGGTTATCTATATTCATAATTATGACAAAAATTTATCCTTGCCCTATGGCTTTGGCTTTACTGGTGACTTCTCTCTATCTAGCAAGAAACAGATAATTTTCATGCTATATAAACTGTTCAAGAACAGAAAAAAGACAAAAACCTTTCCCATTTTTATGACCAAATTTATTTTATGAAGTTAGCATTAAACTGATACTAAAACCTGACAAAAACCTCAAAAACAAAAATTATAGTCTAATCTCAGTATAAATATAATGTAATAAAATAACAAAGTAACAAATCAAATTTAATAGCATATTAAAAGAATAACTCACCAAGTATCATTATCCCAGAGATATAAGGATAATATAATATTAGCAAATATATTAATATAATGCATCATATCAGGATGACAAATAAGAAAAATCACACAATTACTATAATAGATGCTTAAAAGACAGTTGATAATTCAATAGCCATCTCTGATTTAAAAATAGTTTTAAAAAAGAAAGAAAAAGTAGGATGGTATTAATAACAATATTAAGCTCAGGAGAGCAGGAAATGTACAATTAATTGTGATACACCAAAAGAATTATTATTTAACATTGTTTTAGAATAGATATGAAAGAAAGGAAGAAACCCCAAAAAATTAACTAATTTTTTTTTATAATTAATGAGATTTCAGCATAATGGCTGGATAAAAAACCAAATGTACAAAGATAAACAGATCTACTCTATAACAGAAATAACAAGTCAGAAGACATTATGGCACAAAAGAATCCACTTGAAATAGGAACAAGAACATAAATACTAGCATAAACTTAATAAGAAAAGTTTAGGAGCTTATGTGAAATATAAAAGAATAATGAATTGAGAGACCATCACCTTGATGGATGGAAACACTACATATTTTAAATATATCCATTCTTCTCTAATTAATATTTAAATTGGATACAATTACAATAAACACACATTGGATTTTTTTGTAGGCTGATAGAATGATTCTAAAGTTCATATGGAACAGTAGATAGACGAGAATAGCTGAGAAAATATTGGGGAGAAAAGGATTGTAGTATATTCCTATGACAAATATTAAAATCTAGTACTGGAGTGGGAAATCAGTGTCATGTCATACTTCCCTGGATTTAAAAGAAATGTAATGCAGAGATACAAACTATAAAATACCAGGAGAAAATATAGGTGAATATTTACCTAATCTCTGGATGGGAAAAGACTTTCAAAGCTCAAATTTAACAGGAATAATCTCAAAGAAAGAAAGGTTAGATTTGACATCAGAAAACATTTAAACATTTTTCTTTTTTTTTGTATATAATATCAACATTTATTTGAATGAATTTGAGTAGCCAGAGTTGTGATACCAAATGATCATCTCTGGAGTTTCAAACTGAAAGCACAGAGGATCACTATTACACATCATGATGGTCTATGGAAGCAGTCAAAGTGTCCATCAATAGATGAATGGATAAAGAAGATGTAGTGCATATACACAATGGAATATTATTCAGCCATTAAAAAAGAAAGAAATCTTGCCATTTGCAATTCAATGTGGATGGACCTAGAGGGTATTATGAATAGTGAAGTAAGCCAGGCAGAGAAAGAGAAATGCCATATGATTTCACTTATGTGTAGAATATAAAAAACAAAGCAAAACAAATGAACAAAACAGAAATAGACTCACACTGAGAACGGACTGGTGGCTATCACAGTGGAGGGGTTGGGGTGAGTGGGTGGGGAGGTTGAGGGGCATAAAGGGGCACAAAATCTCAAATAATATAAATTAGTCATGGGGATGAAAGTACAGCATAGAGAACATAGTCAATAGTTCTGGAACATCTATGCAGGCAGAAACTGCACTAGTTGGGGTGAGCATTTAGTAATATAGATAACTGTCAGATCACTATGTTGTATACTTGAAACCAATATGATATTGTATATCAACTATACGACAGTAAAATATAATAGTAATGAGAAAATCCAAAAACACATTAGCTAATATGGCTGGAGTGACAGACTTTTTTTCTCTTTTTAAAACCATTGTGTCAAGGGCTGACTTGCCATAGTTCACAGCAATGAGGCTCTACTACGCCATTTAAACTGTTTTTATGTCAAAAACTGACAGGACAAATGGCAAGAGGGGAATTTTTCCATAAATATAATAAGGACTTATCACTTATTTGTAGAAGTCATAATACCACAAGAACCAGTAGAACTGGCAAGTGGTGTGGAAAGTTTACAAAAGGGAAAGATAAACTGTCAGTCAACAGGGAAAAAAACTGAATCTCACTGTAAACTGAGGTAATGAAAATGGAACCAGTAAGTGTAGTTTTCTCTCATATATTTAATAAGTTTCTAAAAGGATGAAAATACTCATTGTTGGCCAGGGTGTGGTGGAAGACACCATTACATTCTCCTGGTATGAGTGTGAATTGGTACAGCCTCTCTGGAAAGCAAGATACATTAAAATCCTAAAAATGTTATTGCCCTTTAAAACAGTGATTCCTCTTCTGGAAATAATCCAAAATGCAGATAAAGACTTAGGCACAGAAATATTGATTTCAGCATCTGTTATAGGACTAAAGAAAGGATGCAATACAAAGGAAGAGTTAAGCAAATTTTGGTACATCCATATGTCAGGGATATTGTGTAGCTTTATGATGTTTATAAATATTTTTTAATGGCATGGGAAAATGCTTAAAATGTAAAAAGAAAGATGCAAATTATACACACACAGAGTATATTCTCAAACATCTTAAAAATATATAGACAATCAGGCAAAAGGAGATGCTCCAAGAGTTAACTTTGTGTGGCAGAATTATGGAGAATTGTATTGCAATCTCTGTACTTCCCCGTATATTCTTAAATCCCTATAATGAGTATGTATTTTTTCTTCTTACTAGAAAAAATTATTTTAAGATAAAAATTATTCATTAAGTTAAGTGACAACAAGTTGTCAAATGGAAAAGATAAGAAGAATCTAATGTATCAGGGTTCTTCAGATTTTCTGATAGGTTCATTTTTGAACATGCTGCATTTGGAGAAGGACACCTGACTGGCAATACTAGTTAGAGCTTGGAGGAGCAATATGGGTTGTTAGTAAGGGCAGATACATTAGCATACACATGTTAGGTAAAGTCATCAGTGGTGTAACCTTGGGCAAATAACTCCTCTGATTCTGTTTCTTCCTCAATAAAATGGGGATGATAATGGGACCTCACAGCACTGTTGTAAGGATTAAATGAGCTAATATAGGCAAAACAGCTAACCGAGTACATAAACGTTCACTATTATCATTGTTAATTTTACTATCACTGATGAGAGTAGCCGGGGGACAATGGTTAAGGTGAGAAAGAAGGTGCCAGATGTTGTGGGTGCCCTGCCCATATCCCTGAGCCCTTAACATTTTGAGCACATCAGCCTGACTTCCAAAGGTTGGCACTTGCGACTCTTTGCCTGGGGGCAGGTGAGAAGAGCCAGGGAATGAATACAGCCCTCAACCAATAGCTGATGGGATTGGCGGATAAATACTTCAGCTTTTTCACCCCACAAGCTGTGTAATTCCAGGGCATGTGTTCTACAGCGGGATTATACTCCAGTTGCCCACAGCGGTAACTGGCTTGACACCACACTGTTTACTGGCTGCCTTCCCTTACCCATCTCACCTCCCCACTTCCCTGCTGGGATCATCTCCCCAGTAAATGAGCTGCATGTAAATCCTTGTCCCAGGGTTTGGTTCTGGGAGAACCAAAATTAAGACAGCCAAGGATGAGACCTGATCTGCAATAATGCTCAAGGGATGACTGGGGAAGAGAAGCCCATGGTAGAATTAGAGAAGGAATAGATAGAGAGGTACCAGAAAACCGTGGTCTAAAAACCCAAAGTATAGGCGAGTTTCCCAAATGTAGTAGGAGGAAACAGCATCAAATGCTATGGAGATGAGATGCAAAAAGAACTGGAAACAGTCCATCTGAGTTGGCATCTAGGAGGTGCTAGGTGACCTCTGCCAGCAGATTCTTGGTATAGTGGTGGAAGAAGCCAGATGGCAGTGGGTTGAGGAAGTGAACGGGAGGTGAAAAAGCGTAGGCAGCAAGCGTAGGCTATTCATTTATGAAATCTGGCTATGAAGGGGGAAGGAAGGAAGGAGAGAGGGAGAGAGAGGGAGAGAGAGAGAGAGAGAGAGAGAGGGAGAGGGAGGGGGAGGGGAGGGGGAGGGAGAGGGGGAGAGGGAGAGGGAGAGGGAGAGGGAGAGGGAGAGGGAGCACGAGCAAGTGCTAGAGGCACACAAACAAACCTTCAATCTCCATCTCTGAGAGGAAGAGACCTGTGTATACTTTAGTTCGATGAGATAAAAAGAATCAGTGGAAATGTGGCTGAAAAAGCATAGCATTCCTGATATAATGCTTTAACTACTACCATATTCTGAGAGTTTCATAATATTCTCATCTTCATCAACACCCTTGGGCATCTATTGTGTGCAAAGCACTCCTAAGTACTGAGAAAACAAAGAAGTATAAGACATAATTCCTGATGTCAAAGAGATTATACAGTAGTCAGAGAAGTGAGATATCATCATATGAAAAGGTTATTAAAAATATAAAATAGGACATACATGATGGTGATAAAATGAGAGGTACAATTAATAATTACTTTAGTGGTTCAAAGGAAGATAGGCCAGGTGGGGAAAGCTTAATGGGTTTGGCGTGTAGATGATTTGGCAGAAAAACTCACTGGGGAGAGGGGTTCAAAAGGGAAAATTTAAGAGAGAGGCAGAAGTCGGTAACAAACAGATCTAGGAGTTTGAATGCTAAATTTAAAAACTTGCATTTCATTGTGTAAGCAAAAAAGGAACCATTCAGAGTGTGTGAACAGAGTGAAAAGCAGTATCAAGAGAAAGTAATTTGAAAAGGGTGTGCAGCATGATTTGGAAAAGAAAACAAAGGCTGGAGGGCTAGCTGAATCAGGAGGAGAACCAAGCTTGGACTAGGACAAGGGAGGAAGGTAGGAAAGGACAGAGAAGGCATCTTTTATATTTTGGATACTGGGTTTCCCTTATTCCATCTGCTGGATTATAACCTACTTGTGCTATACCCGAATCATAAGTAGAGCCCATACCCTGCCTTAAGAAAAGGCCTATTACATAAATGTTTCTGAATAATTGAGTAAATGAAGTAACAGATAAAAAATGAATGCATATCAAATGAATGAGCATTACAACAGATGAACCACCAAGTGGATCTTGGAGGAAAAAGAAATTGAAGAAGGACTGAGGGTTTCCAAGTGTGGTTGACTGGGGAAAATAATAGCATCATTGACTGAGCTGACTGGTACCTAGTCAGTGCTCAAAGAGTATAATCTTATACATTTATATATTGTAATCCTATATATTTATTATATTCATCTTACATATTTATGATATTGAAAAGAGACAAATCTGGAAGGCACTTCACCCCTTTGGTAGTTTAGCAGAGATCCTGCCCAGTGGGTCTGAGTTAACCCAGCAAATGCCACTTGCTAAGTTTCCAGAGGCTCCCCCTTTCTAACCAGGCCACTTCCTCAAACAACCCTATTGTTACATAGTTCCTGAGGAACTCCTTACTTCCAGTTCTTTACAAATATGGGAGATAGGGTCTCCCTTTTGGAACCTTGTCTATCCAGTCCAGCAGGGCCAGCCTATGCATACCTCTCTATGAGGGTAATGAGAACTGTAGGGATTGTGCGCACTCTCTACTTCTCTGATGCAAGTTTTCCTTCAAAAAATTATTATATATTGATATCACATGGTCCTCATGTGTAAGGGACTGAAAAATCTAACACCATGAATAATAGATAACATACAGAAATAATTGAGCTTTTAGAGGGAGAATGCTTTTGAGGGAAATTTTAACTGTAGACATGATCCAGAAAGCTATCATCTGTAAAAGTAAACATCAATCTGAAAGTGCTTTTCTAAATAAACCCTCCGTGTTTATCCTAATTTGAGACTGCTGTTTCCTGATGAAACTGATGTAGATCCTCGATGGACTGAGCCAATGCTCCTTGGAGACAATGGAGAAATTTCGAATATGAAATAAACATTAAAAGCTATTAAGGAATTGTCAATTTTATGAGTTGCAATAATAGCATAGTGGTTATGAAAAAAAAAAGAAAAAACAAAACCCAAATTTCCCAGAGATATACCCTGAAATATTTATTGGTGAAATGATATGTTTAGGAATTGTTTTAAATGTATCACATTGGAGAGCTGGGTAGTGAGGTGAGAAGTAAGCAAAATGTCAGGAGAGGGGAGATGAAACAAGATGATAAGAATGTTGATAATCGAAGCAAGATGATGGGTATATGGGGGTTCATTATACTATTCTCTTGATTGTATGAACAACTGAAAATTTCTTTAATAGAATGTTACATCAGAGCAACTAATTCCTCTTATTTTTTTCTTAGATGAGACCTAGTTTGTGATTTTTCATTAGAGAGAGAAGGGCACACAAAATCTGAATTTACCACAAATGAAGATTTTAAGGGTGTGTTTAAAGCATGGCAATATAAAGATATTTCTGTGTTTTATTCTTTCCTGCAGAGAAAAATTGATGAGAAAGTGGCATAGATTTACTGGATGTAATTATTTTTCTCTTTAGATATTCAGATAGTCAACAAATTCTGTCAATCTGCCTGTGAACATCTGCAAAGGGAGGGAGGGTGAAGAGGGTCTGGGGAGAGGAGAGGGGCCCTGATGGGCCCAACATGCTAGGCCTAACTTATTGTTGTCTGCATCTCAGGTACTAGTCAGAGTTGGTCTACAACCTCAGTGACAGAATCTGTTATTGCTTGGAGCTTCCTTTTGGTTTCCTTTCAGATTTTTCTGGTAATAGATATTCCTAATGGAGCAAATTTATATACAAAAATTTCCATTATTTATAATCCTTTCAGGGGATTTAGTTGTTCCTGAGGCAGCTCAAGAAGCAAACATAATTTCTTTTGCAACAAATTTTGCCCTAACCAAAGAAAGCAAGGTACTGGATTGGTTCTGCTTCAGTAGCATTTTTGCTTCCTAAACACCATAGATAAGAGAATTTTGTAGATCTTTGAGAAGAATGAATGAATACAAATTGAAAGACATACATATCATGCCACTAAAATAAGCTTCCTTTTATACAAAGCAAACAGCAGACAACAATATGGAAAATTCAAGTGCAATGAATTCTACTGCATGCTCAAAAATAAACAAAATAAAAATAAAAGCCAAAGTATAATGTCTGTTGGGTTAGTAAAGTTGTGTTGTTTTCTTATACTAATAAAAGTTGGCAGGGCTCCACCTACATTAAAGTATTTCCTGGCATAATGCTCTTCACTTGGCTTCCCCCACCTCCACTTTGCTAAGCTTGTTTTATTGACATTACTGTTAATTGGTGGTTACTAGATATAACCACAGGACAGACAGATAAGGACAGAAAAGTTGAAACTTGTTTATAAAACACGAAAATGCTGCCTTTTAAATTGTAGTATTAATATAGGAACCTTAATTCACCGAAATAAATGTAGAATTAACATAAGAACCTCAATTCACCAAGATAAAGTTGTCCTTACTACAGTTACAATGCAAATTGTAGTAAATGTTGACAGGATGGATACTGGGGAAAACAAGTTGATTTAAGGGAGTTTTAAAACACCTACCCTCTTAGAGTGTATCTAAAGGAAAGCCTCTATCTCCCAATTATTTCTCTATTATGTATCCTTTGCAAATGTTGACTACAATAAGGAACTGGATAATTTGGACTGAGACATTTGGTGGAACTAGTAGCATAAAGATTAAGACTTTAGAGTTAGTCTGCTGGGTTTAAATCCTAGCTCCATAACTTTATAACTGTGTCACCATCATCAAGTTACTGGATCTCTCTGAAATGCTGACTCAAGTTCATCATATGAGAAATAGGGATGCCAATAGGGGGTTGTTTGGAGAATTAAATAAAATAAATAACTTAGATCGTGAGACTTTAGATCCTCATGAAGGGACATAATCCATAAAGGAAAGAGCTAGAACAAATCAAAGAGTTGGCTAGTTAGTTGTTCAAAAGATAAAATTACTATTTTGTCATCTTAAATAATTTGTGGAACAAGTTGGGGAGTACGTACGTATCTTACAAACTAGCAGGGCAAGACAGATCAATCAGAACTATCGATCCATGGAACCTAGCAATAGTTCTAGAGGCTGACCCGTGAGAAGATCTGCTCCTCTCTGCAAGACATGGTCAATAGCACTGATTTTGAAGTTATTTTTGTATCAAGAATAATGGAATCTCATCACTTCAGTTAGTCCTTATTTGGGATCACAGTTAATTTGAAAGTAAGGTTCAATATAAAAAATGAAGACATTCAGGCTGGTCCTGAATCAGGAATGAAGTCATCAGAGTGACTTTGAATATCTTGCTGTCATTATTTTATTAAACTCAAAGGATGTTTAACATTGAGTCAAATCATGCTAATATTTAAGTACAAACCCGAGATGAATCCCAATTCACATTAATTTTCAAGTGCTGTATTCACTCTGTCTTTCCACATCCAGACCAAGCCATGATTCAGAGGCAGCCCACTGATGAGTCATCCTGATATTTGGATGGGTCAGAATGCCCTGCACCAGTTGATAAGGAGGAGGCAGAGAGGCCAAAGGCTTCCTTTAGTATGACATGGCAGAGCCCAGGAGCCAGGATCTAAGTCCCAGGGTCCAGAAGAAGGACCCGACAAGCAATGTCCCTGGTTCTCAGAGAATTCAATTTCCAACTGTCCCCTAAATGAAGCTCCCATGTGCCTAAAGGATGCATGAGTCTTTTGACAAACATGGAGACTCCATGGGCAGGGAAAGATATCACTTCCAACCTTGAGCAATAGTATTCTCCCCAGATGGTCCTGGCCCTTGTTGTCTGAGAAGGGGAACTACAGAACAAAGAACACCCAAGACACAACAGCAGACAGTCCCCATAAGGAGATATATCCCACTTGGTGCTGAAACACATCTAAGCAAGCAAACAAATATAAAGGTCCTCTGAGAAAGATTCCAGTTCCCTTAGATTCCAGCTTGGCATTCCGCCTTTACTCTCCTTCCCCTTTGATCTCCTCTTTACTACACTCCAGGCCTCCTACCTCTACCCAGTGGCCCTGTTCTCTGGGGTCATATCTCTGTCCATCAATTCTAATGGTGAGTGCCTACAAGTTCTACCGCCAGCCTACCATCTGATTACATAGTAGGCCAGCCTTTCCCTCACATCTGTCTATACTGAGAGGCTTGTGACCTATGATAATTGCCAATTCCTCCAAAGGTCACACATCTAGGTTAAACCAGTCACCTCCATAGGAAATCAGGACAAAAGGTTACTTCCTGAACGTCTACTGAATCAGGCAAAAGAGACTGCTTGCCACATTTGATTCAGTGTTGCAACAAACACGAAGATACTGCAATACTTGGCAATATGAAACTGAACCCTGAAGAGAGAAAGTTTTACAGCCTACAGTTTGAATGGCCTTTGCAGTTGTGGTTCCAGTGTTTCAGTTGCTAGTGGGGGTATTCGACGTCTGGGACTTTGGGGACTACTTCTGTGTATTCCATCCTGTGCACTAACACCCAGCAGAGCACTGAGGCCACAACAGATAGTTGATAAATTTTTTTTTGATGTATCATAGAGAAATGATCTATCACTGAGGTAATAGTTAGAGACTAGACCAGCTCAATATTATATGTATATACAGATTACAGCCTAGAGACGCTCAAGTCAATAACTTGTTATGGTATGTGAATCAACTACTGCTGCATCACAAGGTATCCCAAACACTGGTGCTTTAAACAGTTATGTGTTATAACTAAAAAATCTGCAGCTGTTTGGGGGTTGGCTGATCTAGGCTGGGCTTTACTTGGGAGGCTCACTTCATGTGCCTCTCATCCTCAGATATGTTCTTTTCTGGAATGGCAGAGCCATATTAGGGCGAGCAGAAACATGCAAGTCTCTTAAAGCTGAGGCTTTGACTGACACCTGCCCCTTCTGTCCACATTCCTTGATCCACAGATGTCAGATGGCCTAGCTCAAGATCAAGGAGTGGCAATATACATTCTGTCTTTATGAGGGAACCCCAAAGTCACGTGAAAAATTAGAGCTAATAGTGCACTTTGTCGCAATGACAATTTCTGGGAACATGGGAAATTAACTCTTAGAGGAGTACTTTGTTGTGTTAAGATAAGAATGCCTTTTGCATGACATGAGTTACAAGGTATTCATTTCCTTCAAATGCTTATTCATTAAGTTCTTACTACTTGCAGTAGAGTCACAATGGTTGAAACTATGTTCAAGCAAATCTGTCCTGTAAGAGAGCAATGAGGTACCTGGTTTTGTATTGCATTTCCTTCCTCCCCAACCCACACACTAGGTAATGCAAAAGAAATTAGCTTACTTGTTCAGAGAGATGAGTTTAGTTTCGATGAGAAATCCCAAGCTTTGTACAAGTTCCAACTGGTAAATTAACTGTAGTGGCTTTTCTATAGGACTTCAAAATTTGTTTAACCAGAAAGCCATGAAAAGTAAAACCTCTGAAATATTTTTGTTGATCTTTACCTTGTTTAATTAAGTCAGCTTCCCTCCTGGTCATCTAAATTAACAGTACGAGTTTATGTTTCTTGAATCTGCAATTCTATTGAATCTCCAGTTCTGATATACAAGAATCTTTACCCAAGTACATTGCAAAACACAAGGCAAGCTTATCCACAGAGCATTTTCATGGTTGGTATTTTCAATCCCATGATTAAGATACAATGTGAAACAAACTCTTATTAAAGTACCCACAGAAATGTCTTGCTTTGGCATTGGCAATTATCTAACTATCTTACTTCTGGTGGCAATTAGAATTTTTACATGTACCAAAGAAAAAATTTTCTGCCTGTGCTCAAATTTGAAAGCTCTGTCCTCTACGAAACAAGTGAAAGATGGCCTATAGTGATTAATTAGGGGTTAGGATATTTAGAAATACTGCAAAACATATTACCAGGGCAACTTTTCTGGAAGAAGCATGTTTATAAACCTCTTGCCTCATTTGTACACATAGCAAAAACAGTCCTCCAGCTCTAGCCGTACCCATATTCTTCCCTTGAGACGGATGCTTTCTGCAATAGCACACAAATTTCAGGTAATAGTAAAAGACCATCAGCATCACCCTTTAACAGAAAAACAAGCCAAAATACACACCCACTCAGCTCTTTCCAAAGCTCTTTACTTCAGGAAGATATAGATGACTGCAATAAGAAATTGACGGACTAAAGATCCTACTTATGTTACATTTACAGCCAAACCCGGGGAGACAGCTAATGGCACTCTAAAAATGGTCATTTTGTCAGAGCTTTGCTGTCGATTACTGATAACCCGCAGGAAATGGTGACATCAGAAACCCAGTGACAGCACAAACAGCACCTGGCCAGGGCCTGTGCGTGAGCACGGATGTCTGGCACACAGTTATATTTGGTTCATTTGATTAAAACCCTGGTCTCATCAGCCAGCAGGGAGATTAGAACTAGTCAGCACTTTAATTTTCTTTTTTCAGTGCAGTATCTAACAATCTATTCCCATGAGTGTAGCCGTGAGGGATGAGGCAAACTGATTAAAATTCATGAGAGGTTTATACAACCTGGAGGAGATACAGAAAGAATGCTGGTCTCTGATTCGGAGCACAGCTAATAACAACAGCTAGCATTTAAGTACTGCTTATGATGGTGCCTGGAACTGTGCTGAGTGCTCTGTGTGCCTTCGGCTGTCTCATCTTTCCAACCCTGTGACATAGTGCTGTGGTCATCCCATCTTACAGATGTGGCCAAGACACAGATTCAAGAAACTGGTTCAGTCTCACAGCTGGGAAATGACAATAGCAGTGTCCACCTCCAGAGTGCAAGCCCTTCCCCCTCACACCACAATGTCAGAATGTGCTGGACTCCACTCCTGATATTTACTAGCTGGAAGTGTGTCCTTGAGCAAATCATTTTTTGTGCATCTCTGTGTTTTCATACAGAAATGGGGCAGTTGGACTAGAATGGTGATTCACGACCTTAGCTACAAGTTAGGATTTCTTGGAATGCTTTAGTAAGGCAGTTTGTTGAATATTTCCCTACTGCCAAGTGCTTTACATACAGAGTCTTATTGGATTGTTTTAACAGGAGTCTGAGACATCATTAAGGAAATGATGAGTAGCCTATCTCATGAAGGAAAAATTGACTGAGCACTGCTCTCCCGGGTGTGTGTTTCCAAGCACATCCCCTTCTGATCTCTCTTCCCCATTGTTCCCTAAATGCTCTTTCTAAAATGTACATCTTATTCCCACCTTGAAATCTG
The DNA here is from genome assembly GCA_032199065.1 of Smutsia gigantea. Lineage (NCBI taxonomy): Eukaryota > Metazoa > Chordata > Mammalia > Pholidota > Manidae > Smutsia > Smutsia gigantea. Next base: position 52,612 of record JAVSCE010003422.1, on the reverse strand, counting down.
ACATTATGTCTTCAGAGGTTTCTGGATGTTTCTAATTCCTTACTGCAGTGCACCAGGCACTTCAGAATCTGGTGAATTCTCTGGTTTCACTGCCTGCCAGTGCCCTGCCCGTCTACTTTGTTCAGGCAGAGTGTGTCATGCAGTTCCTTACATCTGTATCCTCACATATGTTGCCATTTCTTCCCAGAACATCCTTTTCCTTTTCTCTGCCCTTCTAGCATAATTTCTACTACTCCCAAGCTCAAAGCAGGCCCCCTTCTTTCTTGCTCACTCCTCGGGCTGTGATGGAGACAGTTGGGCTGATGGGCTGTTCCTCAGCTCCTCTCTCCGAAGGAAGGCTCTCCTCGACCTGGCTTTCCCAGACCTCTCTGACCTAGTCTTCTTGCTTGCTCCACTCCAGTACTAGTGGCCTCCCTGCTGTTCAAAGGACACACTAGAAATGTTCCCTTGCCTTAGGGCCTCTGCACTAGCTATTCGTCTCACCTGAAGGGCTCTTGCTCCAGATATCCACTTGGCTAACTCACTTTCTTCACATCTTTGCTGAGATCTCACCTTTTCAGTGAGCTCCACCCTGACAACCTGAGTTGGTATCACAACCTGCCCTCTGTGGCTCCCAACCTTGGGTCCTGCACTCCTGAAACCTTTATCTTGGTCTTCCATTCCTTTTTTCTTTGAATAGCTATTATGATTTTTAACATATCTTTTATGTTATTTATGGATCGCATTCATTATTTTGTTATCTAGCTCCTCTCCAATTCCACAAAGCCCGAGGAACCCCCTCTTTATGTGTTGTGTTCACTGATATGCCTGAAGAGTCCAGAACAGGTGCCGACAAATACTGTTTCAATTTGAATGTAGTGTGGGTGAGGGAGAGGGAGAAATTAAGATAATTTTCCCAAAGAGTATTTTGCTTGGCACATTCCAAAACTGTCCTTCTTGGTCAACACACAGAAAAAGAAAAGCACATTGTCCTTGAGACATTTCCTGTTTCCCTTTCTTTACAGATGATTTGATATAAAATGTTATCTTCTAATAAACTTGCCATTGTCTTCAGAGATAAATTTCAGGAAAGAAATAAAAAAACCAGCATTTGCAATAGCTGTCTTCCATCTTACCCAAACCTCATAGAGAGGTAAGTGCTTCTTCTGTACTTCATTGTCTTCAAATTTAGTAAAGCAGTCCAGCATGTCTTTTATGATGGCAGAGTTGATTCCCTTTTAATTCTACCAGTCACTTTACCCTCCTTTTCCCTTCATTTTTCTTAATCCTCCTCTATTACTAAGCTTTAACTAGACATTGTCTGACTGACATTATAGTCAGCCTTTTTATGTAACTAAGAAGATTACATCATGGAATAATGACACAAGCTAACTTCTCTACTAATTTAGCTCTTGAATTGATTTTGGGCACTATGCACAAAGACCAATAAATGGCCTTGATTTTTGATTGGATTTTCTACTCATCCATCCTCAAAAGAATAATCTCTTAAATATTAGGTTGAACCATGTGAAACTGCCGATAATCATTTTGACTTACAAACACTAGCAATTTCATAGGGTTCAAACTCAATATAATTAGGAAGAGTGCCTTCCTTCCTTCAGAGAACAATCAGTTCATTAAAAAAAGCAAGACTTGTGGGTTGCAACACAAAGAGATTTCTGGAAAACATGGCACTTAGCCTTGGTGAAGAGTGGTCACTCTTGTCCCTGTGCACGGTCTCCATCCTGACCATCATGGATCCTCTAAGCAAGCTGTGGGCTGGGAATGAAGTCTAGCAGATAACAATGGATAAGTAAGGCTGCAAGGCCTTCTGGTGACCATCCACACTGGAAAGACATAGTCTCAGCCTCTTAGCCCACTCAGAAAAATTCATCCATATACTTTTCCCAAACCTTGCCGCCAATCTTCTAATTCTGTTTCCTTTAGGTCATGCTTGCCTACTCAGGACTTCAGCCATGGCCAAGGAATTTGTGTGGATGTTGACCTCCGGCCATCTGCCTTTCTAGACAAAAGAAGACAAAGAGATGTGTTGCTTGAAATTCTTTTGTGAGAGGATTTCTCTTCGTCATCATCTTTTTGGGCTGTATTTGATGAGGCTATGTTCTGCTTATTTACCAATGTGTAACAAACCATTCCAAACACAGTGGTGTGAAATAAGTATTTTATTATGCTTGTGGATTCTGTGGGTCAGGAATTCAGGTGCAGCAGAGCAGAGATGGTGCCACAATGCCTGGAGCCTCAGCCAGAGCGCTCAAAGACTGGGGTGCACTCCACAGGCAGGGGCTGGAATCATTTGAGGGCATCTTGACTGATGAGTCTGGTGCGTACTGGTGGAGCCTCATCCAGGCTAGAATATCTACACATGGCTTCTCCATGTGCTTTCCCTGAGTAAGCTAGTCTGGGTTCCTCATAGTGTGAGTAAAACTCCAGAAAACCAGGTGGAGCTGTATTATCCTTTATGACCTAGCCTCAGAGGTCACACAGCACCACTTCTGCTGTAGTAAGCTAAGTGCTCTATTCCCCTCTTCTCAATGGGAAGCATGTCAAAGGCACCTCATAAAAGCAGTATGTGGGCTAGGCAATATTGTCGTAGCTTATAAACACTAGCTTTTTTTTTTTACAAGGCAGCCCTAGACCATTTTGATGAATGCAAATTGTAATAGTACCAATGATTGATTTTCACTTACTGAACATTTTAAAACACGATCGGGTGATTTGTGCAAACTTTTATGCACCTTTAAGCATTTTTGTTCATTTCTCAGAATTAGAGTGATTTTTACTCTATTTGTTATTAAAATGTCTAATTTTTTGAGGGCCTGCATAGAAGTATCAGCTGTCAGCTGGAAGAGTAGTCTTTCATCAAAGAAAACTAAGATTTATTTTTCACTGACCTCAAACTACAGCGAGCTATATTGATTACTGATGGCCTAAAGCCCAGAAAAATCATGTGAGGATCAATGTTTAGATACAATTTTTCTATCTTTCTTAAAATCTAGGAAGAGATTTCTGACTCCAGGCCAAGCCAGGCAAATATCAGATCGATGTGCCTTCAGGCCAGCAGCGGAAGCAGCCCTGAGCTTCTCCTTGCATTCACATTCCGGCTGCTCATGTTTGCATTACAGTTTCAATCCTGACAGCAAACACTGTGTGAAAGCAGGCTACGTAATGTCAAATGCAGCTAAGAAAATTTTAGATATAAAATAAATATTTATGCGAAGATAATAAAAACATCAAGTAAATTAATGAACAGTGATGGTTGAAAATTAAGAGGATAAAAGGCAAATGAGAAGGTAGACAAAATCACTTTTATAAGTATGTTCAAAATTCGTGCAATTATCCCAGGTTGCACAGAAATTATAAAAACGTGAAGTGGATATTGCAAATATTAATTCTTATACTCATTTGCTTTTAGACAATTCATTTATAGTTAGAGGCAAATGTAACAATTTATTAAAGCATTTGAAAACCAGCATTGCAGGAGTAAGTGGGTGAGAATGAATTATATATAAAAAACAAAGTAGTGTATGCATGTGAAGACTCAGGCTTCTGGAGAGAAAATGGATAAATATACTTTAAAACACTTAAAGAACTACAAATCCACTCCATGCTATTATCTATACAAGGGAAGGCACCTTATCTGTCTTGTCAACATTTTATCTCCAGTCCATAAATATTTCTTTAACTATTAATGCTGTATCAGATTATCAATATTTGAAAAAACAAACCTGGAATATTCAGTTTAATTTTAACCAATTTGGTTTTTTGACTAATTGTGTTTGATCCAAATATTCTCAACCAATTTGCTGTCCATCAGTTAACCTGGAGACCTGGAACCATGCTGGCCAAAACACAACTATCAATAAAAAGAGCTATGAGACACAATCCTGGCCTAATTTCTTTTTGGTAATTATTTGAGGCGAAAATGTGTGAGAAAGTTCTTAAGACTTAAATAATATGTCAAGATGACAATAGGACATCTGTTACAAGACTTTTTAGATTAATTATTGAATCAATTGTAAACTTCCATTTCTTACAATGTGATGTGTTAGGTAAGGTAAACCATCCTAATGCAAAACACCAAGAAATAATGGATAAAACATAAAAAAACTCCTTTTATATAAACTGAGATAACAAGTAACCAAAGGAATTCCCCTTCAAAAACCAAAAAACTGAAAAAGGAGAGTTGTAAGGGGTGTTGAAGCTCTTGCTGTTCAGGGTCGGGGGGTGGTGGGTTTTGCTGGTTTCTCTAACCAAGGGGGTTAGGTCTTAACATCCAAACGGGGACAAGCACCTACACTTCAGGCCAGAGGAAAGTATAAAGGAATGACTACATAAAGCCATGACTCTCAAAGGGCTATGCCACAGCAAAAGGGTGGAACAGAAGCAAAATCTAGCCAATGTTAGTGAGACAACTACTTTATTCTCCAGGTTCCCCACCTGAAAAGTTGGGACCTTGGCTTTGCTTTCAGTTGAGTTTCCTGGTTCCAGTGTGTACTCCCTTTATGGCGCAGTGAACGCCAACTGATGAAATGAACATAAAGAGTGGTCCCCACACAGTGATTCTCCTGGTAGGAGCAAACACCAGCCCTATCTGATGAGTCACAATCCAACCCAGATCACAGAGGATCCCTGCAGGTAAAGCCCCAGTAAACACAAGCTTACCATCCAAAAACAAACAAAAATGAACAAACAAAAAAGCAAAAGCATAAATATATATCAGCAGCGAACACACCAACAGTTAGATTTAGACCCTCAAGTCTTCCAGATGATTAGATTATTAAGTATGACTGAACATGATTAAAAAGAAGAAAACATGATAAAATATCAAGGCATTACCAAAGAGACCAGCCAGGCTTAATAAGAACCAATTTATTTGCTCTGGAATGAAAAATGTAGCCATTAAAATACAAACTCAGTAGATAGATTAAACCACAGATTAGACTGAGTTAAAGAGTGAATTAGTGAAATGGAAGATAGTGCTGAAGACTTCACTCCGAATGTAACACATTCTGGGAGTATGGGAGCAATCACTTTAGATTGGCACAATCTGAGGAAGCACTGTGAAGGAGGTGGAATTTTAGCTGAATCTTAAAGGCTGTGTAAGAATGGGTGAATGAAAGTATTTCAGAAAAGTGGCATGACATGAGCCACGTTTCAGAAACGAAATAAAAAACTTATTCAGGCTACAGTGAATTGGCCACTTTGGCCAATGGAGAGTTTGTATAGGGAAACAGAGATAAAAGCTAACTATGAAGGTTAGAGCCTATGCCCAAAGCCATGTATGAGATGTTTTAATTTATTACATAAAATTAATTCATTTAAAAATAAAGCAGACATATATCTGCTCTGCTGACACTGTGGTCCTTTTGACATGCAACATTTCAGCTTGGTAGCCTCCCTCCTTTTCTCCACATAGAGGTACATTTCAAAAGCTTTTAGGTTGAAATCTGAATGAAAAGAAAGACAAAGTCCATGGAACTTGTAGTTGTGCTGGGTTAAGATTGCCATTAAGCAGTTTATAACACTTCTGTTAAAAAAAAAGGCTTTATCTCCTTCAATTAATTCCCCAAAGTATAGAAGCCTTTGTTATTCCTAAATTCCTTTCAAATATGATGGTGAAATAGATCCCAGAACTGGAAATTTAGTAAGTCCTCAGAGGAATAAGTAGATTTCAGATTCCCTAGCAAGGGGTGAACTCTGCTCCCGGTGAATTATTTCCCTTGTCTTCTTCAGATGGCTTCCACCTGTACAAAAGGTGGCAACACTCGGCCCTCCAACAGGGAGAAGGATAGACTCATCCTGGATAAAGTGGGAAAGGTGTCAATTAGAGTTTACCCCCAGAATTTCTGAGCAGACAGATTTGCACAAAGTTGCTCACATTCAGCATTGGCAAGATGAAATGAAATAACAGGGAAACCAAGCAACCATGTCACAGCTAAATACATGGGTAGCTAGATAGATAGATCAATAATAGAAGGAAGAAAGTTAGAAACAAAAGCAGCACAGGAATGAATGACTGGTTGGATGAATAAAAGGAGATGACTTCCTAAATCTGGAAGAATAAGGAGGATATTCTTTATGTGTACTACAAGTTATGAAGACTCTGTAAGAATATAAATTCAGTAAAAGAAGTAGTAGATGAGATGATAATAAACAACAGTGTGAGAAGGGAAGGGAGATTGCAAAGGCTAAGAAATTTGCTTATCATTACACTTATAAAAATTAATTTGAGACAGCAAGGAGAATATTTAGGGTTGAAAATAGGTGTAGAAAAACATTTGACATAGTCTCAATGTATGCAGAGGTGAAAAGATGAATAGGAGAGATGATCTGAATGGAAGACAGACAAGGTAATACAAGGTACTAGACAACTGTGTTCCCGAATGCAGAAATTAGAATACAGAGTTAGAATACAGGGAAATTTCCTTGAAGTGAAGATAAAAGGAAATATTAAGATCAAAAGGGTGACCTATGTAGCAGGAAAAAAGGATATAGAACAACTGACATCCAATATCGAACTTCAAGTTTAAAGAAAAAATTTTAGGTATGCAGGTCATCTAAAAAAAAGTAAGTCATCCATGAGGTGAGGAGTTGGGAAGAACAATTAGATTTTCCTTCAACTTTTCCACAGCTTCATTAGGTTGACTAGTGAAGGAAATAAAAATACAGGATGCCCAGTTAAAACTTAAAATTTAGATACAACGTTTGGAGCAGACTTACACAAAAAAATTCATTGTTCATCTGCAATTCAAATATAACTGGGCATCCTATATTGTATCTGGCAGTCTTAAGCCATATTTATATCAGCAGTGGACCAAAGGCCGCAAAGTTCTATGGGAATGAAAATGGGACTCAAGAGTATTATACCCAGTTAATTGATCATTCCATTAAAGGCAACAGGCAGACATGAAAGGATCAAGGAACCTAAGTTCTCAATGAGGAAATCCTGCTAACCATGTGGATGATTAAAACAAAGAGCTCAGGAATGCAGAAGCCATGGTAAAAAGGATGCTGAATCTGGAAAGTTCTAGGGCACTTAGATTTAGAGATGCGGATATTGCCATCAGCTTTCAAAGTCTCTTTCTTCTCTTGGTCTGCCTTCCACTAGTGGCATCATTCTCAGGACACTCTTTTCACATGGTGGCCTCCAGCAGCTCTCCACTGACCTATCAGCTTGGAAACCTCTGTGGAAAGAGGGCCCTTTTTCATAAAAGTATTTCAGAAAAACTCTTGGCATGATGCTCATTTGTTTTCACTGGCTGGGCTAGGCAACAATCAGTTATCATCACCATGGAAATAGGCTACTATTCTTATCAGGGGTGGGGTCAGCCCCACATGAATCCACTGAGAGTGGAGGAGGGATGGCTCCCCCAAAGAAATTCAGGGTGCTGTGACCAGAGGAAGGGGAACGGATTTTGAGCAGGATGGAAGAGCAACTATTTTCTACACTGTATTGTTATCACCCCAACTAAAATGTAAACATTTTGAGAACATGAGCTCTGTATTACACCTCTTTTTATCTTACACAATGACTACCTCAGTTCCTTATTATAGGGTAGGTGCTCAAAAATTATTAGTTCCCCTTGACATAACTTCTTTTATTTGTGAAATGAGGAGGTTGGAATACTTGCACTCCAAGGTCCCCTCAGCTTTAATAAAGTTCTATGAAAAATTCTTTGAGAAAATATCATATGGGACCCCACATTAAGCACTTTTGTATATTCTGTAGTAAAACATCTGAACATTTATTTGTAGGTATAGCTCATGATAGACGTTTTCAATTTCGGAAATGTTGAAAGCTTTGCAAAGTTGTATTCGGTGAGTGTATTCTCATATGTCCTCTTCACGTAAATGATTCACAATACAAAGGAACAGTTTTCCTAATCATGTATAGATCTGTTCTTAATTCAGTCCTTTCACTGACATATGCTTACTTCTCATTGCTTCTAAGCCTCTAAACAAGATATGAGAGTCTTACCTTCATCTATTCTCCTTCTGCCTGTGCCTGCTTCAAAATTCACTGTCTTGAGAAAAAGCCATCTTCTGTTTCGCTTATCCAGAAAGTCTACCACCTTCCTTCCTCCTTCCCGCATCCAACTGTCCGCCAAGTCCTATTAATTTTACTCCCTGAATATATTTTAGATCTCTCTCCTGCTCTAAATTCTTGCTCCCGTCCTCACTGCCTATCAGGTTCAGTCCCTACAAGTTACTTGCTAGAAGTTTCTTCTATTGTACCTGTCATATAAATTATATGGTGGGTAAGAGAACAGGCTTGAGCCAGTCAGCCTGGTTCAAAGCCTGGCTCCAGAATTTGCTCTGTGTTACTTTGGGGAAGTTACATAACCTCTCTGAGCCTCAGCTCCCTCTTCTGTAAAAGAGGCTAACTATAGTACCCCCTAGGGTTATTGAGCACATTGGGCGAGTTAAAACATGTAAAGCACTTAGATCAATGTCTGGCACGCAATGGACATTAAATAAATATTTACTATCGTTATTGACTTGGTTTACAGAAATTTAAGTGGCTGATTCCTCCAGTATACTGGGTGCTTTTAATAAGCAGCAGGGTCATAGCATTATTAGCAGTATTTTTTTTAATGGTAGCATTAGTATTCTAATCACTAGCTCTGTGCACAGTGTAGGGGCTAGATTTAAAAATGTAGTTCAATGAATTTCACTTGTCAGAATAAGACAGTTCCACATAATTACCACAAGATGGCAGTAAAACCTTTCATAAGATCAATTCTTAAACTGCTGCCGCGTACAAGGACCTACCTTTGTCTCCTTTATTTGTTTTGAGCCTCATCATCGTCAACGACTAACGCCATCATCATCGTCGTCATCATGATCAATAACAACCGCTACAACAAAGGCAGCTCATAAAGAGGCCCAGAACTTTGTATTCTGAACACAATTCAGAATTAAGTTTTTGGAAAGCCTTTGCTGCAGAAATTTAGAAATTAGTAGTCAAAAAATGCTGAAAATATCATCATTGAACCAAAAGCCAGCTGCCAGCCACCCGCATTTACATAACAAGAATTTCTGAAGGCTCATCATGGGAAAGACGTAGGCCCCCAGCTCTGTGCCCAGTGACTGCCAGTAATGCCCAATTTGTCCCCACGGACCACACACTTGTCTTCATCATTAACAAAGAATTGTTGCTTCCCCATATTATTAGCGGAGGGGGTATAATAGATGTTCAATGACTAAATTACTGGTTTACTTTTCCTCTTTGAGAGTTTTCGTATCTCATTTCCTGATCGTATTTGGTGTCTTTCATTTGCAGAGAAGGGATTCATATCTTTCTCCCTGATTTCCAGGGGCCCTCAGCCTTTCCTTTCTCCACGTGATTCTCATGTCCGACATCCGCACATCAGTGACACCTCCCATTACATCACAGTCATCATTATTATTTCATTTACTGTCAGCAAAGTTCTCAATGGGAGGCGCTGCGCCTGGTTGGAACAGCTCTAACCTCAGATTCTGAGGCGCTCCCATGAGCCCTGAGCTCCCTCTAATCAGCTCTCTCCAACTGCTGATGAGCGGCAGGGGCTGACATTCACTCTTTCTCTTAGAGAGGGACTTGCTCACTCTCTCACACTCCCTTTATATTCCTGGACTCTTTCACTTCTCTACCTTTCTTTTCTCCTCCTCCCCACCTCCCCTTCTCTCTTTCCTTCCTCCTTTCTGTCTCTCTTACAATGCTATCTTAAACACGTAACAAGAGAATCTCCATAGAATATAAATTTGATCTGAAAAGTGAAAGAAGGAGTTTTCTTGCATATCAAATGTGTGTATATCTTGGGAGGAAAACATTATTTCTACTTAAAAGCAATGCTCGGTCATTGCTATCATCCGCCCCAAACTGAATGAGCATCACCGGCATGCACAGCAGAGAGCGTGCAACGACCTACTTAGGATCAGGTTAGATCACGTGGATGAAAAATGACTTCGAGTCCTCTTTTTCTTATCAAAATCTCCTTCCAAGTGGAGAAAGGTTTTAGTTGCCTGCTCATTTCTCAAACCAAATCTCCATCTGAGATTTAGACATCGTTAAACAGAGTGCAACCTTAGCAGCGGCGATTCAGGTTATTGCCGAGGAATTCAATTTCTCGCGATGCCCTCTTTTCAGCCGTAGAGCAGCCAGCTGAGAAAGCTCAGGCAAGGAGCCGGAAGAAGGAATTTGGGTTACCCTTTGTGATCTCATCTGCTCCGTTCGTCCTAGTCACTGAGCACGGCTGGGCGGGCCGCGTAGTAGAACAAATGAGCTAAAGCCATCCCCCAACACACTGTTCTCCTTAACAAAGCGTTGAAGGAATTTCAAAGAATTTCAATGCCTGTTTCTGTAATCCCCTGGGGCAACACAAATTCTGCTTAGTATTTCGATTTCGGAATATACAAACGGAGAGAGAAATTCTATTCTATAGCTGTGGCTTGCTGTCTGGCACAAAATGTACGCACAGCTACAGACGTCTGGGTTTGCTTCTCACAGGGGCCGGTGGAGAGACTCCAAGGCCGTGGGCGAAGCTGTGGCCGTGTGATCGTCCCTGCCGGTCTCAGTGCCAGCCTCGCTGCTGCCTTAGGTAATGTGGTCTGTTAGCTGATGGGCTCCTGCTTGATTGGCTCGACAGTCGGAACTGCAAAACCTGGGCGCAGTCCCTGTGAGTGCTAGACTCAGGCAGCTGACCTGATTTCCTAGTTCTGCACCGACTGGTGTGGGCGCTCGTGCACAGCGTGGTGAGGCATGCTTGGGATGAATGATGGAGGCAGCTTAGGTGGTCTGAATTAGGAGAGGGTGGGAGGGGAGATTGCAAAAGGAGAAGCCAGGAGGGGAACTGTGAGGGGAAATCCTCTCGCTAGTCGCAGCTAACCATAGATGCTTGGCATTCGTTCCTTAGCAGATGTAAGTGGGAACCAGGGAATGGGCTACTGCTGAGTGGAACGCCTAATAAAGGAGTTGGCTTTCTCCCACTGCCCTTTCCATCTGTATACTGAAGTAAAGATATGCAGCTGATTGCAGGGCTCTGACAGGGAGGCCCAGAAGTAGAAAGACAAGACTCATCCATGGAGGATTGGCCACTGAAGGCTTAGCTTATTGTATTGTATTAAAAAAAAAAAAACCTCATTCGCTTTCGGTTGAAACACTTTTAAAATATATCTCTCTTTGCTCTGGAATGCTTGTTCGTCTTCCCAACTTGAAGTGACCTCACGCTCCTTTTGACTATTTTGGTAAGAGTTTAACTTAAATAGTCCAAATCTTTACACCGCTGGCCCTTCGCAGTTGCTGTTATTTTCGCCTCTATAAATACACCCAGCAACAAGGTGTTGTTTGGAGAGCTCCCCGAGTAACAGAAGTGTTTCGAATTTCTCTTGTGCAAATCTCCAGGAGAAGTAACACATCTCTCAGTGGGTCCTCTGTAACCGCTAACTTAAGACTGTAAAGTTGAACATTAATGAGTTCTCTATAGATTCTCTCCTCCCCAATAAAAAATTCTTTTTGGTATGATAATTTTGTTTACTTCTTCCGAGAGCCAATCGTTACCGAAGTCCATCACCAGAGGGCGCACTTCCACAGAAAATAACGGCAGTTCGTGGCTCTGGCTGATGCCTTCCCCTCCCATATGCAGGATGGAAGAAACAGGTTTTATTTCGAGGTATTTTCAGTTCAAATTCAAGTCCTAGAACTTGGTTTATAATTAGCCTGTTCCCTTACTTGGGTGGAAGGGGAGAGAGAAAAACAGGTCTGTCTGCAACCGCTGTATTGCACCCCAACTCAGGGATGGCCTCAGAAACTGTACATTTCCAAAGAATCAAAATGCGCCTGATGGCGTACAGATCGGAGAGCATAGGCGCCGGCCTCTCTGAAAGGACAAATTGCCTCACGTTCCTCAAGAAACCACAAAAGATTCACACCTACCCTTGCCTCCCCCGGGCCTTGTCCTTTTGCAAGTGATTGGCAAACCCAGACAAGTATTACATAACGGTGAGGCAGAAGCCGGGGCTTTGGCTTCCTTCTTTCGGAGAAAAGATGTTAAAAACAGTTAGTATGGCGCCTTCCTAAATGCCTGTGAGAAGAACATTTCTGAGAACTGTAAGAAACGGAGGGGGAGGGAGACAGAGGAACTCTTCAAAATTTGCATCAGTGCTGAACACTGTGACCATCTGCAAGGGCCCAAGGAGGCAGCTTGAGTGAAAAGCCACAACTGCATGGGGTGGGTGGAAAAGCTACAGGCCCGTAGTCGGTGCAACGGGGATCTAATCGGAGCAGACAGCTGACGAGTAGTTAGCTGAGTGTTCTTAGGGTACTTAGCTTCTCTGGGCCTCAGTTCTGCAAGGTGGCTCTTAGATGATCTCGGAATTTCTTCCATTCTAACCACTTCTCCCTCGAAGAACAAATGCAGATGACATTATTAATCTGACTTCTCATGGAGGATACAGCAGCACGCATTAATAAATCAACTATTTCCCAGGATATTGTACTATTTCCAACCTTCTGAAGTACTCCATATTTCATATTTGTAAAAACAGCTCATTATTTTGCGATCATTTCTTTAGTGTTTTATGGCAATGCAGCCTGGGGCGCTGCACTCCAGGGAGCGCTACACAGGCCCTGTGCTGGGGTAGGGAAAGCCAGCCAGCCTTAGGGTCTGACCCGGATCTGCTATTTGTTTGTTATGTGATCTTGGACAAGTTGTTTGATCATCCAGCCTTTTTTTTTTCTCTTTTTTGGGCAAAGAGATGAGAGGAAGAAAAATGTTGAAAGTAGAGTTTGAGGAAAATGGTGAAAAGTTGATGTGACAATAACTTGGGAATCACAGGAAAGGTAATAAGACTGATTTAAATCTCCCCTACGGGTCTGGGCCACCCTAGAACTCTTTCCCAGATCTGACTATTATCAATCTAACTCTGAGCCGCTTCCCATTCCACCCGTGCGACTGGTGTCTAACACCTGTAACTCTTCAGGCACATAGGAATGGGTGCTCTGGAAGTGCCAATGGACATACGCATGGCTTTTGATTTTTAAACTGCAAGAATATCTTAGAGTTACAGTGAGAAACAATGAGCTAATCAGATGGCCAGGCCCAGAGAAAGCCATCAATATATGGGGACTCTTTAGTATTATTAATTTTTACCATTACTACCCTATAAAATTAGTTGGAGAGTTATTTAACCCCAAATAACTATGCAATAATTTAGCTCTCTTGGTTACATTAACTAATTTAGGAACGTTAGAATTGCAAAAGATCAAATGAAGAAATCTAAAGAGGGCTTTTTGGAGATAGATCCTGTTTTTGAAAATGACCTCATCTTGGTCCCCCAAAATTGGAATTTGGGGATTATTAGAGTATCTAGTCTTTGCAGCCTAAGGACACAGTGTGAGAAACCTTTTATTGTGGGGAGAATACAGATTCCCACAGTGTGGGGTAGTGCTGGCAGGTAGAAAGTTCTGGTGTAACACATTTCCAAGTAGCTCTGAAAGGAAGTTTTATATTTAGCGGAGTTCTTTAACAATTGGGATTGAAATCATTTCTGGTGGTAGCAGCCCACAGTCATTGCTGTGTCTCCTTGAGAGTTCATATTTCTCAGCTACAGATAGAAAAGAGAGAATAACTGGAAAAAAATGGCGAAAGCCAGTGCCGAGAAATCTCAGTTGGTTAAGATGAGTCCAGAGGATGGTGTATAAAGCAGTACAATTGAATGTGTGTGCCCCAGGGCTGGGGACGTCTCTCTTTTCCCTTTTAGTTCCCAGGGTCACATGCATGTATAGCAGATGCTCTTGGTGTCCTGCCTACATCCCATAGTACTCATCTGTACTTGCTGCAGGCTCCTTTCTGTTGAACATCTGTAACTCTACGAGGTCATTTTCTGATTGTGGAATGCTCAGTCTTTGCTCAGAGCAAGCTTCGGGTGCCCCACCTGCAGCTTTCAGCCAATAATGGACACAGGAATTAGTGGAGAGAGATCTCAGTGTCCTTGCCCACAGGCTGTTTCCTAGAGCTCCTCAGAGGAGGCACATCCTTTATTGGCTTCCTTCCCTTTTCTGTATCACTTCTTCCCTCCCCTCCTGGTGTATGTAGAGCACAGACACTCTAATCCTTGTTTCTGAGTCTGCTTCTGGGCGAACCCAACCTAAGACACCAGATGTAGGTTTCTATTGCAAAATTTATATGTGATTTTCTGCATACAGAACATGAGTTACAGTACCACACAGATGTAGGTCTGAAAGTGGATCCTGCCACTTAGCTTGGCAACCTTGGGTCAAGGTCTTTAACCCCTCAAGTGTTGATTTGCTTGTCTGAAAAATGATAATACCTAGTTATTGGAGTGATGATTGAGTTTGATTATGCATGTGAAATGCCTGGCATAGTGTCTGGCTCATAGTAAGTCTTAGCTTTCAAATACATATTGACAATCACTGACTATTATTGTTCTTATTTCCCCTCCTAATGTAGGTAGAGGAGAGCTCTTATAATGGCTGCAAAAGATGTCTTCTGGGGCTACTGTGGAAGTCAGAAGAGAAAAATGATTTGCAGCCTTTTCATTCCCGTGGCAGAACATAATTTCCTCAGGAGCATTAAGCTTCATTAAAAAAAAAATGCAATATGAGCAGCAGGAAATGGAGACACAAAAAAGAAATGCCAAGGAAAGTGATCTGTCCCGGTTGGGCTCTGAACGTGATAGGTGTGCAAGTGGGAGCTAGAACAGTGAACAAAACAGCATCTGAGGTGTTATTTTTAGAAGTTGGAGAAATGCTGGGGAAGAAGGGAGAGGGGAAATATGCAGCATTTATGTAACACTTTTCCAAGTAGCTCTGAAAGGAAGTTTTATATTTAATGGAGTTTGTTAACAATTGGGATTGAAAGCCTAAAATAGAAATAAGAACACTTAGCCAACTTGGGAGTATTTTGTTGGGTCTGCTATAGAATATTGAGTTTGGAGAAGCTGTGTGCAAGGAAAGGTAATATACATGGAAATTAACATAACATTCTTATTAAATTCATGTTTGCTCTTAAGACTCTTACAAATGCTTTTTCTCTGTCCTACTGACTGCCCATGGGCTTTTACCTCTTGTCTTCCTGCTAATAAAAAAGTATTTTCACCATTAGGGCTTTCACTCATGTGGCTTTCCCATTCCAGCATGCCTCTCTGCTTACTTTCTTCCCAGGGAAGTTCTATCTCCCTTTAAATTTCTTCTACTACTGAAAGTGCCAGAGATCTTTTGACTTATGGGGGGGGCTAAACAGAAAAATTGGGTCCCTGTCATGAAAAGCTTTGGATGCTGTTGTCTTCAGCCTATAGAAATAGAAGCCACTGGAACTGTGGTGGCAGTGTGCATGATAGCTTCCAAGAGGAAGAGCCTGACCCATTCCTGGGAGGCTACTGTGCTGCTTTAAGTTGCATGGAGGTCAGGATATCCACCAGCCAAAGAGTAGAGCCCCTGAGGTAGAGGGATGACTTCGAGAGGTCTCTGGAGTACTAGTTGGAAAGAACCCAATGACCACTTGGATGTAAGGAGTGGGAAGAAGAGAGGGCAAGCGTTACTGTCGAGGGCCTGAGGTTTCCCCAGATTTGTTGTGGAGGGCAGGGATAGAGGGCAAGGGATGGAAGTGGAAGAGGTAAGCATTTTACCGGATGTGGGCTGCTTGGCTGGCCATTTGCAGCTATCTTAGTGTGCGACCAGAGATGGGAGCCTGAACTTCCAGACAAGGACAGAGGAAGTGAGTCGATTCGGTAGTCTTCTCCCAAAACTCCATAATGGGTTATTAGGAAAGAGAGTCAAAAGGAAAAGAAGTCCTTGGCTAAAGCAATTGGGAAACCCGATATTTAACAGGCTGTTGAGGGAAAAGCAAAGAGCAAATGAGAGTAAGAAGCAGTCTGAGAGGCAGAAGCATACTCAGAGCATGTAGACGCAGATATTGAAAGAGGTGCTTCCAAAGGAGGAGGGTGCTGAGTGGCATGAAAACAGCAGCACCGTCAGGGAGACGAGGAGCAGGAAAGCCTGTTTGATTTGCCATGTGGGTGACCAACAATGGTTGCTCAGTAGAGGTAGGTGTAGACATTAGATCGTCCTCGGCTGAACTGAAGAGCGCACAAGGTGGAAGAAGGGGAGAGAGTGCAGCTAGACAGCTTCGCAGAGGACTTTGACAGTGAAGGGTCACAGCTGAACCCAAGCTAGAATGGATGACCCGGGATCGTTTCTATGTGTACAACCCACTTCTACGTTGACCTCTGCTAAATGCTGATTTGGCCCTACGGTCTAAATCTGTCAAGATCAAGAGAGAGGCTGGAGTGTGGCAAAACAGGATCAAGAACCTCCAGGCAACAAGTCCTGCCAGGTTACAATGAATTGTTTAAAAAGTAGAACAAGAGAATCCCAAGATGTCTCCTACCTTGTGTGAACCAAATTTCCTTTTGTTCCTCATCACAGAGGGGAGGAGAATATAATCATGCTCTAAATGCTCAATCGTGTAAGCAGGGATATAATTTGCATACACAGCCCAGGTACTGCTATTGGGAAAATTGTACCTGAAGTCTTAATGAGGAAATTTAAGCAGATGTGATGGAAGAATTAAAACTAATGTTGGCCTTTGCAGCCACTCAATTCCAGGCATAGCAATTTCTTTTTATGAATGTGAGGAGAATTTGATGACTAAATTAAAAGGGACAGGCTGCCTAGGTGTTGGGGTAGAGGTGAAGTCCTTGACTCTATAGGAGCTAAAAGCATGTACTTCTTCAGATAAATTACATTTTAGAGAAAATCCTGGTTTTCAGATTTAATTAGATCAACAGTTTTGGGGTGCCTGTGATGTCACAGGCACCATCCTCTTGGCACTGGGGGTCATAAAGAAGAATGAGATACAGTCTCCCTCCTAAATGGGCTAGATCCCTGCCCTAGGTGTCTAGCTCCTAATCAAGTCATGTCTAGTCTCTAGAAAATATTGGGATAAACCATAGTAACATCTTGTCTTTAAAGAGATGGAATCCGGACAATGATCTTCAGTGCTACCATCTCAAAAAGAGAGGCAACCAGATATTATATGCCTTTCAATGGAAATACAAAGTACCATCTATGAGATTTTCGTGTCCAAATATCAAACCAGAATTTGATCAAGTCTCTAGATTTACCTACCCACTTAGAGGAGACAGAGGAGAGCATTAAATGATACCATACGGATGCAATTAGCCAGATCTAGACTATCAGAACCCTGAGGACAAAGCTGCACTGAAAAACGTGTGTGTGTGTGTGTGTGTGTGTGTGAGAGAGAGAGAGAGAGAGAGAGAAAGAGAGAGACAGAGTGAGACAGAGAGCAGAGAGACACAGAGAGAGAGAGAATTAGAAGCTAGAGATTGAGAGAGTCTTAAAAGACATTATCTACTGGTAAAAATATAAAACAAACAGAGACCAGCCTTGAAAATTACCTGAGCAGGCAAAACCAGTTTGGTCATACAGAGCATAATAGCTCAGCTTATTTTGCAAGGTGACCTTGACCTGGATCAGTTCTTGCGTCTGCCTCTGAAAATCACAACCAAAGCTTAAACTGTTTCCCAGGTTGGTACAAGATAACCACTGACCAATTCCCCATCATTTAAGAAAATTCTAATATTATAACCAAGCCCTCTGAAGAATAAACAGTCACTGCCTCCTCACTACAGAGGCTGCTTTCCAACAATACACCCCAAGCCTCATTCAGGTTTTGGGTCCAGGGCTCCTGGTATGCGAACGGTCTTGTTGTGCGCGCAGTGAATGGCCTCTGATTGCTGCCTCGCTGATTCACTGGTTTTAGTTCTGTTATTTCTAAACCTTTGACACTACTAATCATAAAGCATAGACCTTATTTTGATTCTAGCTCCATTTGTGAAAAACATGAAACTGGGGAAATTTGAATACTGCCTGTATATTTAATGATATTAAAGAATAATCATTAATTTTTTAGTGGGAATAATGACCTTATAATTTATGTTTTTGAAAAAGAATCATTGTTGAGAGTTACCTGATGAAATACTTAAAGATAAATGAGATGATGTCTAGAATTTATTTCAAAACAATCTAAAAGGAGGGGGCAAAGTAGAAATAAGGATATATAAGAAGCACATTTGGGCATGAGTTGATAACTTTTAGACTGGGTGATGGGCACATGGGAGAATGTTTGAAACATTCCTTTGTTTAAAATCTTCCAAATAATAAAAAGTTCTTAAAAGTTGGCAAAAAATAGGTCTAGCATCATTTAAGATGATTAAGTATTAAATTTAGTTTTTTTGCCAATCAGTATACTAGTTACAGAGCTACTATGTGGCAGGTAGGTGCTTTTGTTCACATGAGATGGGAAGGGTGACAAATTCAGCTACGTTTCCCCTGGCTTGAACTGAGGCATCACTGGCATCCTTTTATCTGTTTTTCCTTTCATCTTGAAGATGCAGCTTCAGACGGTGATGTGAATTTTGGCACCAAGTAGGCTAAGAGCAGTGTTATTATGGGCAAAACAAACTCAGAAACAGGTCATTCTCTGCCCCCACATCACCCAGGCCTCTTTCTCCTCATTTTCCTGGGAGAGCATTCCATCCTTTAAATACAGTGAGCAGGGACACTCCCATCACTTAATCTTGGGCTGAAGATGTTTATAAAATAGAACAAAAAAATTACAATAATCGTAAGGACAATTATTTATTGAGTGGTTTCCCACATGCTAGAGTGTGCTGAATATTTTGCAGGCATAGTCTAGTTTGTTCCTCACAACTCTATGAACTCTGTATTATTAAAGTTAAAGTTATTTTTGGTTACATCTTACAGGCTTGAAGAAGGTAAGTTCTGTGCAGGGCTGTACAGCTAGTGGCAGAGCCCGGACCCTACTCCAAAGCTTTTGCTCTCTGCAACACCCAACACCTCTTACCCTGTCTTTTCTATTTCTTAGGAGCTCTGCTGTGGAAAACCCAACAGTTTTCGAAGGTCACCATTGCTGTAACTTTTCTGCTTTATATTATTTGCAAGTTCTCCAAATGCTATTCTGATAGGGACCTTGGCTCTTCGAATAGACACCTCCAGAAGCTGGGTGTGGTGCTTAGCTGTTGTGCACACATAGCTTGTAGTTCAAGAATTTTCTAAAGTTATCTTTGGCCTAGGGTGGGGCTATCTGCTTAGCAGAAACCTATTAGTTTGCAGTCCACTCCCAGTGTCCAGGCTTTGGAAATCTAACTGTATCTAACTGGGTATAGAACTATCAAGACCCTGAGTGCGGCCCTTGTAAAGACTTGTTCCCTAGCATCTGCATTTGAATCTGTGGTGCATTTTGCATACTGATGCTAATGACAATGAATCTAATATGTCACCATTAGAATTATCCTGCTAAAAATGTGACAGTAGGAGAGGATAGGGTTTAGAATGTAGGCTTTGAATGAGACAGGTCTGGTGAATAGGTCTATGGCCTTGGGCAAATTATTTAGCTTTCCTGAGGTTTAGTCATTTTGTCTGTAAAATGGAGATAATAATCTAGTACATGATTATTGTGAGGATTAAAGGGCATGGTGCCCAACACAGTATGAGCTCGATAAGTGGGTGCCCCTGTCGGTTTTGGTATTCCTCTTTACTATTGTATTTGTTATTTCCTTGGCTTCTGGCCATTGATTTTAAGGTTGAGAGCTCTCTTTGTGCAAAGAGCCAGATACCCTCAGGTGTCAGGTCTGGGCAGAGAGAGAAGGGTTGGGGAAAGTGGGGAGGGAGAGGGATGAAGACAAATTGTAAGAGACAGGATAATAAAAAAAGAGGGGTTCAGTAACATTGTGTATTCTGATTTACCCAAGGAGAGCAAATTCAGAGAAGTTCCCTCCCTTCTTTCATAATTGTTCCTTAGAAAAATAGGAATTGCCATCCTCTATTTGAGTCTTTATAAAGTCTGAATTAGTTTAGTTTGAATGATAAGGTACTATTTGGACAGGGACATTAAAACAACCTAAATACATATTAATTTGGGAAATTGAGTCTCTTTAGAGTTGGGTAAAATGAAAGAAAAGAAATATAACAGATTTAGTAATTGTAACTGGGGTCACGGCTCCATTGCAATCATTTGATATTGTAGTAAATGAACTCTTAGTCATTGCTTTCTAGAGCAATATATTAAGATGCTCCATCAGAGAGGTGGTGATTATAATACCTACAGGATAAATAAAAAATTTTAAAGGTGTGCAAAGGGATACTTTAATTTGGGATAAAACTCCCAACAATCTCACTGTAGTATATGAAGTCAGAAGATGCTATATATCAATAGCTCAGAATGAATTGAAGCTCATGTAAAAAACAGCTATAGTGACAATAAAGACACTGAGGCATAGCTATAGAAACCTGTCCAAGATGAATAAATTCTCTCCTGATCTGTGAGTTAAGAAAAAGCAATATTTTAAGAACATATTATTTCATTTGTGATATTATATATATGAAATTTAAAAAATACCATATTATAAGTAGACATTTGATTATTTAATCTATGGCTCTACAAGCTTCTGAGCAGTTATTTGGGGTCCAGATAGTTTAGAAAAATAAAGAGAGTGTAATGTGAGGTCAGAAGCGCAGACTGGAGCCAGCCTGCCTGGGCTAGCATCTGTGCTTTGCCACTTACCAGCTCTGTGAAGGTGGATAAGTTACTCAACTCTTCTGTGCTTCAGTTTCCATGCCTGTAAAATTGGAATAATAATAATAATGTTTATCTCATATATTGTAAGAATTGAATCAGTTAATATTTATAAAGAGCTTAGAACGGGGCCTGGTACACAGCAAGAACCTATGTGTTATGACAGATGGATAAATAGATAAACCATGAATCTTTCCTTGATACAGTTGGCCTTACCCAGGAAGAATTTGTGCTTCTGCTACCTGGTCTCTGTGTTAAAGGATATATACATTTATTTGTTGGATTATTTATTTAATTGCTTTAGGAGACCTAAGGTAACTTCTTTTGCAATGGAGAAGACTGTGTGTATGCACATGGCTGATGACTGAATACAAGATGGGATACTGTTAATGAAGAAAGGAACCATGTTTCTGGGGTCAGACTTGAGTCCCCAAAATTCTGGGGTGCTCTTTTTGAGGGAAGAGGCCTGTCAGCCACTGAAGGCTTTGTCCCAAATCCCTGTTAGCCTCTGCTCAAAGCCATGCTCTCCTCTATCGGCATGCTGTCAAAAGGCTGTCTTGTGGAAAAATACTGAAAGCTGGCAAGGATGTGGGGCAGTCAGAACTCTCAAATACTGCTGCTAGGAGGGTCAAATGGCACCACCACTTTGTAAATCTGTTTGGCCCTATCTGCTAAAGCTGAGCATATACGTGCCCTATGACCCAACAATCCCATGCATGGGTATATTCCCAACAGAAATGCATACACGTGTTCACCAAAAGTCACAAACTTGAATGTTCATGAGAACAGCGCTCACCATACCCAGATGCCCGTCAACTGGGAAATGGATAAATGCACCGTGTAATATTTACACACTGGAATACTATACAGCAATGAGAATGAGCCACAACTCTGCTCAACACTCTGTGTAACAAACATAATGTTGAGCAAAAGAAGTCAGACACAGAAGAAGACATATCATGTGGTCCCATTTTCATAGAGTACACCAACAAGTGCGACAAATCTACCGCGATCCAAGTCAGGATGAGGGTCACCCTCAGAGGAGACCAGGGGCTGCAGGAAAGGGGTAAAAGGAGGGGCTTCCAGAATGCGGAATGTTCTCATTTTTGACCTGGGGGTTGGTGACCTGGTTGTGTTCAGTTTATGAATATTCGTGGAGCCATAGATTCATGATATGCACTTTTCTGCATGTATATTAGACTTTGACGAATGTTTTAAAGAGGGTACACTGGTAACTTTCACATTCTGCAAACTGGGCACTGAGCATATGGAGTTATTAATGCTGCTGCAATCTAAACCTTGCTTCTAATTTTGTAAATGGTTTTACCTTTATGTGTTTATATCTTGTTTTTCTAATTAAATTTTAAATTCTTTGATGGGGACGGCTGTGTCTTGTTTTCCTTTGTATTTCTGCAGTGGAGAAACAGTGTGCCTGCTCATTAAATATTTGTTCATTTATCAGGAGG
Source organism: Smutsia gigantea (assembly GCA_032199065.1). NCBI lineage: Eukaryota > Metazoa > Chordata > Mammalia > Pholidota > Manidae > Smutsia > Smutsia gigantea. The sequence goes on along the minus strand of JAVSCE010003422.1, from coordinate 30,528 downwards.
AAAAGCAGTCTGGCCTAACTATTCTGTGAAAGGGTATGGTTTTCATGTCCAACTGTAGCAGACTCTTTTAATAATTATGTTCCTTAATTTAAGACAGGCTTGGAATAGGGTGGCTATTTTGAGCTCTTAACCTTGTGTTTTAGACAATCTGATGTGCCAAATGCTTTGACTAAATTCTCTTGAGGTAAAGTGCCAGCTTGGAATAGATTTTCTGAGAAGCTAACTTTGAGTGCTGGCAGAATGGAGTGGCTGACTGCCAGCTGGGGGCGGGAAAACTTGCTCTGAACTTTGGTTGACTACCTCGTTAACTTACTGTGCCATGGATGAATTCTCTACAGTTCTCCAGGGCTTGGAGAGAGAGAGAGAAAGGCAGAAAGAGAAAGAGAATGGGCAGCTCATTTGAGCAGCAACCCCAGGCCGCAAGTCACAGTAGGAAATGGTGCTGGCTTAAGAAAGTCACTGCTGGCAAAGTGAGTCAGCATGTCAGCTCATAGGACAAAGTCTCTACAAGTTAGCTATAATTGGAGAGAAAATTTATATTAAACTGAGAGTAAGCACTCATCCTCCCCCTTAAAGTAAAAACAGCCCTTGGTGGAAAGAATTTTTGTACCATAAATAATGCACATGAAGTTATACTTGTAAAACCGTGGGGACCTATAGGTAGGAATTTTTTAAAAACCTTCTTTTTCCCTTTTTTTGACTTTGCTCTGAAAATAAAATGGTTGATTCTTTTTAAAGTGACATTTGGAAGAATATTTCCAGGCTCTAGGTTACTAAATATTTATGCTGAAAAAAATGTAGACAAACAGAGATTTTTCTGAAATCTGTAATTCTTTTAACTGATTCCAATTTGAGATGCTATTGTTATTCTCTTGTATAATATTTTTCCATTTGGAAACTTAGAGGGAAGTCTACCTGCTTTTGTAGTCAGCTTGTAGGAGCAGCAGAAGGCCAAAGAATGGTGTCTGGAGTGATTCTGTGGGGTGCTGCATTGAATTTTCAGTTTTATGGACATAACTTTTGGGGGCATGGACCTTCCCTCAAAATTCACTACTTTTTCCCCATTCATGAAAACACAAACACACACACATACACACCCCAATTAATCTCAGCAAAATTCAGTTGAAATTAAACTTCCTTTATCTGGGGTCTGGGGGAATTTGTAGAGTTCCAAATCTTGAACAGACTTCCAGGAGTCTGAAAAACTCTGGAAGCCATTAGCGAGGGCAGAGGAGCCCTCCCAGCTCAGTGAGAGTTAATCTGTAAGCACGCACAATTAACTGACACGGCCTTCTTACTTCATTCCCATTCCTTCACACCCAGAAAATGTGACCTTGACAGTTGCTAGACCAAGGCTTCAGTGGTGATTGAAGGCAGTTGCTCCTCCATTCAGAAAAAGGGAAACTTCAGCTGATTTGGAAACACTTGTGAACTCACTTTGATTTACTCTTTTTAGGTAAAGGAGGAGAGATTTTAAATGATTCTTGATTCTTTCCTGAAACTTCCAAAGCTTACCAGACTTGTGCCCTACTGTAAAGCTTTGGATTTTGGTGTTAACCAGAACCATATACTTAAGGAGCTGTAAATTTGAGAGCCACCTTTCAAGATAGCCTGTTGTCACCTCTGCAGTCCCGAATGCTAATGAATGGGGCAGTCCTGTGTTCTGATGAGTAGTTATTTAAAAAGCATTCTATAAATACAGCAAAATCATGACAAATTCACCAATTTAGACAGCCTATGACTCTGCAGCAGTTAGTAATGAACTTCTGGATTTGTGGGTCTCATTGTAGGTGAAAACACTGAGATGAGAGCATACATTTGAGGGTGGAGATAGTGGCAGGTGTTTATGTTCAGGGGCTTTTGAGGTGGCATGTGGGGACACAGGGGTCCTATAATTATTAGGGTGAGGAACTTGGTGCAACAAGCTCTCTAGTGCACCTTGCACAGAGGCCTGCAATGGAACAGTCCAGAGTCTACTGGTGCCCTGTCTGCCTTCAGCTCCCTACTGCAGGCCATCAGGAGGAAGCTAGCCACAGTGAGTTTCCTTGCATGCTGTTTTTTTTTCCTACCATCCCTGTCTTCTACAGCTCCCTCTTTTATTTCTCCTTTGTCCTTGTCTCCACTAAAGCTTACTTACCTCACCCACATTATCTTAATAGAGTATTTGAGTATGTAGCAGCTTCAGAATCATTTTGGATAGCTTTATGATCTAGTTTTCTTGATTATGAAATCAGATGCCACAGAAATGTTTCCTAAAATAAGTACCTACCAGATTAGACAGGTATTGCATGCTACCTTAATATTTAGATGAGACTGACACCCATTCCCTGCCCCAAGCGGTGACCCTCATGGCCCTAGAGGTTTCAGGATTGCTATGGGCCACTGAATGCCATGTATTTGTCATTCTTTCTCTTTCCAAATGGAAATGTCCATTTTGGTTATCCTGTCTCATTTTACCCATGTATGGTATTAATTCCTACAAATGTTACAGCAGAGAAGAGCAAACTTTTCTGTAATGGGCCAAATAATAAATATTTTAGGCTTTGTGGACCATATGGTCTCTGTAGCAACTACCCAACCTGCTACTGTAGTATGAAAGCAGCCATAGACAACATGTAATGGGTACGGCTGTGCTCCAATAAAACTTTATTTACAAAAATTGGCTTAATTTGTCTTGCATGTTGTAGTTTGCTGCCTCTACACACATTTTTCTTTCATTCTGAGACTTCTATTATCAGGATTTTGTCACTTTAAAATTCCGTATCATTTGGCATTTATTTTACAACTTTGTGATTTCTTTTTCCTTATTCTTTCCTGTTGTTTTATGGCAAAGTACTCCAATCTGATTTCTCTCTCAGTGATCTGGTCTTTGGGTCCATTTTGCTACATATCCTAGCTATTAAGATGTTTATGGATATGATTATATTTTTGATGCTTAATATTTTCATTTGGTTCTTTTGAAAGTACTTCCTTTTATTGCTTCATAATTCAAGTAACCTTCCTTATCTATTTGAGGGTATTCAATATATCTGTTCTAGTAACTCTGCTTTGCGTGGTACATGTGGTTTAATTGGCTGTCTTCCTTTTGCAGATGTTGTATACTCAGAGATAAAATGATTCTGGCCAGCGTGGCCATGTTCTTTGTGCATCAGTTACTTTCTCTACTAATGTATGTTAGGAATGGATGAAGCCCAGGCTCTAGTTGTTTATGTCCCTCATGATGATTTTAAGGAGAGAAGAATAGATGAACCCAAGTGTGGGATCTCTCAGAAACCACAGAGCTAATGCTGACCACCTCCATTTGCTACCACTCCATAAGGCAACATCTCTAATCCTTCTACATATTTTCTTTAAATACTTAACAAAGCCACCCTGGGAGGTTGTGTTCTCCTTAAATGGTAGTCTACCAGCCCTGGGAATTCAGAGAGGAAGAGGGGAGGAATGACTGCCTGTGTGGCCCTCGCCAATTCATACCTGTTTATCAACTCCTCATTGCAAGGATGTTTTTGTGCTACCTTGAGAGTACCTTAATGACACTGGCACTGTAGTCCGTTTTTACCTTTTCTGTGTGAAGGGACATGATCATATTGAGAAAATGTGGGGCAAGGATAAGAGAAGAATCTTGCTCTCCCTCAATCTATCTAATTCCTGCTGTGTTTGCCTATCCATTGCTCCAGGCTGCTGCCATTCCCACAAGCACGAATTCATGACTGCCTATATCTTTTCAAGGCAGTCAGAAGAGTTTGATTTTTTTTGTTTTTGTTAATTCCTCGGTTCCATCCTTTCCTCCCACTTGTGAAACTTCTCCATCATGGCTTTGGGGGAGGGGAGCCAGCAGCCTGTATTAGTTCTACACCTTGTCAAGAATCAGAAACTCTCTGAAGTTATGTTTTATATCCACCTTAGGACCTGTTTGGGCTGGGACCTAAATTTACTAATTAAGGGTGTGAAATAGCTACATTAGTCCCTCCTCCAAAAGAAAACTTGACCAATCATTGGTAAGTAGGGCAGGAGAAAACAGGAGAAAAGAAAAGCAAAATAAATGGATAACGTAAAATAATGGTAACAGAAATGTCTTAACACAAGAATGACTGTAATAAATAGTTTTCTAAATTCACTATTAAAAGCTAGAGAACATTAAATTGAAATCAAGATAAGATTAAACACTATATGATTTACCTAAAACAAAGGTACAGAAATACTGAAAAAGATAAAAAGAATGAAAAGATATATCAAGTAGATATGAACCAATAGAATCTGAGGCCGAAGTCTCAATATCTGATAAAATAGAATTAAAGCAAAAAGTCTTGTAATGGATAAAATAGGTCTTTGTAATATACATGCAAAAGTTATTATATAGAATCAGGGAGAAAAAGGAATCATGAATATATATGTATCTAACAATATAGCCTCAAAATGTATAAAGCAGCTACTCATACTATGGGAGAGAAAAAAATTATTCAATAATAATTTATTTAGATGTTTAAATACACCCCTTTCTAAAATTGGTAGATCAAGCAATCAAAAGTGAGCTGAGATATGGGAGGTTTGAATACACAAATTAATGATATTCAGCCATTAGATATTGACTAAATTCAACTCAACACATTCTTTTTGAGCACATTTTCAAAAATCGACAGTGTAATAGACCACAAAGGAAGCCTTGATAAGTTCCAAAGTATCAATATTAAAAACCTATGTTCTCCTACAATAATATAATAAAATGAGAATCAGAAATAAAACAATTGCTAAAAATTCCCATGAGGCTAGAAACTGAATAGCATACTAACCTCTCTTTGGTTAATAAGTAAAGCATTAAATGAAATTCAAGTGAATTACAATGAAAACACTACTTGTCATATTTTGTGGGACACAGAGCAATGTCCTCACTTAGAGGGAAATTTATAGCTTTTAATACACTTGCCAAGAAACAAGAAATGTTGAAACGAAATGAGCTACAGTTTCAAGTCAAGAAGCTTTAAAACTATGGATAAAATACAGACTAAAAATAATAAAAGCACAATGAATAACTCTAAGCAATTAAATTTGAAAACCTAGATGACTCTATTATTTTCTGGAAAAAAATTTTAATGCTAAAATTCACCTAAGAAGTTGGTGAAAAAGAATGGGAAGCATTAAAAAAAATTATGGCAATTAAAAACCCCTTTTCCTTTCCATGACCATATATTTTTATAGGCAATTTCTACCAAATCTTAAGGGAATACTTAATTTTTATCTTAGATAAGTTGTTCTGGAACATAGGAAATATGTCCATTTTATATTGTGAGGCTAATGATCTCTGGTTTTCAAAACTGGACATGGACAATACAGCAAAAGAAAAATTATTTTCAGACCTATCTCACTTATGAATGTAGATGCCAAAATCCTAATGGAAAAATATTATTCTCTGAATTGATGCAGAAAACACATTTGATAATTCAAAATCTTTTATAATGTCTTTACAAACTAGGAATAAAAAATAATTTTCCTTATTATGGGAGGGTTATATGCCAAATACATACAGCAAATATTATATTTAATTGAGAAATCTTGGAGAAACTTCTAAGGTCAGGAACAAGGCAAGGATGCCTCCATCACAGCTACTGCTGAACATAACACTGGGACCCACAAAGTTATACGAAAGAAAAACAGAGGTTATAAAAACTGGAAGGTAAGCAATAAAGCTATTATTATCTGTAATGATATAAATATTTACCTAGAAAACCCAAAAGAATCAAGAAACAAGCTTGCCAAATACAAGATCAACTTGTGAAATCAATAGCATTTCTCTACACTAGCAATAACTGCCTAGAGAATATTAAAAAAAAAAGATTCTGCTTATAATAGCAACACTAAAACAGAACTAAAAAATAAATACCAAAAGTGTACACCCAACCAACCAACAAATTAAAAAAATCCCTTTAAAGCTAGGGTTGACAACTATGGCCTAGGAGCTAAACCAGCCAACCATCTGTTTCTGTAAATAAAATCTGATTGGGGCACAGTCTGTGGCTGCTTCCAGGCAACAGCGGCAGTGCTGAGTAGTTTAAACAGAGACTGTACATCCCATAAAGCCTAAAATATTTCCTATCTGGCTCTCTACAGAAAAAACAGGCTGACCCTTGCTCTAATGTATCTAGGTATTAAAGCCTAAAATACACAACACCTGTATGGGAAAAATAATGTAAAGCTTTATCAAAGGACAGGAAATAAGTTCAGAATAAGAGCAAGAATAAATTCCTTGCTCTTAGACTGAATGACTTTTATTAAAATGTTGTCACCTCTCAATTAATTGAAATCAATTATTTAGTTGATGTGAACCAATTGTTTATATTAATTACAAAATGTAACCCAAATCCAGAATCAGTCTGGATATTTTAACACTCAATAACCTTACTCTAGACTATGAAAGAATAAAATGTGGCAAATACCTAAATCAATTTTGAAAAGCAAGAACAAAGAGGAGAGTTATTCATTCAGAAATTAAGATATACTACAAAGCCACCATGAGAAAAATATGTGTGGAACTGGTGTGAGAACAAATAGGTTAATGGAATGGAACAGAAAACTCAGAGTCAGACCTTGTATATATGGGAATTTATTATATGATGAAAGTGGCACCAGAAATCAATTGGAAAAGGATGAACTGTTCAGCAGATGGTACTGGGAGAACTAGCTCACTATGTGGAGAAAAAGAAAACTGGGACCCTACTTAATCCCATGTTCAAAAGTGGACTCCAGATGCATGAAAGAAGTAAGGAAATGGGACTTAGGTAAAACTCCACAGCAAAAAAAAAAAAAAAAAGAGAGAGAGAGATAAAAATTAAAGGATTTGTGTCCAATGAAGAAATAAGGACAAAGTAAACAGTCAGGTGATAGACTGGGAGAAAATATTTGCCGTGTCAAACTAACAAAAAATTCCTTCAAGTAAATAAGAAAACAATACTGTAGTAGAAAAAGAAAAGAAGTATCAAGTCACAGAAGAGGAAAGCAAAGGACTATATCAGGTATATGAAGATATGCTCTAAATCGTTATAATTAGAGAAATGTAAATTAAAACAAGGGAGGTCATTCTGCACCCAACATGTTGGCAGACATTAGAACGGGCTAACACTAAGTCTGTGGGGAAATAGGAACCGCGATACATCACTGGAGGGAGTGTGGGGTGTAGACTGTTGCAGCCACTCTAGAGAGCAATATGGCAGCTTTTAGCCAAATTAAAAATCTGTGTGCATTATAGCCCAGAAGTTCCACTTTTGGTTACATATCCTGGAGAATTCTCATACAGGTCTGTAAGGCAGCCACATTCAAAGATGCTCATCACAGTGTTGTTTGTGGTAGTGGGGAGTAGGGGGTAATCCAGATGTGTACCACTGGAGCACCAACCTAATAAAATGTCAAGGCTGCAACCCATGGAATACTGAGCAGTACTTAGAAGTGTCTGGCCAGTTGTATACAGTCACGCATATATCTTAAAAACATAGCACTGAGTGGGGAAAAAAATTGAGGACATGTAAATGAGAGTGAGGAATGAGACTAAAGGAATAAATAAATAAAATAATATATAAGAGCTGGACTTTGCCTGGACCAAAGATGACAGCATGCCATGAATAGAGGAATATAATGAACTCAGTCATCTCCCGACCGATGTTCTTCGCTGAATGCCCACTGCCAACTTCTCTCAGCCTCACTGACTTTGTGGTTATGCTGAGCTTTTCCTGAGAAAAGTCTCCCTGAAAGGTCCTTGCTTTTGGGTGTACCGTGCAAGGTTAGGATTTCCCAGCTCTCTTTGGTGTTACTGTCAGTCTCATCCGATTGAATTTACAGCTACCAAATATTTCTTTCTTTCCTGGTCTATTGCTGACACCCCCCACAAACTCCCAATAGCGTGTGGAATGATTATTTTTATATTTCTTCAGTGGTTTCGGTAAGCAGGAGAGGTAAATGTCTGTGTTCGCTCAATTATCTTGAATCAGAAGTCTGAAAGATTTATTGTTTACTTTTTAATTTTGTGCTTCGACACTCCTAATCTAAATTTCAAACCCAGGGTTGTTGAAATAGCTTTCTTAAATATTTTAGGCTTGGCTTCTGAGAAAATTGCTTTAAACTCAGAACTCCAACAAGTTTAGACAGATCTACTATTTGTGGGTTTTTAATATGCCCACACACTCAACATCCTGGGTGCGAATTTGAGAACACTAAGCTATCTTTAAATTGCTTTAGTAGTTGAAATGAAATTAAGTTCATAGATCAATAAAGGAAAGAAAGCAAAAATGCATAAAAGTAGTTATTTATTTATATATTAAATGCTAATATTGACACATCTTATACTTTCCCAAATCCCAATAATTTTCTAAAGTTATTTTAATCTGAATGCTACTGTGTTTGTAAAGGTAGTTTTTTCGATTAATTTTTTATTAAAACATAACATTTTAGAAAGTGCCCAAATCATTGATATACAACTTGATGAATTTTCAGAGTAAACAGGCAGGTGTGTAATCACCAACTAGATCAAGACATAGATTTTACTAGCAGCCTAAAAGGGCTCTCACTCCAATACTCAGTCACTTACTCCTCTTGTTAAGGTAGCCAAAACCCTAATTTCTTAAGCCATGGATTTGTTTAGTCTGTTTAAAAATTTTTAAGAAATGGAGCCAAACAGTACATGTGATTTTGTGTCTGGTTTCTTTCATTCAACATTATGTTTGTGAGATTCATCCATGTCACTGTGTGTAGATGTAGTTCATTAAAGTTCTGTTGCTGTATAGCATTCCACTGTATGAGTGTGCCACAGTTTATTCATCCTTCTAACATGGATGAATACTTAGGCTATTTCCAGTTTGGGGTCATTAGAAACAGTGCTCCTGTAAATATTCTTGAAATGTGTTTTGGTGCATATATATGCTCACTTCTGTTGGCTATGGATCTAAAAGTGAGGATTCTGGGTTACAGAAATACATATGTCCAGCAACTATAGATGTCAGTTTCCCAAAGTAGTTGTACCAATTTACATTCCCACCAGCAGTGTATAAGAGCTTCAGCTACTCACCTCCATGCCAATACTTGGTTTTGTTAGTGTTTTTAATTTTATCCCTTTATTACATATGTGGTTATATCCTATTGTGGTTTTGATGTGTGTTTTCCTAGTGGCCAATATGACTGAGTACATTATGTTTGTTGATTATGTTATTGATATCCACTTTTTGGAAATGCTTTTTCAAGTCCTTTGGCCCATTTTTCATTGGATTGTCTTTTTCTTATGAATTTATAGAAGTCTTTATTATTTCTCTCTTTTTCCCTCCACCTCCCACCTTGTCTTTTCTTTTTTTAAAAATAAACACTAGGTATGAATCCTTTACCATTTATATGTGCTGAAAAATATTTTCTCCGGGTGTGTGGATTTCTTTTCCCTCTTTTAATGATGTAGAAGCTCTTGATAGTAATGTATCTAGTTTATGGATAGTGGTATAGTTTCTTTTTTCTAGTTTCCAGTTCTCTGCCAAAATTCTCCACTTGTAATTTAATTTCTTGAGCATACTATCTGGGCCACTTAAAGTCTATGTCCTATAACTCCATTCTCTGGATTTCCTGTGGGTCTTTTTCTATTGTCTTTTTTAAAAAGTCAAGGTTTTCAGCTGTATCTTAATATTTCCTTATACATGTGATTTTTTTTGATTGAATGCCAGATATAAAGATTTTATAGACGTTTCAATGCTCTATATAATACAAACTTTCTCCAGAGAGAATTTACTTTTGCATTTAGTAGGTAACTAGGTTTTGGGATGGTTACTTCCTTCCAGTCAGGAACTGAGATGACTTAAAGCTGTCCTTTAATTCTTCTGAGGGCTGATTGATTTCCAGTTCTCCCTTCCTTCTAGAGTATAGCCCTTTGTGGTCCTGACAGCTTGAGATGTTTACCAGGGCCCCCTTTCCTAGGCAGTCTAAACTCTAATTTTTGTCCCTTCATGCTCTGTTATGCTTAGCTTTTCTGCCTCTCAGTGGCAGCTCTCACTTTTGTAATTGGCAATTGCCTCAATGGTTAAAAGTATTCCCGAATGCCTGTCTCAAGTCTCTCGGTTTCCATCTTCTTGGATCTTGACTCTGAAAATTCTTACTGCCTGGATAGGTCTTTGATTTATTCAAGGTAAGGGTTTTCTTTTTAATCGTTTTTTTTCCCCCCAGCTTTTCTAATTGTTCTCAGCAGGATTGTTGGTTTGAAATAACCTAGTCAGCTATTGCTCCAGAGGAAATTTCTATAAGTAAAAACCTTTAATATGTCCCAGTTTCTACCCACCACACACTCATATCTTTATTTTATTTTTTGCAGTTTTTTTCTGGACCCGACATACTATTTTATGCTTCTGTAAATTTTGGAATTTAGATATTTTGTCCTTTGCCCAGAGTCCTCTTCTGTCCCTTTGCTTCCTCAAAACCAAAGTCTCTTTCTTCATAATGCTCAGACTATCTTTTGTATTTGGTCTCTTACTTTCTACATTCTATTCTAGTTGGAACACTCAGGCAACCTTATAATCATTTGTTCATATATATCTGTCTTGCTAGGATATGAGCTCTTTTTTGGCCCAGACCATATATAATTCATCTTATTTCCAGGTGCCTAGTGTAGTATTTAGCACAAAAGAGGCATCAAATTAATGTTTATTGGATTTAAACGGGTTGGGCTACAATAACATGTACGATTGTGAGTATGATTTGGTTCTGAGGTTACCTCCTAGTTTCTTTTCTCAGGAGTTGGTGAGAGCCTTATGTAGGAATGACCAATCGCAATGTCTCAGGCTTCTTCCTGTCTGGGTGGTTGTCTTCTTTTATAGGACAGGTTAATTACTATTCCTCAGTGTCTGTTGTGTTTAATGACATCACAGACTGGTCAATGCCTTCCACCAGGCCTGATATTAACTCCAGAGACCTCTCAGCTTCTGTCTGAATTGTTTAAAGAACAGAGCCCTGAATTTTATTTCTGTTTCAAGGCATTTGTTCTTATTAGATCTCCATGGTTCTTCACAAATATTTTTTAGCCTATCCTGGTTTTCAGCAGAAAATGGACACCTTCTAGGTTGAACATTACCTAAAATGACTTTCTACTGTATAGAAATAATTTCCTCTGTGCTTACCCTCAGGATCTCATTTTAAATATGTCCCTTTTATACCCTTCCAGCCTGCAAGTGTGTGGGGATTTTTTAGTTCATTGTCTCATGGCATATGAGCAACATGGCTCTTGAAACACTTGGATTTCATCAAGAGGGCAATAAATATTCAGAGGTTTTGAGGATTAAGATGTGGAGACTTTTATTTTGCCTACCACATGTTCCAAGCACACAACAATTGTCATGGTCTTTATGTTTATTTATTTCTCTGTCTGTCTATCTATCTATCTGCTATGCCCTTTATAAACGTGGTCAAGTTACTCAATGTCTAATTAAAAAATTTTTCATCTCTAAAATGGGGCAATAATATCCCACTCAGAGGATGGTTATGAAGATTAAACAGAGTGTGAAAGCATTTACTACTATACCTGGCGCACAGTAGGTACTTAATAAATTTTAGCTGATTGAAAGTTTAGGCCGAATACCTAAAACCTGCATATTGCAGAGTTTGATCCAGCTTGTCAGACTCTTTGGACAGAAAAAGTTTTTATTCCTCTTTTAGGTTGGTGCATATTTTCAAGAGAAAATAGAAAATGTGGCTCCAGATAATACTAGCTTTGTGTCCTTTATTTGAGAACTAATCATATGGTGAAATATCACATGCTTTGGCATTATCCTCCATAAAACATAAGGGTGAAAACTTAAAAATAGAAAATCTCAACAATAATTCTGGTAGAAACGACTTGTAACTATTTAGCACCTTATTTTTATTTCTGGAACAGTTTCCATTTGAAGAGCTCAAATTTCTTGGGACATGTTAGTTAATTCTTATGGTAGCAGATGTATCTGGTGCAATGAGGGACTAGGTAGGAGCAAGGAAGGGAAAAGGGGGAAATGGGGCAGGTGTGACAAACTAAGGTTTATGTTTGGAAGCAGTTCTTGGCAAAGGTGAAAATATTTTTAGATAATCTTTTCTTTTTCCTGTGAAAGTCTGCAATATTCTAAAATTTACTCCATTCTTACAGCCTAGAAATAGAACCCTGGAAATAGAATGATTGAACTTTGGTGGTTATTGTGGGTTGGGAAATGAAAGCCAAGAAGGGTGGCTCTAGAACTTTTACTTGGTGATTTCTACGCCCCACTCCCTCTGGCTTCTCTGAGCCCCAATGGCACGTAGCAACAACTTCCTGCTTCTTTTCACTTTTCCCTGATACCCCTTCCCCACACCAAAACAGCTTTACCTAAACTTTTATTTAGACCACCACTGCCTGACAGTAGTTCAGAGTTCTACTGTACTCCTGTCTCTCATAAGATCTCAGCAGATTTTAAACCTTGGTCAGAAGATAGTACTGGTAAAAGATTCAGGTCACAAAGGAGACATATTTCCTCCATTCTTATGGTATTCAAATTGCTGCTTCCTTTAAGTCATTCACTTCACAATTTTTTATTGAGGACCATCTCAATAAGCTATTGGGGCTAGACACTAAATATATAGCAGTGAAAACCTAGATATAGCTTCTGCCCTCATACACCTTATAGTCCAGTGAAAGAGATAAATAATAAGGAAACTAATAGGTAAATTAGATAATTAAGGTTGCTATAAGCACTAAAAATGAAATAAACAAGTAACGAGAAAGCATGAAGTAGGAACTAGTTTAGAAGAGGTGGCGCCTTGGTCTGACTGAGAAATATAAAGAAGGCTAGTGTGGTTGCAACATTGGTAAGTGGGGCAGTGCCCCATGAGATGAGCTCACAAAGGCAGACACCTTTTCAGTGATTCTTCAGAGTTTGGATTTTAAGAATAATGGGACATCATAAGAGAGATAAGAGAGTTTTAAATGGGGGTGATAACATCATTTGATTTATAATTGAAAGATCACTCTGACTTCTACATGGAAAAAGGTTTAGAAAGGGGCAAGAGTGGAAGCAGGAGATCCTCTAGGAGATGGTGATGGTGGCATCACCAGGGGAACAATGCTGATGGAAGGATTTGGGATGTTTCTGGGGTAGAGTTGGAAGGAACAGCTGTCAGGTATAGCTGTGAGGGCTGAAGGAGAGAAAGGAAATTTGGATGATCCTAGCGTTTTGCTTGGCCAACTGAGTGACTGATGGTGCAATTTACTAAAATGGGAAAGACAGGTGGGGAAAATGGATTTTGTGGAGGGACAAGACTGTGAGTTTTTGGTCTAAGTCAGTAATTTAGAGGAACTTTTACAGAAGCCTACCTGACTTGCAAGAGGAGATGTTGTATCCAGCAGAAGATACAGTTTGGGGATATTAGAATATCAATGGTATTTAAAGGTATAGGACTGTATATGACCATTGAGGTAAAGGAAGAGGACTCTGGGGCCCTTAAACATTGAGAGATCACTTGGCAAAGGAAGAACCAGCTAGGGAAAATGTGATGTTATTGAAACCACAAAAGGAAATTATTTCAAGAAAGAGGAAGTGATCAACTGTGTGAGTGCAGCTGAGAGGACTGAGAGGACAGAGACGTGACCACTAGATCTGACAAGATGGAACTTGCTGGAGAACTTCTCTTCAGTGGTTTCAGTGATGTGGTGAGGAAAGAACCCACATTGTGAAAGAGTGAATCAGAGGGGAAGAAATGAGATAAACAAGTATAGACACCAGTTTTGGCTTTTCCAGCCTTAGTGCCATTATCTGAAATCTGTTGGGATGCCTTGGAGCAATCTGGGGGATGGGTAATGGGATGGGAGAAAGGAATAATTTATATTTCCCATTTGAGCAAAACACTAATTCAAGTGTCTTTGTCAATCATATTTGTATTATAATTGCTCATCACCTTATTTTAGGGAGATGGGTGAATCTGAATCATGTCTTTAACCCTCTGTCCTCTTGTTCTCTTCTTCCCTTACTTTTCTCACTTACCTCCTGGATTAAATATTTTTAGCATGTTCACTCTGGATGTGCTTTATACACATTTGGCACGTGTCCTATACCTATTATAAACACTCTTGATTGCCTTTTATTTCTTCCACTTTCCTCTCCTTTCTTAAACCTAAATGACATTTTTTTCCTTGTGGTTAGTTTCCATATGTCCATTACCTTTCCTTTTTATGTTCCTGTCCTCTTGGGTTTTGTGTAGAGTTCCCTTGGCATATTTTTGTGTGTCTGCTATATTGCTGAAATAAGTCACATTTTCCCAAATGAGAACACAATGCTGGATGAAGTTAGATATTCATAGAATAGAATGTAGGTGGTTGCTAACTCTAGGGTGAGTATTACATTTGATTACTACCCTTTCAGTCAACTCTTAGCATCATGGTCAGTGATAAGTGGCACCTAAGACTAGACCAGAACTGTAAGAAAAGATTAAGAGCTTTCTGTGGGTCATGAAAGAAGGTCTAGTTTGCATTCTGCAGTTGCGATTGCCATGGCTTTTGTTCTTCCCAAGCACATTGATAGATTGTATTTCTAATTCCCAAGAACACTGCTAGATTAGATTTCTAAGCCTCCTTTTCAGTTGTATGTGGCCATGGCACTGAGTTCAGGCCAGTGGAATAAGGGTTGAAGTGGAATGAGCAACTTCTAGGCTTGACCCATAAAAGCTTCCAGAATGCTTCTCCCTGCCCTCCCCTTTCCTCCCTGCCCTCCCCTTTCCTCCCTGCCCTCCCCTTTCCTCCCAGCAAGGTGCAGGTGCTCCAGCAGTATTCAGAAGACCTTGGAGCTGGTAAAGCCACAAGATGGAAGGAAGACCATGTGGAAGGCAATCTTACACCTGGGAACACATTCTTTGGATTTCACATCACAAGAAGTCAGTTTATTAAACCATTAAGATTTAGTGATCTGTTTGTTACAGTTGCTGATGTTACTGACCCTAACTAACTAACACACATTCTTTGTGTGATTTTTCTCTCTGTGAATTTGATTATTCTTCCTTACTTTCCTGGAGTGCCCTCCTTTCACTTTATCAAATTTGACAGCCACTTTGATGACCTGTTTTCTATTTCTTCTTCTGGCATGAAATACTTTCTGACCATCTCAGCCTGAGGCAATCTCTCTTTCCAAATTTCTGAAGTGACTATTGGCTTTATGGTCTGCTGGGTGAATAATGAAAGATCACAAGCTCTTAATAATCTGTGTTACTTTGGGTAAGTTACTTAATCTGCCTGAGGTCACTTTACTCTTTCTGAAAAATAGGCATAATAACAGCTCACATTTCATAAGATTGTTATGAGGTTTAGATGAGGTGATACATGCAGAAGGCTTAGAACAGCATCTGGCATGTAATAAGCACTCTATTATTAGGGTCAATTTCCTGTTTAGTTTAATTCTATATACAAAAGTCCTAACTGTGTCAAGCACTGGCCTAGTGCAGTGGATATCACACTGAGGGATATGCTGTTCTCATAGTTTCCACAAATGTAACATTTATTACTACGTTAATGCAACTTGTCTTCAGTGGCATTTATTGAACATCTACTGTGTACCAAAGATTGGGCAATGTATTGTTGTGGATAAGAATACACCCCCAAGGAGGTCAGTTACTTTTCATGTCCCTATAAGGCAGATCAAATCAATTAATACTATTTGAAGAATTGTTTAGGAATATTTTGGTTTCTTCTCCAAAGCTGAATTCCTGTAGGTTTCAGGGGCTTAACAAAGCTCTTTGCCTCATAGGGCTTTTGTGTGGATCAGATGGTAGAATATGTGGAAGTACTCTGTAAAGTTGAAAGTGAGCAAATGTTTATGAAGATGCCAATTTTCAAATCATTAAAGTTCTTAAATGAAGTTTTCAACTTTGTATGATTATTGTTGTCCCTCCAAATTGAATATAAGTTTGTTGTAGGTGAGGTGTGTATTATTTCATCTTTGTAAATCCCCAGTATCTATTTCAGTGCTAAGTGAAGAGCAGGTACTTGATAAACTTTTATGATTTATTTTTTTGCACTGTGTTCACCATGAAAACATTTTGACTCTCTCCCTTTTTGATGACTTTCTGCAAAGTAGCACCCACATGCTGGGTGGGAGACTTGGCTACATTGGTTTCAAAAGGAGAAACCTGATTAAGTGATGCTGTCAAGTGGAAAATATACTTTAAAACATATGCTTAATTATCTGAGCAAAACTATATTGAGTTTTAAGCACCAATTTTCAATGAAAAATCTGACAGGCAAGGAATGATTATTGAGATCTTGGTCTGTTCTGTGCATCTGTACACACAGTGTTGAATATAAGCTGTTAATCCTTCCATCTTTACAAGATATTTTAGGGCTGCTCATGGTGAGGTCATGCATATCCATTTCTGTAGTGTTCTCCCACTCTACCCACTCACCATGTGTTCTGGTGCTATGATATTTTTGTCCACTCTCATAGTACTCTCTCCTTCTTACCTTATTTCCCTCCCCCAAACTAAAGAAAAAGAAAGTTAATTCTTCAATTTTTTCCCCAAATTGAAAATGTGACTGAGATTAGGAAGGAGGGCATTGCTATTTTTTCTTCCCCACTTCAGGTTGGTGTTGAAATGACTCAGAGTAAACAGCCTGGTATTCTGTAGAAACAATTCCTCAATTGAAAAAATTATATCAATGATAAGAAACAATGTTTGTTTCCTGGAAAAGATTTTCTTGTATTCTCAACTTTCACTTTAAAATTCTTTCTGCTATTACTGCTTTCATGCAAGTTCAGGTCTGCAGGGTTTTCAAAAGGAAATTTTTACAACGATTTAAGGTATGAATTAAATTAAGATATATTTGCATTGGATTGAAATAAAGTCTCTTTGTTGTCAGTCCAGCACCATGGACAGTGAAATGATGTCTAGTCCCTTTCTCCTCCCATCTTCATTAGACCTCAGTAACACATTCACTTGCAAAGAACAGTTTGTTAAGTCCTCAGTTCACCTTGTCCTTATATTAAATAATTTCATGTCAGCTCTTACTCTAGGACTACTGCCTCTTTGCATTTACAATTTTCTCTCAATATTCTAGGGATCATTTTTCTTCATCAGCTGTAGGTACATTGAGATGATTTAGACTCCCATTTCATGAACTAACTACTTTTCAAACTCTTTTCCCTCAAAAAAATTTTTTTGAAATTATTATAGATTCACAAGAGTTAAAAAAATGGCACAGAAGTTCTATATATCCTTTACCCAGTTCCCCCAAGGTAGGGTGCCAGATAAAAGAACAGAATGCTTGGTTAAATTGGAAATTTGGAGAAACAGTGAATACTTTTTTTTTAGTATAAGTATATCCCATTCAATATTTGGGACACTAAAAAATGATTTTTGGCTTATCTGAAATTCAAATTTAACTGGGCTTTTTTTTGTATATAGGCTATATATTGCTAGGGATATAGAGTCAAATTACTGTGTTTTAAAGTCGCATGGACTAGTTCCTCTTTGTCCAGTTATGACACTAACTGGATATACAGTTATGTTCATGTACGTCATTTTATTTTGAATATTTTAGGAATTTATTTTAAATTTAATTTTGTTTTATAGAATATTTACATGGTTCTAAAGTCAAACTTACATGAATATAATTCCAATGCACTTGTTCTCCAAATTAATTGAAATTAGTTTGCTCATTTTCATATTTTTAAAAACACATGCAATATTGTTTCCCTAGGTACCACCCTTTTATGGTTATTTTATAAAACATCTTTCTGAAATAGAACAATCCCATAAAGACAGCCTGTGAAACACTGGATGACCTTCTTTTCAGTTGCTTTAAAACAAGTCACCTTGTATTCAACCTAGAGAGAAACTGGAATTTCATGCTAATTAGCCTCCTAGTTCCTTTCATTTTGTACATGACTAAAAATATTTTCACAAAGTCCTTAAACAGAAAACCAACAAGGGAGCTTTGCAAATGTAATCCTAATTAATGTGCTTGTATTTTATTTTATTTTTAATTTTTTTTCCACACAGGTGTTTTAAAATTAAAATCTTATGAGGCTCTGGCTGCTCCTGAGATGACACGAGGATCTCCCTGGTGACTTCAGTACAGGCCAGAACAGCTACGTGGGCAGACCTGAGGAGCAGCTTCTGAAACCTGCCCTACTCTGCTTCTGTTCTTTTTTAATAACTCTATGTAATTTTTGTGTTTTGCAACTGTGAAATCAATGAATTAATATTTCTTTAAAAAAACTATTTTAGGGGTTGGGAATGAACTGTTATTCAATGTTAATTTAATAAAAATTAAACATGAATTGTTGGTACAAGTCCTTTGGATATTCATGAATATTTTAATTTTAACGAGAGAAAGATGACAGTTTAGGTCTAGTCAATACTTGCTATTATCATTGCTGGGGCAGTTTTGGGTCTATGTTCTTGTCTTCTATCTTTGCCTCTATATCCTTTCTGAAAAGGTAAATTTTAACTTTTGAAATGAAAGTATATTTTTACCTTTCTGGTCATTAAATTAATATATGTTTATTGTAGACTGTTCTTCACAGGATTTATTAAGCTGTGACAGGGATTGGTCTTCACAGGGTTTATTTAGAAACAAAGTGAGGGAAGCAGGCTACAAAAGAGGAAAAACAACTAAGCTAGGATGTAGCGTGTTTGTATATTCTTCTTTATCTTTATAAACATTTTCCTGGGAATCTGGAGGATGCTGTCTCCAGACAGGATTGTTACCCAGATGTTATTTAAAAATGTGTAGTTTAAATAGCTCTTAAAATAATTTTAATTTATTAAGTTACATAAAAGTAAAGATTCTGGCAGGTAGGCATAAATGGCTATAAAATGATATTCTTTTGACATGCTACAAACAAATCTTCATGGAACTTAATTTACCACAGAACAGTCGAAGTTAAAGTCCTTGGGCCTGGGATTCACCTGGAGCTATTACAGGACTGCAACAAAATGCCTTAGAAGTATGATCTAAAGTCTATTATTATCTGATGCATGGATTCACCTAAAACTTTTACAGGACTGTAACAAACTGTTTTAGAAGTATGGTCTGAAGTCTATGATTATGTGATAACACCAAAAAGTGAGACTATATGGACATTATTTTGCCAGAGCTTAACTCATACTTCCACTTGACAGCAGCTTGTGCCTTGAATCATTCTCAGAGGACTTCTTGTCCTGGCTTGGGGATCTTTAGTTTTTCACAATTTCTATGGGCATGGCCATGGCAGGTAGCCAGTAAGGATTTATTGGAGACTTACATGGTAGTCAATACTGTGTGTAGTAGACAGTGACCAAACCAGGAAGTGTAAACCCTTTGAAGGTGATGACTTGCCACAAATAGAACCCCACAATTCCTATGCGGACATGTGACCAAATGTTTCCAGTTTGTGTTCCTCCCATGATTCTATTCTTGCCATTCACTCACATGACTAAGTTAACATAACATGGTTGTCAGCAGTGAGGCCACTGAAAATAATTATAATTAGTTTACTAGGGCTGCTGCAACAAAGTACCACAAACAGAGTAGCTTAAGCAACAGAGATTTTTGTCTCACAGTTCTGGAGGATTGAAGATCGAGGTGTCAGCAGGGCCATGCTCCCTCAGAAGGCACTAGGGAAGGATTTGTTTTAGGGCTTCTCTCCTAGCTTCTGGTAGTTCCTTGACTTGTGGCAGCATAATTCCGATCTTTTTTTTTTTTTGTATTGAGGTATAGTTGCCATATAACATTGTGTTAGTTTCAGACGTACAACATAATCATTCAATATTTATATACACTGTTAAATGATCCCCATGATAAGTCTGATTACCATCTGTTACCATACAAAGTTACAAGAATTGTTTTTCTTTTCTGATGAGCACTTTTAAGATTTACTGTTGGCAACTTTCAAAGATGCACTACAATATTATTGACTATAGTCCCCACGCTGTACATTACATCCATACATCTTTATATTTTATAAGTCACCTATTTTGCTTACCCCTCAACCCCTCTCCCCTCTGGCAACCACCAGTCTGTTCTCTGGTATCTATGCATTTTTTTTGTTCATTTGTTTTGTTTTTAGTTTCAACATATAAGTGAAATCATACAGTATTTGTCTTTGTATGACTTATTTCAAGTAGCAAAATAACCTCAAGGTTATTTTTTTTGGAAAAATGTCTATTCAGATCCTTTGCCCATTTTTAAATCAGATTGTCTTTTGTTATTGCGTTGTATGAGTTCTTTATATATTTTGGATATTAACCTCTTATTGGATATGTGATTTGCAAGTATCTTCTCCCACGCAGTCAGTTATTTTTTAATTTTGTTGATGGTTTTCCTTTGCCTGCAGTAGCTTTTTAATTTGATGTAGTGTGAAGTGTTATTTTTGCTTTTGTTGCCTTTTGGAGTTAGATCCAAAAAAATCATTGCCAAGCCTGGTGTCAAGGAGCTTACTACCTATGTTTTCTTCTAGGAGTTTTATGGTTTAAGGTCTTACATTCAAATCTTTAATCTATTTTGAGTTAATATTTGTGTATGGTGTAGGAAGGTGGTCCAGTTCCATTCTTTTGTTTCCTTTTCTTTAACTTTTTTTGAGACAAATTTGGTCCCCAACTAGAATAATGATGATTGGAAGATTTAGTAATAGGATTTAAAAGAAGGGTTAAAGAACAGTTCTTAAAACTAAGTTACATAAAAGGTTCTATGGAAATGCCAATAAATGCAAAACAATAGACTTGTTGTTTTGCTAATCAGTATGACCTCATCTTAACAAATTACATCTGCAACAATCTTATTTCCAACTAAGGTCACATTTTGTGGTACTGGGGGTTAGGACATCAACATATGAATTTAGGGAGGTGGACACATTTTAACTTAGACTCCCTTCCTTTATATTTGGACCAGGTGTTCTAAATATTGGTTGTACATTAGAACCTGTTGGGGAGCTTTAAAAGTCCTGATGCCCAGATTGTACCCCAGATCTTATACATGAGAATATGTATGGAACCCAGTCATCAGCACTTTTTAAAGCTCCCTGGATGATTCCGATGTGTAGCCAGGGTGAAGACCCACTCTATTTGGGTGTCCCTCACTAGGAACAGAAAGTCGAGTGATTCTGCAGATAAAATATTAAGAAAGTGAAATTTAACATACCCTATTTTTTCTCCTTGTTAGCAGCAGTGAGATTAATTTTAGGATCAAGATGAAAATTACGGGAAAAATGAGATTACAGGTGATTTTTTTTCTTTTCAATTTTTTCTTGTGACTATTTGAAAAAATTTCTACAATTAACATGTAATTCTTCTACAAAAATCCACCAATCAGTAGGCTTTAAAAAAAATAAAAAACACATCCCTTTTTCTTATCCTTAACCATCATGGACCACTAAATAGATAAAAAAATAGAAAAGCATTCCCTCTTGATTTAGTGTCATAAACGGGGTTTAGGTAAATAAATCCTTGGCCCTACTATATAATTACTGATAATTGGAAGAACTACAGGTGACTCTTTTAAAAACAAAATGATCATTTATGGTAGCAGTTCACCAATATTTAACTGATTTATAGGTAACAAACTATGTTGCAAATCAGCTCACTCAGATACTGGGCATACATTTCAAAACCAATTTATCTTCAATTTATTTTGTAGGAAATGGTGTTGCTCAGTCTTAAACATTCTAAGGTTCTCCATCTTATATGGCTTAGAATTTTCATTAAGGCCAAGGTAGGGTTTGGTTACATGCTTTAAATGTTTTCAGGATTAATTTACTCTGGTCTAGAATTCTGGACTTTTTTGCTTAGTTCCCATGAATTAATGGTGACACAATTTTATTCCTCAAGAAGAATGTTGGCCTAGCCCATGGGTAGTCCCTTGGCTTTCTGTTCACACTAGATTTTCATAAAATGTCATGAATGCTTATGATCCACTCAGCTTACTGTTAAAGCATATTGTTTTACATGAACCTAGGGTAGACTAACAGCAAGAACTCATCTGGAAGAAGTTCAAACTTGCTGTCATTCAATACTTGTCTAAAGTTTGGTTGGAATTCTGGCAATTCATCCTTTAGCTACAATTGCACACATGTGAAATGGAATATGTTCAAGATTATGCACTGTAGCATTTTTTCATAATATACAAGATTGGACACTAACTTATCTTTTTTTTGTGGATTGTTCTTTTGGTGTTATATCTAAGAAATCTGCCTAACCTAAGGTCATATTTTCTCCTGTGTTTTTTTTAAAGTTTTAGAATTTTAGGTTTTACATTTAGGTCTATGATCTATTTTGAGTTAATTTTTGTATATGATACATAGTATTGACAGAAGTTCATTGCTTTTGTACATGGATGTACAATTGTTCCAGGGAAGGGGTAGCCTTTGTACCTTTGTCAAAATCAGTGGGTCTATTTCTAGACTCTATTTTGTTCTATTTATCTATTTGTTTATCTTGACACCCATACTGTCTTGAGTACAGTGGGTTTATAATAAGTCTTGGACTTCATGAGAATGAAAAACTTCTGGTCTTTGCAAGGCACTATTAGAGAACGAAAAGACAAGCCACAAAATGGGAAAAATATTTGCAAATCACGTATCTGATAAGGGACTTATATCCAGAACATATAAAGAACACTAAAACTCAAAAATAAAACCACCCAACAAAAATGGGAAAAAAATTTGAATGGATATTTCGCCAAGAAGATGTATAGATTGCAAATAAGCACATGAAAAGATAATCGAAATCATTAGGCTTTACAGAAATGCAAATTAAAACTACCATAAGACATCACCATACCTCTAGTAAAATGTCTAAAATTAAAAGGAGTGACCCCACCAACTGTTGGCAAAGATGTGGAGGTACCAGAACTCTCTTATACTGCTGGTGGGAATGTAAAATTGTGGAACTATTTTGGAAACAGTTTGGCAGTTTCTTAAGATGTTAAACATATACCTACCTTATGATCCAGCCATTCTACCCCTAGGTATTTACCCAAGAAAATACCTTGTCCATACAGAGTTATATATGAATATTCATAGAATGTCTTGAATATTCATAGAATATGTCTTGATACACAATCAGGATACAGAATCAAGAGCAAAGAACTCGTTTGTGCTGACCCTTTATATTTGTGTGCCCTTCTATGCGTTGCTTTTCAAACCACATGATTATATTACCTATTTTAAAAAATTGTTGAGAGAAGCAAGTAAGATTCATAGAAGATTTATGTAACCTGGAAAGGTCCTATATTGTGTGTTGGGGGACAGGGTGGAGGTGGAGAGTTTTTTGATTATTTGGCAAATGATAACTATTCTTTTATTTGGTAAAATGCAGTCTTAATTAATTGTCCCAGGAGACCACTGGACTAGAAGATTTAGGCCATTCTATCTGCAAGCAAATTTATACAAATTACAAGGGCAGATTAGATTATTGTGTATAGATGTGAACAAAACATACTGTGTAAGCCTCTTGATGGAGACCCCATAATTTCAGTGACTTCCCTGGGAGATTGCCCATGGACAAGCCTGTCTTTGTCACTTCTCCTAAGGGAGCATTTTTCTTCACCATGTGAACTTTTCAAACAGGGAAAGACCAGATGGCTGAGAACCCAGTGTGGTTGATATCTGATTTTCCTTTACTACTATTTACCAGTAAATAAAATGGACTTGATTGAAAAACGCTTTTATATCTGTCTTTTGGTGTTCTGAATCTTTCTTTCACTGTCTTATACAAAGAGGCAGTTAATCAACTTAGGGTCTAATTTTTGGCTAAGGAGTTCTCTGAAACAATGGCATGAGTTATAGGTCTACAAAGTACTTAAAATTGGGCCTGGGCCTAGGAAGAGCTCAACTTAGAACACCTTGTGGCAGGTTGTAGAGGCTGCTTCACTGTGAGAACCCAAGGGGGGAATGTCTTTATGGTGTTCCTACCAGAGCAACTCTTCTTTTCCCTGAGCTTCCTGGTCTGTCGTTGTCTCCTGAACACTGAACATCAAGCTTAACTTGTTTGTGTCCCTTTCCTATGTCTATTTCTAGGTGATTGGGAGTCTCATTTATGGGTAACCTCTCTCCATAGTATTTTGTGTGCTAATGTCATTCTTGGATTCAACCTATCTCTCTTACTTCCCTGTGTGTGTATTTCACTGAAATTCCTTGTGTCCTGACATGAGAAGAGTATACATGAGGCACACTAAGGCCTTAATAAGGGAGACCGTGAGCTTTCACCTCAGCATGGGAGTATATTTGGAAGTTCATAGAATTTACTATTAGTAGGTTCCAGCACAGGTCCTACTCTGTCAGGGAAGAACAGTCGGGTAAAAGATATGAAGAGATTTTTTTTTAAAGGTGAAAACATCACTCTCATACATACATAAAATGAATAGGTATTAATGACTTTAACTCATGAAGTAAATGAGAGAAGCAGGCAGATAATATTATAAAGAAGTCAAAGGAGGAGTCATAGAAGTACAAATTCATATGGAGTAAAGGAATGTTAACATCAATTGCAAAAGGTTGCAAAGTTGGCTTTCTGTGTGTGTGTGGGGGGGGGGGGGCAGGGCTTGTCCCTCCACCTGACAAAATTCATTGGCATGTCTATGGATGGCTATAGACAAGAATTAGTTTTCATTCCTCTCACTTGTCTACATCTTGGGGAGCTGCTGAATAACTCCATAGAATTAGAATCAGATAACCTCAAAAAGTGCACTGTAGACTAGGGGTTGGCAGTTTAGTTCCAGAATGAAATCTAACTGCAGACTGTTTTTGTATGGCTGTGAGCTAAATATGGTTTTTACATTTTTAAATG
Organism: Smutsia gigantea; assembly: GCA_032199065.1. NCBI lineage: Eukaryota > Metazoa > Chordata > Mammalia > Pholidota > Manidae > Smutsia > Smutsia gigantea. Next base: position 5,766 of record JAVSCE010003422.1, on the reverse strand, counting down.
GCTGAAAAAAATCAAAAGAAGAAGAATATTTTGTGATGTGTGAAAAATTACATGAAATTCAAACCCCAGTGTCCATAAACAAAGTTTTATTAGGACCCAGCCCATTCATTTATATATTGTCTGTTGCTGCTTTCACACTAAGGCAGAGCTGGGTAGCTGCCACAGAAACCTGATGGCCCACAATGCTGAAAATATTTACTATTTGGCCCTTAAAGAAAAAGTTTGCCCATCCCTGCTCTAGACAATGCTTGGTTTTCCATTAAAGTACATTTTCCCCTATAAAAAATAAAAATATTAATATCTCTCACCTTTCCCTCTGTCCCTCCTTTCTTCTCTTCCTCCCTTCAACAAACATTTAGAGTGCCTACTGCGTGCTAATATGCTGATCCAAATACGGGATACAAAGGGGAGAGTAAACACCATGCTAATGTTGTGTGTAGTTCATGGGAAGGGAAATGCTAATCAAATATTCACATACAAATGTGTAATAACGGACTGTGAAGTTCCCAGAAGGGAAGGACCAGGGTGTTATAATAATATATATGAGAGCTCTGGCCTGGTGGGGTTGGGCAGGGGCAGGGAGAGCTTCCCCATACAACTGCAGATGGAACTGACTGATTACTGTGTCTGACTGGCTCTTGTGAATACGTGGGAGAGTGAAGTGAGAGATGAGGCTGGGAAGGAAGAGGATAGTTCACACAGAACCCTACAGGCCTTGCTATGAGTTTTGGTCTTTGTCTTCAGGGCAATGGGTGGCCACAGATGAATTTTCAGTGATCTGTCACTTGGACCTACAAATCAACAATAGATAAAAGGGAGGCAGTAGTGGACACGGGAGAGGAGCTGGGAGACTATTGCGATAGTCCAAGCAAGGCCAGAGTTCTTGCTTTACAAATCAAGGCCTGGTTTGGTTTCAGAGGTACAAAGAAACACTATACTCCTACCAGTGCCACTGAGTGGAGAGAGTTCATTATAGAGCTGGCTTGAAGATATTCTCCCACAGGTCTTACTGCAAATCATATGGTGATTCTTTGTAATGATGATTCACCCACAGATACCTTTTCTTTGGAGTTGCAAGGATCTCCTGCCTCCTGTATACAGACTCACCACCACCACTACCATCGTTGAGAGCTCGGGGAGGAAGTTGTGCTTTTCATCTGATTCCACCTTGGGGGCATACTTGAAACAAATATGAAGCTTATGACTTCTTTTTCTGCAAGACTGGAAATTTCTATAGTTTTTTTTTCTAATGCTTTACAATTTTCTGCTAATGGTACTTCAGGCTGCAGGGGATGCTTTATATAAACATTCTTACCTACCACGATCTTATATCCTTTAAAACCTCGTCTTTGCCTTTGAGGTTGGATCTGAGTCTGTAATAACTGATACGGATAATCAGATTTTGACAAGACTCGCAAACACAGTTTCCTCTTTTCTGAAGGGCTCTCCTGGTCCAGAGCCATAGGTAGGGTCTGCATTTGCACTCTTTGTATCTCAGATTGGCTTGGCAATTTTAATCTTTCCTTAGCAAGGTATGCCTTGGGAGCCAGATATAATCTTACGTTAGTAAAGCCCGCTAGGTATGTCTTAGTAATTTACATTAATTTTGGTTTTCTGCTAGGGAGACCGACCACCCTGCTTTGTCTGTGGCTAAGAGGTGTTCTGGGATATGGGGCTTTGAGTGCTAGAACTGGGCTACTTGGTCACCCTGTGCCCTTTTATCATATAAGCACTTGAGAGGCAAAAAGGGTATAAAAGATTATGTTTACTTGAGAGAAAACCAAACCAAAACTCTCAGAGTGTGACTTATACAAGGTTACACAGAGCATTCTGGGTAGAGCCAATAGGACAGATTTTTTGGTCTATCTGAGGAGGCATGAAGAGAAAATGTGCAGAGACAGAGGCCCACATCATACACATGTGGCTGCTTAAGGAAAAGCTCTTTAATTTTTAATTGTGAAATTAATTAACATCTTTATGATGCCAACATTTCATGGAGAGAGAAGGAGAGGGAAATAGAGACAAAGAGAGAGAGAATGATGCCCTGAAGAACAGCCCTGCTCCTTATCCTGTATATCCTGTCAGCAGCTATCAAAACTGGCTGTCCAACAAAAATGCCCGGGAGCTTTTAAAACACAGGAGTGCCTAAGTCCCACTCCCAAAGACTGCTTGAATCAGTTTAGGGTGGGGCCCGGATAGCCACAAGGTTCAGAACCTTCCCAGTTTACTTAAATGTATAGCCAGGGTGGATAATCACTGTCCTGGATCAGTGTTTCTTAAACATCCAGGAGCAAATGAATCACCTGGGGATTTTGGTAAAATGCAGCTTCTGATTCCACAGGTCTGGGAAGGGGCCTAGAGTCTGCATTGCTAACAAGCTCCCTAGAGATGCCCATGCCAGTGTAAAATGATTGCATTATTATGTTGCTATAAAAATGGTCTGAATTCATAGTAATTGCTGAGTGCCTAGGTGATGGGTCTAGTCAGAAGTATTGCTTTCTCAGATATATTTAAATTGATGGGTTCAAACACCCTCTTTTGTGTCCCCCAAACTGTATTTTTAAAGCATTCTGCCTTCAAGTCATCACTGGTAGCTCTAACGTAGTGCCCATCGTTCCCTGGATTCTTGGGTTCTGGGAGTCGATCCTGCTTTCGCTCCTTGTGAAACTCATTTGGAATTGCACGCGCTGCTGGGCTCAGCACGCTGGCCTCCCCTTTGACTGTCTCAGTGTTGACCTTTCCCTTTCGGGGACCACTGGGATCCTGGAATGAATTGCGTTGACTATCCTGTGATTGGAATCTAGGGCACAAGAATTTGTGTACTTAACCCAAAAAGAGGCCTCTCCCTAAGACCAAATTGGGTGGCGTATCAGCTCTGTAGATATCTTCTCCTTGTTCCTGGTTCCACAGAGAACTATGGCTACCACTTGCTCCTCTATGGGGTCTTTTAGAATTAAACCTCTGAAGGGTGGTTCAGAGCAGTGTTTTCTGTCCCCCCCCGCCACCAACCCCTCATGCATTAGTCCATTTAGGTAACGGGTTGTAATTCTGAATGAATCTAAAGAGCAAGGAAGTGAATGGGACTGCATTATAATGGAGGCATAGCTCAGACATTCAGGAGCCCTTCAGCTCTGACTCCTTAGAATAAAACAAAGGAATTAAACCAAATAACATTTAATCATTATTAAACTAAGTAAAGGTCATTATCATTTTCTGCTTAGGCTCTCGTTTTTTTTAGTATCTTTTGTAGTATTCAATGTTAGACATAGAGGCTTTTGCTAACTTGCCCACTGATATACATACAATTTCTAATTTGGGTTAATTCCAGTCTGTATGGCCCTCTTCCCTTCTGTCATCATCTCCACCCCCTATACTCATATACTTTGCCTTCCACATGGGGCGGGGCCCATTTTGCTCAAATTCTTCTTTTTTTAAAAATAAAAGTGCTCCTGGATAACTGTGATATCAGTTCCAGTTCCTCAACCCTGCCAGCCATTTCCAGGAAGGACACACCACCAAGAACCCTCCACAGTGTCTTATTTTCCCCTGGCTGATTCATAGCCAGATGTATATTTGCAGCTGACATTTAATAACACCAGAATGTTCTTATGAGGAGGAGGAGTAGGTGACTGCTTCTGGGGACATGACTCACAGGACTGGGGGAAACCCTCCTTTTACCAAAATGCTTTCCTACCTTCTGTCTGATGCCTAAAATTCTTGCGAGAGAACTCTCTTGTTTGGTTCAGGTTCTAGCTCTTGTTAAATGCTCAGAGACAGGGCAACACTCTAAACCAGAGCTTCTCAAATTTTAACATGCATATGAATCACAAGGGGGCTCTTGTTAAACTGCAGGGGGTCTAGGGTGGGGCCCATGAGTCTGTTCTAACAAGTTTCCAGGAGTGGCCAAAGTTGCTGGTGGGTGGTCCACACTTTGTGTAGCAAGGCCAGAACAGTGGTTGTCAAACTTGGGTACCCATTACAATCTCCTGGGGAGTTTTTACCAATCCAGAAGTCCAGACTGTCCTCCGAACCAATTAAACCAAACTCTCTCGGGGTGGGACGCAGATGTAAGTACCTTTTAAAGCTTCCCATGAGAGTCCAGTGTCAAGTCACATTGGAGAACAAGTGCTTCACACCAGTGGTTCTCAACTCTAGTTGCTGATTAGAATCATCAAAGGAGCTTTAAAAAGTACCAGTGCCTGGATCTGCCCAAGATCAGTTAAATCTGAAACTCAGTCGGTGAGGTGCAGGCATTATTGCTTTTTAAAAGCAACCTGAATATTTTTAATGTGTGGTGAGGTTGAGCACCACCGCTCTGTGAATCAGTCTTTGGAACTTCATGTGGATGACATCTGTGGACAAGAGTTGGGGGAGGGCAGGCAAGAGGCGAAAGGCTCAGAAAACTGGGGGTCACACAAAGGGCAGGGATGTGAAGAAAGCTGTAAAATGGGGATGGTGGGGGAGCTGAACTTCTTATACACTGTGTCATTAAGCCCAGCGCTACCCTGGAGGGTGTCAGTGGAGGAGGATTTGGGAAGGCCTGATCATGGTACTGTCTTGTTGGTGGGATGGCCTGAGTAGCGGGCCAGGTAAGATGTGAAAGCTGAGCTTGCCGACTCTTTTTAATTGTTCTCTTAATCAGATGCCTCAGTGAGGGTGACCAACTGTTCAAATTACCCAGAACTGTCCCAGTTTTAGCACTGAAGTTCTGCATCCTGGGAAACTCCTCAGTTCTGGCAAAGAAGGCAGTTGGTCATTCTAGCCTCACCTGCAACCCAGTAACCGGAACTCAGTGTGTGGCGCCTCTAGAGGAGCCAGGCTTTCTCTTCTGGCTAGTCAGTTGGAAGAAAATCAGCCTCATTGAGTTCACAGGAGTATTTTATTCATTGTTGAGGAGGAGGAGGCCAGGCATTGTGAAACTGGTGGGAAATTTGAAGAAACCTGGTCCTGAATGCATGGTCCAACGACAATTTGAATAGTTTCTCTTTATTCCTTTTCTTTTTCTTTTTTCTAAGACTTATGCTACTAAGATACCCACACATATCACTGGTTTGTTGGCATGGCATTGGCCTATATAGGCATGGAGGCCAAATAGATTCCAAGGAGATGAGAAAAAATCATGGTCTGTGCCTGTGAGCTCCAGTCTGACAGATGGATATAACCTACTCAGACAGTATTTTCAAAGCATGTGGCTTGAATACAGATTAATGCCATGCAAAATGAACATGCAAATGTTAACAGGACACCAAGTCACAGAGTAAAATGCCACATCAAAGGAGGATGGGGTTAATCTGGAAAGACCTTTTTGAAGATGTGAATGTTACTTTATGAAATGAGGATAATGTCACCCTTCTAAAACACCAAAAAAGGCCCAAAACACTAGAACTAGAAGCAAAACAACTGAAAGTGCTCATTAAAAGGAGGAGGTGAAAACTGGAGGACTCGCTGTCCACGTTCTAGTTCAAAGACTTTAGGATATAATCGCTGAGGTAATCTACCCTTAGCACAATTGGAGCCTGGTTTTGAAGTGACTTCAGTTTGTCTGATCAGGATGCTGGTAGCTGGTTTCCTTGAGTTAGAAGCCAGCAGGAATTCCTTACTGGAACTGGGACTATGGGGTAGACTCTAGAGCAGTGGTTCTCACATTTGGTGTGGGTCAGAATCATCTGGAGGACTTGTCAAAGGGAGGTGGAGCCTCACCCAAGTTTCCAACTCTGTAGGTCTGGGGTGGGGGTTGAGAATCTGTTTCCAGGTGCTGCTGCTCCT
>JAVSCE010003421.1:0-72779 GCA_032199065.1 Smutsia gigantea | reverse complement strand
AGTGAGGTGCATTTGGGCATGGCTGGTCAAGAGAAACAAACCACAGGAATCTGAGCCTGTGGTCAGCAGTTTCCTATCACGATTCTGAATTAAAATGGGAACTCTTCTCTCACTGATGACAACCAGGTTGGCAAAGACAGAGAACAGAACAGCGGAACTAGTAAGCTGTAATTATCTTTCTCATTATTTAAGGAAAAGAAGCTTCAGAGCTCAGGTTCCAGTCCAGAACTAGTAGTTAACTAGTTGTTGTGACCCTGGGAAAGTTGTATAACTTTGCAGAGCCTTGGTTTCCTGGTCTCTGAAGTGAGACTAAAATACCTATTTCCTGGTTGTTGTCAGGACTGGATGAAAACATGTGTTAAGTTGTTGGTATGTTGCCCAGTGCATGATAAGTACTTATTCATGAGAGCTACTATTATTAACATTATAAAATATGTTAACACAATTATTACTGTCAACCGTGCAATCTGGACAATAATCTCTGGATGTATCACTACAAGTTTATTAGCCAAGAAGCTAATTTTTTTAAGCACCTCCCCCATGCCAGGCATCCAGATGTGATATGCACATAAAACATCCTAGAGCTTCAAAGCCAAAACAAAGGCATACAGTGTGCATTTTGAAAACTGTGCTTTGCTAAAAATAAGTTCTGTGTTAGAAAATAGTAACTAACATTAAATATGAGCTCATCACTGATTTCTAAGGTTAGCTTAACAAATTTTCACTTATTATATGGTATAGATTAAGGCAAGATTTAAAGAAGTAACACATACCTGATTAAAATCTAGTATCCTCCTTACCAATCCTATTCATAGCAATCTCTGCTGAGCCTAACCCTGCTCTTTCTCCCAAAGTGTGGTCAGCCCTGAGTCTTTCCAAGGACCACAGGCCATGAACTGGCCGTGACCTTGGGCTGCCTCATCCTGGCGATGGAAGGCAGCTTATGACCGAAATCCTTCACGTCGCACTGCACTGCAGTCTTTGCCTCTAACTGGCAGCACAGACGGTCTGCTGTCCTTCTTCAGGCTGTCCAAATTCAAGCCAGATTGCCCTTTCAATGTCTAAACTCCCTGCCATAAGCAAGAAAGAACACAAGGGCCTGAATGGGTCCTTAGCCGGAGTCCCATGGCTGCCCTTTAAACCACAGGATTCTGTGGATCTCTGCTGACTCTTAAAATGCTCTAGGCCTCAGTCCAAAAGAATGAACACACTTGAACATTTTAAATGAACACTTTGCTGAACTGACATCATTAAAGAGTGGGCTGTTTCTATATAAAAAAAAAGGTAGTTCAAAATAATCCTTTCAAGTATCAATTAACATTTTATTTTTTAAAATGGAAATACATGTGTTCTAATTCTTGATTAATAATGTAAAACATAATCCACTACATGCCAGCCATTGTGATAGGCACTTTAAATATTTTTATTGTATTTTCATAGATAGCAGGTGACATAAATAGCATTATCATAACTTTAGAGACAAAGACACTGAGTCTTAATGCACCTAAGTAACTCTCCAAAGCTATTACCAATACTTGAGGTCTGACTCTAAATCCAGGGAACTTTCCAGAGTTCCACTCTAAGATATCATAGTGTGACTGTGGGCTGGCAAACCCTAGTAGAAGCTTGTCAACCTTACCTGAAAAATAGATTAAATGGGCTCTACATAACATTTACATGGTCTCTTTCCAAGAGACAGTCAAAAACATTTGGTATAAGACAGTTGTTCTGGCCACTCAGAAGCTGTGTAAGGTTTAGTTCATGAAACCTACCCTGATCCCCTGAGCCAGAAATTGTCTTTTGACGGAACCTGGAACACTTTCTGCCGTTATTTGTGTGTGCGCATTAGTCTCCCTTATGACCGTATCTCACCTCCCTTACCAGCCCTCTACATTTCTCAGTGGCATGGATTATGCCTTATTCATCACAGTGTCATCCGCACAATCTAGCCTAACACACAGAACATTCTGGAAAGATTTACTTCAGAGATGAGGGACTAACACAAGCAGTTCCCTGAGACTGTATCTGCTCGTGGTCCTTTGCCAAAGCAGGAAAAGCAGTTTGACCAAAGAGCCGGTGTCGGGGGGATGGTTGACAAGCGAAGGGCCCTGGTCACTCACCTTCTGTCCTCTTTCAGGAGCGGATCTGCCCTGGCCCAGCTCTACGGAACCTCTGCTACCTTAGAGCACCACCACTTTAACCATGCTGTCATGATCCTCCAAAGTGAGGTACAAACCGACTGTTCTGCTTCTCCCCTTGACAGAAAACCAATAAAATGATGTTGCCTACCTCACTTTCTTTGTAGATACAGATACAGAGAAGTGGGACGAGCTTCTTTAAGCCAAACTACTAGACCTTTCTTGGTGACTTTTAAAAATTCTCTCAGATGCCTGACCAAGGACCTTGTTAAATTCTTCCTGAGCTGATTCATTTGTGTTTCATTATTGGTTTGGAGGCTTTTCAGATTCACTTAGTGGAGGACACTGCCTGTAGCTTGTCACCAGATCACAGTCCTACCTTCCTTAGGGGGTTCGGAAGCCCGCTCACAGAGTGACTTGATCCCAAAAGTAAGTGGATCAATGTTGTGAGAAGTAAGTGGCCCATTTTGTGCAACCCAAGGCCACTTTTAAAAGGTGGTAGAAGCCGAATCAGGGTGAGAAAATTACACTTGACTAGCACAATTGAGAAACCTGTGAGAGATAAAAGAACTCAAAATTGCTGGCGGGACTAGTTTGAAGTGAGAACTGCGACTAAACCGGAGCCCCAGGGCTAGGAGTTGGAAGTTGTGGGATTTTTATACTTTTAACTCTCCACAGAGAGAAAAAAAAAAACCCACTGCTCACTGTCTCTAGCTGGGCCATCTGAGCTTAAAATTGCCAGGAAAGGATCTGCTTAATTTTCTGCAGGCGTACAGACTTTTTTTTTTTCTTTGAGGCCAGGAAAGGATCATCTGTTCCCCATTATTTGTCAGTTCTCTAGCTGTGCCATTAATTATTATTATTATCGTCATTAAGGCCTTGCTTCTCTGGAATAGCATCATTAAATAGGGAGGGGTTGTTTTTCCTCCAGCCTATCTTGAGAATGCATGTCACGAAAGCCTTCTTTGACCCCATAAAGGAGAATCAGCCCTCCGGAACCAGCCTGCCATCGGAGAAGGGCAGATCCACTGGGAGCCTGTATTTTCAGTAGGGAATGAAACGTCCAGCGTCAGGATCTCAGTAACCGACAGAAACCAGCATACCAACATCTGTGGTTCTGGACTTTTCCTATGAAAGCCATGTTTTAGCCGAGTGCTGTGGAAGAGGGAAGGAGGGAGAAGGACTTTGTGCTTAGACTATCTTTTCTGTACTGGTAATACAGCAGGTTTACACTTCTGATCCCAGAAACTCCCACCTGTGTTATAACGGGCATTATAAACGGGATGTGAAGGTTTCCTCAGAACGTGATTCATCTGTTTGTAACAAACTCCTGTAACTCAGAATTTGTCTTGATACAAACAAGACACATTGGCTGCCCTTCACTCCAGGGTTCTCTGTGGACAACCTAGAATAGCAGTAACGGAACCACGCACTGAGCACCCCATGTGTGCTGGCCCTGCCTTGGCGCTTTCCCCACAGCCCCTCCTGTCCTGCCCAACAGAAAGGCAAAAATGGGATGCCACTTTCAGTCTACTTTCCAGATGATGCAAAGACACAGAGAGGTTAGTAGCCCCGATGTAGTAGCATCAGACCTTTCTCCCTCCACATTTGCTTTTCTTTCCTCAATACCACTCTTCTCTCACGGAGTAGAAGCAGTATTTCAGGGAGACAAATCTATTTCAGGGACCAGACACTGTAGAAGGCCAATTTGCATATAAACAATACATTAATTACAAATTAACTCTTTTTATTAGTAAAGGTGATCCAATTAGCTTTGTCACTATATTAGCTGTAAATTGTGTTCGTTACTCTATGACCTTTAAACGTAGTAAAACGCACTCTCAAAATCATTGAGATCCTCAAATTCAGATCAGCTTGCTCCTGGACTTCACATTAGTTTTTACTGTAACTTGCTCCTAATGGCTGTATTTCTTTTACTGGGAGATACTAGCTAGGTGGCTGGATCCGGATGACCACTTTCCATAGCTCCCAACCACTTTTTTCCCAGGCCCCAGTTGCACCAGCCTGTGACTGGTGCGTGAGGCAAGGCTCAAGCAAAGAAACATGGGCAGAATTATGGTATGGCATTCCTTTAGTTCTTTGTCTTCTTCCTAATGGTGGAATTAAGGGTCTGAAGGAGTTTATTTAAAAATTATTACTAATATTGGACCTAATCCCAGGTGGAACCAGTATACTGTAGTCTTTAAGGAGTGGAGGGTTCACCCAACGAGATAAATTAACTCAAGGGAGGAGATTATCATCTGGTGCCCGGTAAAGGTAATTTACTAATTGATATTCCTCCCTGAAAGAATTAATTTACCTTTCATTGGAGAATGGTTTATTCTCAGACACTCATTACGGCCCCTTCCTCCTGCACCACCTTCCGGGTCTCAGCAGCAGGCTGACAACTGCTCCAGTCCCAGGCCACATGTTTATGAGTTTACATTTCATGTTAAGAAAACCTGATAAATGAAAAGTCCAGACTTCCAAAGCAAAGTAAATGAATTATCGATCACTTTACAGAAGGATTTTTTTTTTTTTACTTTACTAAAAACATTGTGGAGCTGCCTAGTGTAGCTAAAACAAATTTTAATGAAAAGAAGTGTGCTTTTATAAAGGTATGGAGGTACAGGTGTATTTTCAAATTCCCCTGGGTAAAAATCATGCTTAGAATCTCACAGACTGTGTCACAAACAGTGTCTTATACATTCTAGTCGCTCAGTTATCATGCACTGAGTTCAATTTCCCATACCCTTTATCAATCTGTGTTTCCCAACCTCAGCAGCGCTGACTTGTTGGGCCAGGTGCACCCCCTGCTGCGGGGCCTGTCCTGAGCACTGTAGCATGTTTGGCTGCACCCCTGGCCTCTACACTCTGGATGCCGGAAGCACTCCCCGCCAGCGTAACCATCAGAAATGTCTCTAAACATCGCCGGAAGTCCCCACTGCCAAATCACCCCCAGATGAGAACCACTGGTCTGATAGTTTTTTCTGCTCCTTGAAGTCATTTGTTGCCATAACAAGTCCTTCCAAAATGCCAAGTCTTTACTAGTGAAACCAGTATTTAAGAGCCCGAAAGATTCCCAAATGTTTTATCTACTTCTGCATGCAGCAATTCCTTGGGAAATGGGCAGTCAAATGGAGTTGTGGGCACAAACATATTCATAGTAAGACAAGTGTAAACGTTTCTCAGAGTTTTCTCTTCAAGACCAGTATCCCTTGGTCATCTGCGTCAAAAATGATTGCACTTTCTGACATTGCTGTATTTGCTGGGGAATCTATTTGTATTTGTACAAAATTTCATTAAGCTTTTTGTAAAAAGGGTTTATCATGTTCCCATACTTTTTTTTTAATATAGGAAAACATATAATTAACAACCTCAGATTTAATGTTGTCTTTTGTGACTTTTTACTTTCTCATTACAGGGTCATAACATCTTTGCTAATTTATCCTCCAAGGACTATAGCGACCTTATGCAGCTTTTGAAGCATTCAATATTGGCAACAGACCTCACGTTGTACTTCGAGTAGGTATTGGCATTTGATCTCTTTGACAAATGGATATCTAAAGTTTCATCCTGTGATTAATTTTCAGGTCCATACTGGAGGCTGCCTGTTATTCTACCAATGGTATCGTGTATCAGTGAGATTTATATTGGCACTGATGATGCTAATGAAAAGATTTGTTGCTCAAAGGTGTCTAGAAATCCCAGCCTTCATTCCTTGTTCCTCCTCTGTCTCTCTTTCTCAGAACAACTCTCTCCCTTTTGTCCAGAGTTTAGGCCTCCATCTGAGCAGGGAATCCCATCCCTCCGATTTCCTGAGACCTGCTCCCTCGGGCTCCACCACTTTTGGCAGCCTGGAAATCTCCTCCTTCCCTGATTGGCACAGTTTTTTCCTATCTTAAAAATCAAACAACTTCTCTGGCTTAAAAAGTTCTTCCACTTGACCCAATGGAGATCTTTAATTGCTTCCAATTTACCTTTCTTTTACTGACCACCTTTAAAATAAATTAGCACCGTTAAAAAAAACAAAAATAAAATAATATAAAATAAATTAGCACTTTAGTACCTTTATTTTCTTAACACCCATTTCCACTTTGAAGAGTAGCATCCACCTTCACATTCTACCAAAGTTGTCCTTTCAGAGGTCATCACAGACTTTCTTGTATCCAAATTCAATGTCCTTTACTTCTGGTATTTTCTAGCCTCTTTGAGACATCTGAAGGTTTACTGACTTCTCATTGTCAACTGCTACTCTCTTTTCTCCCCCAACATCTAACTGCCTTTCTCTCTCCTCTTCTCCATCCCTTTGTAGGTTTCTTTTCTCCTTGTTCCTACATATGAGTTCATGGACCCGTGTTCTTTCTGTACTCTCTGTAGATTTAATTCCTTGGTCTCATCTCTAAATAATCTCTATGTAGGTATATAAAAGACTGAAATTCTTCATCCTAACCCTCCCTCATGTTCTAGACTTGTATCTCCCCAACTACATCTCAAAAGCCTTCAGTGGCTTCATTACACTCAAAGCAACCTCTAAACTTGATTCAGATTTCAATGCCCTTCATAATCTGCCACCAACCTTTTTTTCATCTTTATCTTCCTTTTCTCTCCTATGTGATTTGTCTACCCCACCCAGACTGGTCTACATGTCACCCTTTTAAAACATATGTTGCAGTGTCCCTTGTGCCCTAATCATACCATTGCTTCTACACGGAGTCCTGTCCCTCACTTCCCCATCTGGCTAAACTATCCTTTAAGGTCTGTCTCTTCCACCACCTTTTCTAGGAAGCCTGTGTCACTCCCTTTGAAATCTTACTGCACTTAAACACTGTGTCAGGTAAAATAGATTCAACTGTAAGGGACAGAAAACCCAAAATAACCGTGGCTTACTTTTCTGCGACATAAAATATCTGGAGATAAGCAATCTGGAGCTGGGAGAGTAGTTACATTCAGTCATAGGAATCTGGGCTTCTTCTGTCTTTTTGTTCTACAATCTTCAACACATGGTTTCGACCCTAGTTCAAGATAGCTAGCTGCTCAAGCTCCAGTTGTAATGTCCACATTCCAGCAACAGAAAGAAGGTAAAAATAAGGAGGAAAGGGACCAAAAAGTGAGACAAGTAATGTTTTGAGACAGTTTTCTGGAAGGTCCATGTAACACTTCCACTTACATTTCATTGGTCAGAATTTAGTCACTTGGCCATACCTAGGCTGAAGGAAGGTTGGAAAATGAAGTCTTTATTCTGGGTAGCCATGTGCCCTGCTAAAAATTATGGGTTGTATTACTAAGAAAGAAAGGGAAGAGGGATATTGGGATAGATAACTAACAATCTATGCCATAGATATTTATTGTTGGATTCTGGTGAAGAGGTTATCACATGGTATAGGGTATAGTGGAAGGAGTAAAGGCTTTGGAGATACAGTGATGTAGATTTAAATCTCATTCTGGCATTCTGTTAAACCTGATAGAATGAGCTGAAGTGTCTGTGTCTTCTCCTTCCTGGAACTCCACTGAAATGATACCAGATAAATTTAAAAGAAAAAGAAAGACATAAATCTGTAAGAGAGAGAGAGCACAAAACAACTGATAAGCGATGTCAATAATTTTGTGGAAAATGGAAAGCTGACCAATGAATGGTGACTGATCGAGCAGAGTCAGAGTGGAAAATAAGACCTACAAAGGAGGATAACTCTGAGAAACCAGCCAGTTTGCCTTAGAGAACCTTGTCTGGGGCTTAGAGACAAAAAGTGCTGTGAAAAGTGGATGTGACACCCAACGCTTAAGACAAGGAGATGGCTAGTCAGTTCACAGAACAGTCGGAGCCCATGAAGGCTTCCAACAGAGCAGTTAACTCCCTTTCCTCTTGTCCTGGAGATGGCCAAAGGTTTATTCCTTGGAGAAATGAAAGAAAGAGCTCTGGACTAAGGAAAGTACAAGATGGGAGTAAGATTCGGTGCTCATAAGGGGATGAAGCAAGTCTATGGACTGAAAATCCATAGCCCATTGCCCAGTCACCCAGAAGTTATAAACATATAAGCCACATACCCAGAGTTGTCAAATTTAGCAAACAGAAATACAAGAAGCCCAGTTAAATTTGAATTTCAGATAGTCTTTCGGTATAAATATGTGCCACGCAATTGGGGGAGGCGAGGTGCACACGTACAACTACTGCTCAGCCTTTTAATGCCTTTGATTACACAGAGATACCCTGGATCACAGAACATTTTATGAAAGGTTCTCATATGAAACACATAGGTCAAAAGAAACAGGAAAAAATGAAATTCAGAGAAAACAGGGAGAGGAAGAAAACAAAACCCAAAAACTATTGTTATTATCCTCTGCAAGCTAAGATAGTGCATCCATGAAACAAGAACAGTATGCTTTAGAAAATAATAGAAGCAACCATAGAAGAGGAAAGAGCCTTGGAAGTTAAAAACTTAACGGCCAAAGTAAAAAATAAAACAAAAACACTGGGAAATACTGTCAAAAGACAAAAGACAGCAGTACGGAAAACACTGCTTTATCGCATATATATACTCTTTAGAACTGTTAACTATGTACATGTATCACATTGATAAATATAAATTAATTTTTAAAACATATTTTAAAAATGAAAATCCCAGATTTGTCACTTCCTAGCTGTGTGTCATCAGACAGATTATTTACCTCTCTGAGCCTCTTTCATGTGTAAAATGGAGATAACAATACCTATGTTATCTGTCTTATAAATATCTTCATATCTCATAAATGTCTTCCATGTCTTATAAATGGTGACACCTATAACCTCATTGTCTTATAGCCTATTTACTTTGCATGTTTTGTGGCCCCCATTCTGATTTAACTATCAACATCTCCCATCTTTTTGTGAACTGATACTCTTTGATTTGAAATCTATGGAAGCCTCTATCCCTTCAATGTTTTTATTTCCTGTCTCTGACACTTGCAGGATTTTGTGTTATTTTTCTCAAAGTAGAAGCATTTTCCCAAGCCAAGTTTCCAAGTAAATTCTAAAGGAGGAAAAACATCTCAACTGTTGGAGTCCATTTATCAAGCCATGTTAGGGATGTAACCAATCACTGAGTGACCGCTGGAATGCAGTCAAGGAAGTTGGTTGCAACTCGTTTTCTCATTACTCTGTTCTTATCTTATTGCTGCAGCCCCTGCTGTTTGCTGACTCCCAAAGAAGCTATCTTGTTTTCTTTTGGTCAGCGTTATTGTTTCTGAGGTTCTGAACAGCTGCTCATTCTCTAATCTAGACCTTCAGGAGGCTGATTCACTTACCTGTCTAAAGTTGCATTAAAGTGTTGCCATATTTTTAGCCAAAACAATCCCTAGGGTTAACAAGGGGAACAGCATCTACTACAGGCTGTCACCCAGATGCTTTTATTTCACAAATACACAATTGTGGAACTGGAAGGGATGTTAAAAATGATGTAATCTAATTCATCTTTATTTTGTAGATCAGGTACTGAGCTCAGAAAGGTTAAGTCATGCAGCATGGGTCATAAAAGTAATTAGTGGCTGGAACCCACATTGCCTCTTTTGGGGCTTTTCCCACAATCACTCTATTCCTTCTCTAATGGAAGCATCAAGAAATAGTTGTCATTTGAATTGCAGATACATTGCGTGGTAATACTGACCTTCTAGGTGCATATCAATCAGTTTAATATGAGAACCCAGTGTGGGTTCCCTGTGCCCTCTCATAAAGCACAGCCAGAGACAAGGATTTGCAAGCAGGTAGTTTAGTTTGGAAGTGACATCAGCACAGGAATGGGGACCTGGGACAGTGAAATGGAAAGTAGGGAAGCCATTATAAGGACACTTTCCTTTGTTGGTCAGCACTGTGCTCTACTGGGCTCGATCCTGCAGAGACTGACTGAAAAGTCTCGTATTTGGCATCTCAGAATTATCCACCAGCCTCCATCCTCCATCAGCCAAGGTTGTCCCATGCATGTACCTGCCATGCACTTCCAGATTGGGCATGCCCAATGCTGAGGACTTCTACAGCTATCCCCACCCAAGGCGGGGAGTCAGAGCAGTGCCAGCGCAGAAAGTAAGCAAAGCACAGGGCAGCCTAGACAGGGGATGTGGCACTGGTTGGAGCAGCAATGGCTGGAGAAAGGTGGGCCAAGAGGGTATAAGGAAGCAACATACAACTACTTTGTAGAAGTCTGGATTATCTCTGGTGCTTCTGCCCTAGCTACTCAAATCGAAAGCCATGATACTGTTGAGGTCAACCAAAAGGGAAAAGCACTGCTTCCCGCTAGAGACAAGGAGGGTGGGAAGGGAAAAGCTCCTGGCCTTTTGGAGAAGGGCTTGTCACCCATTGCTAGGGCCCAGGTCCCCTGCCATGCGTCAAAAGAGGAAAGTGTTAAGATTCCAGGAAATGTGGAACCGCTTTAAAAAAAACAGCCTCAAAAACTTGTAACTTTAATTTCTAATGGCTTTGGGTGTCCTCGGGATTCTATGCTGCAAAGGACAGGTGAAAGCAGAATTCCCACGTTTAAAAAACAAAAACAAAAAAACCTTAGTGTCAATTCCTAGACTTCACAACCCAAGTCTGGGGGTTAATTCTTCAGTCTCATTTTCCAACTCACTGAAAACGTTTTCCAGTTTCTGCTGAGTGATTTTCTAAATTGATTTCTGCTCCTATTTCTGAGTCTCTGCAGTGAATAAGGCTTTGCTAATTAAATATAATTTCAGCATCTCAAGCAGGACTTAGATATATCCTTATTGGTAACCAGCCATGTGACTTTGAGAGAGTCACTCCCTTAATCTCTCTCTGCCTTGGTTTCTCGTCAGCAGTATGAGAACAGGTGCATCACCCAAACCGGAACCCCAAGTGTCCTTGTGCTCCAAGGAGACTGCTTATTTGAAAGACAATTTGGTAATTTAAATAATTAAGATTTAAGTAATCTAAATAAATTTGACAACTTTGATAATTTCAAGTACCTTATAAAGAAAAGAATCATTCAGCCAAAAAACTTAATAAAATTTATACTATAAAAGATGACTTTTAGAGAAAGGGATCTAAAATTACACACATTAAAGCTTCAAAGGGAAGTCACAACTGCCCTGTCCTATTTGTCCACATATAAGTCCGTAAAGATGACCTATGCAATTTCCACAATTATTAATAAAAACAAAAACTAATATTTCCTGAGTGCTTGCTTGGGAGCTTTATAGATGCCTTGTCCCATTTGCTACTTAAAGCAGTCCTATTAGAATAGGCACTACTACTGACCTCATAATACACTCAAGGAAACAGGTTTGGAGAGACTCAGTAAATTGCTCACTATGGTAAATGGTAAGGCTGAGATTTGAACCAAGAAATTGAACTCCAAAATGTTTTTAACTACTCTACCATTGTCTCTGCAGTTATATAACCGTTAGCGTAAAAGTACTAAAGGGGAAACTGAGGCCAGTCCTAGGAACACTTAGGCATAAGAGGCAGCAGTAACTGGAGTATGCCCATGCCTAAGGTCACTTCCAAACACACTAGGTAGCAAGCCCGTAGCAATTCCACTAACTGCAGACTCCACTGCCAGGGTCGGGGGTGGGCTGGGAGGCTTCAGGTTAGAGTTGATCAGAGCCTGTCTGATGGGGCTGAGACTGCAATTAGAGTGTCCTTGTTTGCAGTTGAGCTAAGCTAGAGCATCAGAAATTGGCAATTTTTTAGCTGTAGTATAGTCATGGAGGGTGTTGCTCTTGGGTGGCAATAATAGTTTAGCATCCATCCCCAACAGGCTGTGACCACATAACTCTCTGTTTCTCATCTGCCCAGTGCCTGCTCCATGCCAGTGTTATTCTGGGCAGTGCAGTATCTCCAAGTGTCACCACTAGAATGGGAGCTCCATGAATGCAGACACCTCACCTTTGGAGCCCTAAAACCTGACACACTACTCACATAACGAGGTCTCCAAATACTAACTTTTCGATACTGAATTCTTATATCAACCTGCAGAGTAGATACTGTTATCCCCATCTTATAGATGAGGATACCTGGGCTTAGAGAGGGTAAGTAATTTGCCCAAAGTTATCAAATTTTCTGTGCCCATATCCCTATGCCACATTGCCTCAGATCACTGTTTAAGCCGAGAATTATCCAATAATTCAGGTTTTATGAATCCATTTGGGTATTCATCGCTTTTCCAGTTGGCTTTCTAAATTAATCAGACTCACCTTCAAATCGAAAATTTTCCATTTCCCTTTCTGCTCTACAATCGTTCATCATCAATTATGGCAAGTGCCCAATCTAATGGTTTCTTTGCCTTTGTCTTCCCAAAGGGATGCAGTAAGTAGCATTTCTCAAGAGCATCTGATGAGGACAGCAAAATGTACTAAATTATCTGAGATCATTAGGAGTTATAGTTTGACCATCCTTTTAAAAATTAGATTACTACTTGGAACAATTTATTTAAAAAAATACAATAGGAACTCAACAAATGTTTCTACTGTTATGCAGACAGGAATATTCATTCATTGACTCGTTATTCCACAAATGTTTATCAAGAGTCCATTATGTTGAGTGTTTTCAACTTCCACAGTTTCCCATCATCGACTGGCCACCACATTGGAACGGAAGATAAATTAATGCACTGTAAGGTGTAATGACTTATGGGGCTTAGCCCATTACTCTTTCCCAAACATTCTTATAGTTTAACAGAGCCTAATGAATTAACCAACTGAAATCATTCTCATGTTAGAATAACAGGCCTTGTGGCAGATTGGTGGAAGAAATATTTTGTTACTTCTTGACACATTTCAAAGCATTTTTACATATATTCATCTCATATCCCCATCCACGTGATACTGCCACTGAATAAAACATGAGAAATTCATCCATTAAGACTCACTGGTGCCTTCATCGTACACTTCTTCAGGCACTGTGCTAGTTGCTGGGGGTGCATGGGCGCATGAGCCATAGTTCTTACCTTCAGGGACTCAGATCCAGTGGGAAGGAGAGGAAATGCCACAGCCAAAGTAAACGCAGGGACAACGGGGGCACCGTCCATCGGCAATGCCTTAAGCCACTTCTTAGCCCGGTGAGTGGGGTCTGACTGAACCATTAGGGCCTCGTGTTGTCTAATCTTCTGCCATATTCAAATTTCAGAGTAATTCTAGTCTTTCCATTTCCTGCGTTTTACCAATTTTATTCATGCTGTCAACAAAAGCACAGCATCAAACAAGTAATTTCCTTCAGTAATTTGCCCCAAGTCATCAAATTGTCTATGCCCACATCCCCATGTCAAACGGCCTCAGACGACTATTTAAACCGAGAACTTCAGGTTCTTAGCCGGCCCATTGTGTTATCATCAATGCTAGTTGAAAGGAGGGTGACAACTCACTTTCAAAATTAAACATATGGTTTTTTTCCCCCTATTCAGAATTGCTGGAGTTAACATCTGCATATTAATTTTTTATTCTTCTGTGGTGCTCTCATGCCCAAAGTCCAGAAACCTCTCCAGAGTCTACATTAGCAGTCAACTGTGGATACGTGATTTGCCTGCTGAATGAGCTACAGGAACACTGAAGAACAGATCTCGTCCTCCCCTGCACCCCCCGGCCAGCCACACATTCACACTCCTGCCACCCCTGTCTGATAATTCTGGAGTTAGACCTGAAGGAGAGTCACAAGGATGATTTCACATCCCAGCAATAAAACCTCCCTAACATCCATGGACTTTTAGTAGATTCAGAACATTTAGATAAATAGATAAAGAATATGTGTACATCAATACATGAATAGACATATAAATTTACCAAAAAAAAAATCCTGATTAAACTATACACAGGAATGGTGATTTTTCACTTTACAAATAAAAGATGTTTTGCAGATAAATTACAAACCAGAAAGATTTTCAGTGCCGTGATGGGTGAATGGTAACCAATCTTTAGAATGATTTTTAAGGGTAATTTTAGCAGTTCCGTTCAAATGATGCTTTTTTAAAGGCTGCTATTTTTCTAAATGGAACATATGTCAAGAGAGCAGGATAAAAGCCTAATAAAAACATATCTGATTATAAATGAGATTTTCCAGTAAGTTGCTTTTCACTAGCTGATGTATCTGGCGTTGTCCTTGAAAACCAGGTTCCCAATGATCTGCTTGAGAACTTAATTATACAAGTTCCTCCAGACAGAGGCATCTCAATGCAGGCAGCATTATATAATTTTGAGGATTTTCTAATGTTAATTTCAGAAGTTTCATGTTTTTAAAAGTGCTTCTATTCCTCACAGTTCTGCATATGATCATGCTGTTGACTCTATATAATTACACACACCCACATAAATATTAAAAGGAGAAGCTGAGTGGGCAAATTCATTTCTCAAAAGCTCAGTGAAGTTCATATTGTTGCTCTGTAATGATTATCCCTATGGAGAAGGTAGATGTACACCACTTAGAGCCATGAACTGCCCACCTGGCCTGGGCCATCTGCAACTCTTATTTGGAGCATCCCCTTGATGGCAGAAGGACCCCTGTCTGGTGGCTGCCATGGTAATCAGTACATGGCAAGTCCCTGGTACAACAGCCCTCATGCCATTCCATCTCATGAGGGCTGTTGGCCTCTGCTGTCCACTTTCTCACAACCTGCAAGGCTAAGTGGCCCCTAAGGTTCACACTACACACTATTTGCAAAGATGATCTCCGAGGCCAGAATTAGGAGGCTCAAGACTTAGAATCTACCCAGAGGCGCCCACAACTGCCCTGGAACCCTGGGCAAATCCCTTCACCTTGAGTTTCCTTACCTAGAAGATGAGAGAATTACAGCAGATGTTTCTCAAATGTACCATATACTTCTAACAGTCTATAATTATAAACAAAACTCAAATTAAACATAGAAAATAAATCACTTTCTGACCCAGCAATTTTACATATATAAAAGTATGTGTGTTTATATATAGAGAGAGACAGAGAGGCAGAGAGAGAGAAAACTCTCACACAAAATTCACAAGGAGTGACGTACAAAAATGTTCATAGAGCATTGTATGTAATAATTAAAAATTTCAGAAAAATCTAAATTTTCATCATCAGGAAATAGGTAAACAGTGGCATAACAATACAAAATTAAATACGACACAGCAATGTAAAGGGATGGCCTAGAACTATACATAACAATATGGATGAATTTCACAAACATTGAACGAGAAAAGCAAATTGCCATAGAATATATACATTATAATGATACTGTATATAAAGTTTTGAAATATGCAGAGCAAAACTCTAAATTATTTAGTAAAATTATAAGGATTTTTGTGATGACTATTTGTACAAAATTTAGGAAATGGCCATTTTATGATGGGAGGGAGGGAGGTCGGAGGAACAGTACAGAGATGCACAGGTACCTCAGCAGGATGGGTAAAGCTTTATTTCTAGACTAGGCAGTGGATAGATTCTTTTTTCCTTTCTTACTATAAAAACGAAAAGTCATGTAACCAGATTAAAGAAAAACTTTGAAAATAGGAATAAATCACCCTTACTTTCACTACTTTAGAATCTTCCCTTCTCGTCTTTTCCATATCTCTACATCTCCAAGTATGTATCTGTGTGTGTGTGTGTGTGTGTGTGTGTGTGTGTGTGTCCAGCACTGAAGACGTGCAGACACTATGCTAAATGCTTTGCATATGTCATCCTATTTGATGCTGACAATAACTCTGTGACTTAGCAAATATAACCCCCATGGTTAGAGATTTGGAAATGGAGGCTAAGAGGGTTTAAGAATTTCTCAGAGTTGCACAGCCAAGTATATGACTGGCCTGTTGTTTAAACAGATATTTCTGACTCCAAAGCGTATGTGTTTAAGCACCGAAATGCTAAAACAGTTATTTTCTAAAGGGAATGTTTGTCCTCAATTTACTACCAGGGAGTTAATCTTATCTGGGATCATCATACAGCTCCCTTCTATGTTGAATGATAAAAGAACATTCCAGAATTGTTCCCCGCTTCTTATTTGTCCTTGTCTCCCTTCTTTGACTTTCAGGAAGGGCTTCACGGCCAGTAATCCTAAATGCAGGACCACATTGTTTTCACTTTTATGGCTTGGTAATCTCCTCTGTTGTAAATATATTCAGAAATGTTGTGGCTTTTTGTTGAAGCCTCAACGTTTTTTAAAACGTGATTTATTCTGATAGTACTTTATCCTCATGATTTCAAATATTAAGTTACTTGGTTCAGGTAGGCTTATATTTTATAAATGTGTTTATGTCACCCCACAGACTGAGAAATTTCATTCCAGGTTTTTTTTTTCTTTCTTCATTTGATTTTGTGCAGGAGGAGGACTGAATTTTTTGAACTTGTCAGTAAAGGAGAATATGATTGGAACATCAAAAACCATCGTGATATATTTCGGTAAGAAAAAGCCCTTGCTTATGTGTTTCTTCATTATTTAAAGATTAAGCCACACATTTCTGACAAAGATCACTGCACACAACTGAATTTTAAAGTAGCAAATCTTAGCTTACCTTCAAAACATACAGATGGGAGTTGAGTAATTAGAGAAAAGATAGAGAAAGTGTCTTTTCATTTTATAATTTATTATACTTTTGCCTCCTCTCCATAAATTTGCCTTCAAATTTAGAAAATGATGTTCAGATTGGTTCCGTTTCAGCAAACCATGGCTGCTTCTCTTTCCTGGGGAAGCCGAGGCAGAGGGATTTTTTTTTTTTTTTTTTTTTTGCAGAGGGGATTTTTGAACCTCAGAAAACAGAGTTACACAAAACAAAGGGAAATGAAAAGTTAACTTCTGCTTTTCTTTAGAGACATTAGGCATTGTAGATAGAAAACAAATCGGGACAATTTTTGGTGGTAGAAATAAGAAACCTCTTCTAGACATTCCACAGGACTTCCTCCTAGTTGTTTAGGAAAGACAGTAGCACACCATTTTTATGTGGCACATTTGAACTACCCAACTGCAACCACCCCGGCTGGTCAGGCACTGTTCCTCTTTCTCTCATACCCTGCCCTTCCACTGTCCCACCTCACCCATCCTTAGACCTTCTGTATCTGATTCCTGTTCCAAAGCTGTTAAGTATTCCTGGGAAAACTTGTGTGGCCCGGATTATGGACTCACTGCGCCTGCCAACCACTGGCACCACCTGGAGTGCGATGCCCAGCCCGGCCCCCCGCCTGCTGTAAGACCACGGCCGCTGTCTCCAGAACCGAGCTCACCTGTGCCTTCCCTCTGCAGCCAACCTCTCTCTGTACCTTCCTGAGGCCTTCTCACCAGAAGGCCCTCTAAGTCTTCCCTTTCTGCATTAATATTTCTCTGTGTCATCTTTACAGGCCTTTTTCTGCTTCTTTTCCAGAAAGAGAGACGACCACTTGCTCTCTTCAAAACTAGCTACCTTCACTTTGCCCTAATTCTATTCACTCTGCCTCCATTGGTCTCCACCAATTATATCAATTATACTCCTTTGTTTCAAAATCTGGGCTTTTTTGCATCATGACCTTGCTAGGCCTGAAAATATGCTTTTGTCTCCTCGGTCAAAAAAAATCATCTGTATAATCTGCCTTCTTCTCAAGTCCAAAAATAGTTCTGTCCTTCTCTTCAGTTCCACATTTATTCTCACTCCCCGCTAGCTTATCGCAAGGCAATTTCTTCCTTTTTGAATAATTTTTAATTCCACAGAAAGTATGGAAATTTATTTTCTGTAAAAATTAAAACATTACAGATAAACTCCCAAATCTCCCTTAAGCTTTACTCCTAGTTCCCACATTGCCACGCAGTTATACAGTTATCAATTTGTTCTTTCCAGATCCTTTCCAAAGCATTTATATACACATACACTCTTAGGAAAAATACTACTTGGTATGGATTTGTTTGTTTGTTTGTTTGTTTTAACATAAATTACAGATTTACATATTGATCTGAACTTGCTTGTTCCCTCAACTGTATGCCTTGGAATTCTTTCCATGCTCTTGCCTCGTCCTCTTTTATTGTTGCATAGTATTCCAAAGTGTGGATTTACCACAGACTAGTTAGCCATTGTTCTGCTGAGGAATTCAGTCTGTGAAATGTGATTTTTGCTCCTTTTGACTCACCAGTCACCTCTCCAGGATCAAATCTAACAGTCTGTTCTCTTCAGCTTTCTTGACCTCTGAACAGCTCCTACTTGGCATTGGCTTTTCCTTTCTTAAAACTCTCTCCTGCCCTGGATTCTGGAAAGCCACGTTCTTCTGGATTTTCTACTATCTTCTGCCTCTTCCTTCTTGTCTTTGTCCTTCTCCAGCCCTGTGTACTCCCCACCACGTTCCCCCAGGACCTATATTTGTTTTGCTTTTTTTTCCCTTGCTGCTCAGCATCTTCATGATTTCAACTGCCATCTCTTCTCAACTGACTCCCCCCCCCCCGCTGGTTTCTTGGGCCTGACCTGTCTTCTGAGCACAGCTCCTAAAGGGCCAGTGCTTGAATTTTGCTCTTACCACAAAGAGGTAATAGGTTTTCTGCAGAGGTGTTCAAACTTTTTTTTTTATCAGGCAACCCCATACGTAAGCAGAATCTTACTTGGAAGCACAGTGTGTACAGTAGAGGCGCTCCTGGAGCTCCCTACCTGCCAGCTCTGCCTCCTGTCCCACATTTCATGATTCGACTCTGACCATGCACACCAAGATGGGGAAGGTGGCACTCTGAGGGAGCATTGCCTTAGAGAATTTTTAAATAGTAATAAAACCAATGAAAAGTCAGTCTGCTTTTTACCACCACGTGCCTGCAACCTAAATAATGTCAGGGATGAGATTCTCCTCCCCAAGAAAAATCTTTCATTAGTCTAAGTTCTAAACATGTGCAGAGATTACTGTTGAGTATCAAAATAACTGGTATGAAAGTTTCAGATTAGCATATTATTACTTATCTTTTAATTGTACATGTATCCTACATATAAGGTAATTCCAAGAATGCCTGGTAATATAGTCAGCCTCTGGCACAGATGGACTCTGGACACACTTTCAAGTATAAGTTCCCAACAGTTCAGAGCCTTTTACACTTACTCCAAGAGTAGTCTCCAACCCTGCATAATACCACTTTCTTACTTTTAAATGGTATATTCAGAATAAACAGTGCTAGCACAATGATGGTAAGCATGAAAAAATATAACTCAAATTACTTCAATTCTGTCATTTTATGTTGACCATGTGGGGTTTCTATTTGTGTTTAAAATTTAAAACAGTGAAGCAGTGCAAACTGGAAGGTGAATATTTCTGTTTGGTAAGAGCAAAAAATTCAGTTCATATATGAAATATTTTCCTAAATGTGGATGTTTTTAAAATTAAAATTTATTCTTTTTAAGTTGCTGATTGTTTTGAAATGAGAAAAAAAAATCAAGAAAATAATAATTATCTCAAGATTATTATTGGAATGATATTGGCATATCGTGGATAAAGTGAAGGTTCCTATGGCCAGGATCCTCACCGGACCCTAAACTACTTGATGATGTAACTGGCCTGCTGCTAGGCTACTGCTTCCACATCTGGAGGCAATAAGCTGTTATTGACTGAGTCACTATATAAAGAGTTCTGCCCAGTGCTCTGTGCGGAGGCAGAGATGAAGGAGGATTACAGACCTGCAGACTGCTGGACGCAGATGTAATTCTAGTGCTCGACCTATTGCTGGGAGAACAAGCCAGGTAATAAACCCTTTCACCCCAAGAACATTCCATTGTCATTCGTCGGTCTCACTGAATCCATAGTGAACTTGTCTGGAGCTGAAACACATTGGCAAGACACATACAGAGAAGAAATATGATAAAAATGATGTGCCGGGAGTATCAGGTACTCTGGGCACATCGCCGTGCTTTACCCTGTCTCTGAGGACAGGAAGAGTCGTGCCCCCTCCTCCTGACTGTTCCCTCATTCAGTTGCACTAAGCAGATTGACACCACTTAACCGCACACTAGACTAGAATTATTTACAGTTATTTGTTATTTATGCTGACCTTAAGACTAAAACAGTTGGTACAAATTCCCTCCCTGCTCTCTTACTCTAGAAAAGACCTTCCCCTTCTTGTAATAGCTTATCTAAATGATAAGATAAAACTGCTCATTCTCCTCCTGGTTCTTCCTTTGTAATCATCTTATTCTCACCTTTCCATTCTCCCTGCCCTTCTTTGTTTTAGGCCCTTATCAACTTACACTTTCCAACTGGTCTCCCTGCTTCCATTCTCTCCTTCTTCAAACTATTTTCACACCTACCTCCTAAAGGTCTCTCCTTGAAGTTCTAGGCAGGAGGGTCTGAGCCCCCAGACTTAATTGACTCCCCATTGCCCACTGGGTAAAGGTTTCAGACACCCAACTGCAGATCTCGGCAGGAGGGTGTTCCCAGCTGTCAGCAAGTTCACTCTGGATTCAGTGAGACCGAAAAATGATAAGGAATGTCTGGGGGTAAAAGGGTTTATACCAAGGTTTATTGTCACTGTGGCAGGTTGAGTGCTAGAATCATGTCTGCATCTGGCAAGTCTGCAATTCTTCCCCTCAGCCTCCATCTCTGCCAGGCAGGCCTCTCTGCTGCCGGGCAGAGCTCTTTATATGGCAAGTCCATATCCATCTCTGCCTCTGTTCCAGGCTCTACCCTAAGCACTGGGTGGAGTTCTTTATATAGCAACACAGGCAATAATGGCTTATTGCCAACATGTGTGCAAGCATGTGCCTGTACCGTAGGCCAAGTATTACATCATTGCACGTGCACAGTGGGCAAGTAGATTAGGATCAGGTGAGGATCCTGGCCATGGAACTTCCATTTTCCCTACACACAACCCATCCTGCCTCCAAGTTTTTTTCTGTCTTCCTTCTCTGTGTAGGCTTTCTACTCCACTGTACAGTGTTCATTGAAAGTAGACTCTTCTGTTAGACTTTATGGATTCCAGTCCTAAGTTGATTATTTCCTAGCTGTGTAACCTCTGAAATGCCACCTAACTTCTCTGACCAAGGAATGCAAAGCACTGTTTGCTTTGCAAAATTCAGATAATAATGGTATCCCTGCCTCATAGAGACTATGTGAATGCCTGCTCAGTAAATGCTATTTACTAGAATTATCATCATCTGAGCACTTAGCAGAGACTCAATAAACTTGTTGACTGATTAATCATAGTATGAATTTGAGAAGCTTTGAGTTATCAAGCATATGGAACCTAAGAAATGTAACTCTGGGCTGGAGGGGGTTCCCAGCTCTGGGCACGTTCACTCTGGATTAGGGGAGAGTGAATTATGACAATGGAATGTTGAGGGAGGTAAAAGGGTTTATACCAAGCTTTATTCTCATGGTGGCAGGTCGAGTGCTAGAGTCACATCTGCATCCAGAAAGTCAGAAAGTCTCTGTCTCTGTCTCTGTCTCTGCCTCCATTCCAGGCTCTGCCTTTGCCTCCAGACTCTGCTCTGTCACAAGCTCTGGGCAGAACTCTTTATATAGCAACACAGGCAATACTGGCTTATTGCCAACAGCTGTATAAGTGTTACCCTGGTAGTAGCCCGATTACATCATCAAGTAGATTAGGGTCAGGTAAGGATCCTGGCCATAGGAACTTCCATTTTCCCTACATTAATTATCCGAGTTATAGTCCAAGTGATCAACCTTACAGAGATTGTTTTCTGTCCAAGAGAGAGGCTACAAAGTCCAGTGCACTACCTACAATCTTGTCTCCCTCTGGTACCAACAGAACCTAAAATGAAAAGCACTGAAGTATAGTAAGAGGGGGTCTGGTAGCTTTGTGATAAGCCCAGAATCCTGAATCCTTACTCACTTTGGGAAAGTTACTTAAACTCTCCATGTTTCCATTTATTGCTCTGTAAAATAGGAATAACAGCATGCACCTCTGAGGGTTCAGAGGATTCATTTAGTCGGTAGTTAGTTAGCAATTAATTAGTAAAGCTGTTAGTATAGAGGAAGGCGTGCAGTGAGCACCGTGGAGTGCTTCTTGCAGAAGACCAGCTATGAAGAGCAGAATGTGCCTCTCTGCACAGAGCTTAGCACAGGCTGTTTGGGGCTAGATGCCACCTGACTGGGGGAGCGGGGGTGGGGGGCTGCTGCTGGTGTACCCAGTTGTGCTTTGAATGACCCATTGTTGTCTGCCTCTCTGCCTGGTTCCCTGGAGGATTTCCTGAGGACGATTCACCAACCCCACCACTATCTAGGCGTGCTCCGCCATCTGGGAAGCAGACATGTTTCCAAATCATTTGAATCTGGTAGGGTATAAAATGTTAACACCTGACATCAGGCCAGCCCTCTGACCTTTGACAACACACCCCTTTCTTCCAAAGGAGCCAGCCAAGATGTAGTTTCCCAGCTCAGATCCTTCACTACTTCTCATCACATACTGCTGGTTTTAGTACAAAGAAAGCAGATTTTGGACAAAGAATGTGCCTTCTTTTTCCCCTCCCACTACATCAAATTATAAGCACCAGAGCTATCTACAATTTGAATTGTCTCCCATGTTTTTATATCCATGGCTCAGGGTGAGTTCTAGTTAAACCCATTAGAAATCTACCCCTCAAAAAATCTGATTCAAATCTCCCCTGTGCTTTCTTACGTGCTCAAATTAATGAAAGCTTTAGCTGAATATGTTTCTTCTTCATAATGCTTATAAAACATGGTTGTAGCCAGATGGTAAACTGGAGTGAAATAGTGTGGCTCTCCCGTAAATCGTAGCTCCACAGAACAGATGAAAATGAAGGCACTCCTAAGGTGGCTAAGCCTTTCCTCTTTGGGATAGGTTTTCTTCAGCTCCCATCAATCAGTGATAAGTTGGATTTACCAGGAATCTAAGATTCATCAGCTATGTATATTGATGTATACTGACTCCCTTGCTGATAGTTAAAAATAAAAAGCATTGTCCATTATAAATTATTTTAAGCAGAGCTTGCTTAGCTCAGGTATAAGCAAGAGTTGCTTTCCCTGACCTGCTGCAGACACAACAAAAGGGCCACCCGAGGGTGTGTGCTAGCTTTGTCTTTCCAAGCAATGTGGCCACAGGACAGAGCTGCTAAACATGGGGACTATAAACACTGTTTCCCTTGTTTAGAAAAAGACGTGAGCTGGCCTCGGTCCCATTTTATTTATTTATGTATCTAGGACTGGTTTGTTTAGGAATGCAACAAAAGATTATTCAGGCTGTTTTGTTTGGTTCTGTTTTTCAGATCAATGTTAATGACAGCCTGTGACCTTGGAGCCGTGACCAAACCGTGGGAGATCTCAAGACAGGCAAGTTGTGATTAATGGCAGGGCTCAGCAGAGGAGGGACTGGGGGTGGGAGACAATGTTCCCAGAGCCCAGACTCGCAGGCGCTGAAACCCTAGTCAATTTGCATCAGTATTAACACGGTGTAAAAAATAGCAGGAGGCTTAGGCACAACATAGTTTATTGCAAAGCCTGTCTTTATCATGCTTCCACTGCATAATATTTCTGACTCTCTTAAGACTTTTTTTTAACACACTAAATCCAAATAATATTTTGACCATTTCTTAAGGCAAGAGCTTCAAAAACAGTGTTTTTGAACAGGTAGTCATGTTTTAGCACAAGGTCTGCTTTTTCATATCTGAAAAAAAAGACCCCAAAGGGGTAAAAAGGAAATTCTCTTCTTAGAGACTGTTCACAGATGAGAGGACTCTTTGGACTAAGTGTGCAGTATCTAAACTTAATTTGTACAAAATATCATGCCTTTGCCTCCTATCTGGTTTCATTGCCAAAAAGTGTTAGTTCTAGAGCAAGAGTAGTTTTCAAGCTACCCAACTTAAGATCTTGGATTACAGACAGTATTTGGAGGTTAATATCTCTTCAGTTTTATGAGGCACCTGTGTTGGCTGTGGGGTCTAAAGTAATAACTTGACATCTTAAGACTGGGCACTTTGGGGAAAATAAGATTCATTCATATAACAATAAATATGTAATAATTATTGACCAAATAAGTAATACAAAATGACTGCTTTAAATGTATCCTATCATTTCATCTCAAAAGCCCTGCTTTGAGGTAGGTAAAAGTACATGGTATGCTGAATAATGGCAATCCCAGGATACAAGGTCTGAATCCCTGGAACTTATAAATGTTACCTTAGAAGAAAAAGGGTCTGCAGATTTGATTAAGTTAAGGACCATCATTATCACACATCATTATTCTGGATTCCCCGGGTAGGCTCTAAATTCAGTTGCAGGTGCCATTATAAGAGAGGCCCAGGGAGATTATGCATTCAGAAGAGGGGAGGAGGATGTAAACTCTACGCAGAGATAGGAGCAATGGGGCCACAGGAAAGGAAAGCTCGTAGCACCAGAAACTGAAAGAGGCAAACAGATTTCCCCCACGAGCTCCAGCGGGAATGCAGCCCTGCCAACACCCCGATCTCTGTGCAGTGAACTGGTGTTGAACTCCTGCCCTCCAAGACAATGACAGAGTATCTTCCTTCTGTTTTAAGCCACCAGTGTGTGGTCATTCGTGGCAGTCCTGGCAAACTAATACAGTTACTACTACCCCTATTCCACAAATGGGAAAAATGAGGTCTAGAAGGGATAAGTAGCTGGAGGCCATACAGCCAGTAAGGCTTTGAAGTAGGTGTTCAGGTCCGACAGATTGGGCATCACCGTCTTCATTCTTCACAGTGCTTTATGCTTTCTTGCACTGGGTGCATCAATCATCATTTTTAAATGATGTAAACCGTCAGCAAAATAGGCTATATTATCACTAAACCTCATTGGCTTAAAGCAATAAATTGCTCTTGACCACGTGCATCCAGCATCAGCTGGGACCTCTTTGTCCTCAACTTGGACTGGGGCTGAAGAAGTGGCCACTCTTGGATCATTCCAGCAGAGGCCCTATTAGGTCTTGTATTGGCCATTAAATGCCCCCCCACCCCAACAACTCACTGGCCAGAACTTGTCACAAGACCCCACCCAACCAGGAAGTATAATCCTTCCATATGTCCAGGAAGTAGAAAGCCAGCAATTGTTGGTAAAAATGTGACTACCACAGTCTGCCCTTCTAATCACCAAATATGTAATTCACTCTCCTTCTTGCAGGCAAAATATACTCATCCTCTTACCAAGGGAGATAACTCGAACGTCCCATCAGCCATGGTATCAAGCTCAAAGTCCAGGATCTACGGGTGATCTGTTGCTAGTCTCTACATCAGATCTTGATGCAAATTAAAGACCTACACACAACCCCTAACATACAGCCAAACCACATAATACTCATTATAATGCTCCCGTTCAGAAAGGAAAGAAGAAATACATATACTTCTTTCTTCCTCTTTCCTGAACCAGTTCCTAGTATTTTGGACCTAACAAGCACCAGTGAGAGAACCATGTAGTAAAATCATTTCTCTGGGCCATTTTATCCAGCTGAAAGGATGTCCTGTGTACCACCTAATTCATTCAGAGTTTTTAGGGGTGGGTATACTGACCATACTTTTTATTTGATTCTTGTTGCAAAGCTGAGTTTTAATCAGCCTTCATCATTCAAAACTCATCTCAGTTTTTATTTTTACAGTTTCAGGCTAAGAAGCAGCTTTGTCTTCCATCTCTACAAGACCCTGAATCTGTGACTTTCCCTAGTCCTTATCATTCCTGGTTATAAACCTGCCAGTCCTTTTCTGAGCTCACTTCTCACGATGCCTAGCAAAACACAGTCAATAGCAACC
The DNA here is from genome assembly GCA_032199065.1 of Smutsia gigantea. Lineage (NCBI taxonomy): Eukaryota > Metazoa > Chordata > Mammalia > Pholidota > Manidae > Smutsia > Smutsia gigantea. Next base: position 47,028 of record JAVSCE010003421.1, on the reverse strand, counting down.
ATCACATTATTAACATTTTGTTTTCCAATCTCTCCCCCTAAGGCTATAAATTCATTAGATACAGTACTTGCTTTATTTTGGTGAAAATTGTACAAAATGTTTTGCCACTGTGTGATACGAATCATCAATTTTACAGCCTACAACGACCATTTCTTTCACTATTTTACACTTGGCCTCCAATATGATACTACATATCTTAGGGTCTTCTCATTTTTCTTTCTTTTTATTTTTTGTAACAGCAGCATCTCATTTCCATACCAATTTTTCTGTTAGTCAAAGCTAGCTTAGTCTTTGCTACCATAACAAATCTATTCTCAGATTTGAGTTGCTTAACACAAATGAAAGTTCATTGCTTACTCATGTTACAGGCCAGTGAGGACTGGGCAGTTTTCCTATAAAGCTGTCCCTCCTCCAACTGAGCTTTGATTTTCATCTTGGTGTGCTATCTTTGAAGTTACGTAAAGCAGGATAATTGTGAAGAATTTGGGTGGCTGGTTATTTTTAGGTCTCTGTCCACCCTTCACTTCCCCAGTGTGGGAGGGCCTCCCTTGCGGTAAAGTCTGGGAATAGACTCCAGGGAAGAGGCAGGAAGTTCCTCCAAGTATTGGGGAAAACTGATATGGGTAGAAGAGGGATGAAGAGGTAAGGAGTAAGAGAAAGTTCAGGGAACTGGGGTAAAATAGTGAGATTGGAGAGGGAATGGGATGAGATGTGATAGGCCAGGGACTTCAGAAACCCCAGTGAAATGGATATCAACCACTAAAGGAGTAGTGGTCCTCTGGGGCGCAGGAAAGTGACCGGACAAAGTACTTGGAAGTAAAAACAATTTCTTCATTGGTAGTTTAGACCAACTTGGAAGTTCCAAAGACTACTTGAAGGTGGTCTTCTTGGTAACTGATGTAAATATTTTATTTTCAGGGTCTGAAGTTCTTCTGATAAGTGCAGAAACTCAAGAGTTGAGGGAAATAAAACATAAAACCATGTTTTTCCAAATGTTTCCATCAGAAATCTTATCCCAACTTTAAACTGAAGGTGTCATTTGTGTTTGTCTCCAAATTGAATAGGTGAAGATGCTTTCAAAAACATACAATGGAATCTCCTTTCAAAAATATAAATATATTTCTAACTTCCTAGATGTTGATTTTGTAAAATTCCCTTTCAAAATGTACTTTTTACTGGTGTCTGTCCCACTTTTCGTTTCTCACAACATGACTCTAAGCATGTGGGTTTCCCCAGTGATGCCCCAAGACCTGATCAGCATCCCAATTTCCTTCTTTAATAAAAAACCCAATCAAGAGTCACTTAATGTTCTTGATAGGGTTTTTAAGTACAAAAGAAACAGTGGTGCAAGTTGGGCTGTGAAGGAAGCACAAGGGAGATACCCAGGACTGCTTTAGAAAGATTAAGGATTTTGTTTTAATTTCTTTCCTGTCCAGGGGCTACAAATCTATGCAGGAACTCCCACTCTGGGGTGACCTGATGTGCATACTTGCATTTGTTTGTGCAAAAGATCCACCTCAGAGCAATCGGAGGGAGAGTTCTGGGAACTGAATAAATGAGGCCGGTCCCTTAGGGGACCATTTCTTCTTTAAAGGAAGGCCAGGGACAGAGGAGGCCCAGAGTGCTAAAGTGAAAGGCAGTGGCAGAGACTGGAGAGAAGTGAATCAGGTCCTAGAAAAATTGAGTGAGTTCTAACAAGTTTTATGCAGTTGAGTTTTTTTAAGGTACTCACATTCCTTATTAGAAGTATTTAAAATATGAACCGAGTAGATACTCTATTTCTTTATAAATGAACTACAAACATTCACTCTCAGGCGTTTGTGTATGTATGTGTGTGTATGTAATGTTGTTTTTATGTTTTATCCATGGTTATGATTTACGGTTGACAAAAATCTCTTGAGAGATACATTTAGGTAAGTTTTCTTGATTCTATGCACCTGACCAAAATTAAACCATTCTAGCCTTTGCCAGGCTAAGAATTTCATCTTTGTGAGAGCTGAGAATAGAGGAAAATTAGTCTGGGGATCCAGATTTTCTTGCCATCAAGTTATCTGGGATTTTTTTCTACTCTTCCAATATTTTATAAATCCATCTAGTTCATCTCAGAGATTTCCTGGATGCACACCATAATGTTGTTGAAAATACCTGTTGAACACTTATCTGTCATATCAATTTGCTTTTCATGCTATCTTTAGAAACACAAGGCTTGGAGAAGTTTCTCTTTGGCTTGACTAGTGGATGAAAAGTGGAAAAATACATAGTAAAACAACTACATGAAAGCAACCAAAAGTTGGCTAAATTGTCATTACAAATATACTATCATAATATATCATAATAACAAGTTATTATTAGGTTTTATTTGCTTCATTTTTCTATATAAGAACATTTCCTACTTTGAAGGTGGCAACCTAGTGCCTCATCCCAAATATGGAACAATACTGTCTGAGATCATCTATTGACATCTAAAAATACATTGCACAAGTTCTTCTGATTAAAAGGAAATCAGTTTCATTGATTAAATTCTGTAATACTTTCAAGCACATGAGGTAATATACTTCCTCAAAAGCTTTTTAAATGATTGTCTGTGTTGAAGATAATCACCCCCACATAAGGCAGAAATAACTTGTGAGTCTCATGATAAATTACACACAGCCAGAAATTAAAATATTTATATGTTTCAGGTGGCTGAACTTGTAACCAGTGAGTTCTTCGAACAAGGAGATCGGGAGAGGTCGGAACTTAAACTCACTCCTTCAGTAAGTTCCTCTTTTTATTATGACATAGTTACACTTTTGAATGACATTTAAAAAATAACTCCAAATCACAACTTGAAAATGGAGAAGACTGAGAATGGAGTTAAGGAAGCACTCCTGAAAGTTCAAAACTTTAATTAAGCTTTGATGCTAAACACTCTTATTCCCAGGTTTCCAATTAAGCGTGGGAAACTACTTAACAAGCATCCCTGAACTCCCACAGTGGGACAAGTAAGCACAAGGGTGGCATTTGAATAGCTCAGGAGCCCAGTGCTGGCATTACATATGTGGCCAATGGCTACTTTAGAATAGAAACACCGAAAGAACTCAAAGGCAAGCTATTCAGCCTTGAGGCACTAAAATGGACAGCTGCAGTAAATAATGGATATTCTGGATTTTATTTTCCAATTTCAAACTTCCCCAAATCCCAAAAGCAAATCATTTTCAAGTCTCTCTTTCTTTTCCTTGTTTGCAAAATGAAAAGTTTGGGGAACTAGGTTCTACTAATTGAAATGGTATTTATTTTGAATTCATCCATTCAATTATTATATGACAATGTAGTAAGTAGGCTGAGGATAATGGGGTTTTTTACTCATCAGGACACCAGACATCAGTTCCTCAGTCAGCACCCTCAGGAGAGGGAGGCCTCTTCATTCTTAATGAGTGGTTACTAAAAATATACAACCCAACAACTTTAAAAATGGTGCAAAGTATTTGCAAGCCTGGCACTGCACAGTAGATCCAATGAAGCTTAAGAAACAAAGCTAAATTTTCACAAATGTCTGTTTATAAGGATTCTAATGAACTGAGTTTTGAGCTTTTGGAGATATTTATAAGCTTCTCAAGCTTTAAGATATTTTTCTTTGCTGAGATTTAAAAGCAAGACAAAGTAGCAAAACTAGCTCATAGCTTAAATAGTTCTTTGAAGTCAGAACTCAACAGTCTTACTAATTTTGACTATTCTTAATTTGTTGCCTACCTATAAAACCAGAAGATGACATAGGTTAAAATACTCACCAATTATTTTAGTTTCCAAAGCAACATCTGTTTATACTGTTCTCAGAAAATCGCTTTATTCTTTTTTTGTTGATGTGAGCATATTTGGTTATAAAAATAAAGGGCCTAGAATCTTCCTACACTGATGGACAGTGACTGCATTGGGGTATGGGTGGGGACTTGATAATATGGGGAAATGTAGTAACCACATTGTTTTTTCATGTGAAACCTTCATAAGAATGTATATCAATAATACTTTAATAATAAAATTAAAAAAAAATAAAAAATAAAGGCACTAGATAAGGATAATTAGTTAATGTTTAAAATCTAGTATAATCCAAATTTCTCTCAACTACATATCTATTTTCAAATAAAAGCTTTCCCTCCTTTCAGAAACTGTTTTAGAGGCATCCTCTGACAGGTTTGCAATGCAGCAATACCACAGGCCATTTAATTAAATGAAAAAATAATGAGTCATTTGCCAGTATTGGGGAGCTTGCAGGTTCAGTGGCTGCAGCACTAAGAAGCCTTGGCCTGTAGGCTCAGATAAGACATAGTCTGAAGACACAGATGAAATTAATTTTATGATGGAAACACAGCTCTAAATGCTACTCTTTCCTCACAAGAGACTACTTAATACTGTTGATGACCATCTCCTGGCAGCTGTCACAGGGGCATCCCTCATTAGTCCTTTTCCAAAGATGTCTGAAAATACATGCACCCAGAGGTGACACCTGCTGTGTTCATTATATCTTGATATTTCAGAAGAAATTTGTCTGGGAGTCCCCTTCAGATGTCATGGTCCTAAAGGTCACCGAGTAACTTTCTGAAGACAAAGGCTACTCTGGACCACAGCCCAAAGGTTAATAGTGGAAGCAGTGAGCAGCTAACTATGCTTGAGCTTCTGTCTCCAGGTATCAAGCATGAAGCTGGACATTGTGCTGAGCCGTGAGTAAGGCACCATGTTCCCTGCCCTCAAAAAGCCTGTCAACTGGTGGGAAATATAGACATGAAATAAATAATCAAATTACAAGATACCAAGTGCCGTAAAAGGAAAGGACAGGAAAATATGCTATCTCACACTTCCACTAATCAAATATTTATTAATAAGTGACTAGTCCAGAAATAAACCCTTACAATTATGGTCAACTGATTTTTGACAAGAATGCCAAAAGGTCTGAAGGGAGAAAAGTAATCTTTTCAAATTGTACTGGGACCACAGGACATCCATATGTGAATGAACTAAGTAGGACCTCTACCTATCACTACACCGCAAAATACCCAAAATAACCTCAAAATGGATCATAGACCTAAATATAACAGCTAAAACTATGAAACACTTAGAAGAAAACAAGGTATAAATCTTCTGGATTGGATTTGGCAATGGTGTCTTAGATATGACACCAAAAGCATAAGAGACAAAAGATAAAATAGGTAAATTGGACTTCATGAAACTAAAAAACTTTGTCAGTCAGAGGACACTATCAAGAAATTGAAAAGAGATGATACAAGAGGATTAAAGATGGTGGCATGGGAGGTGAGACAGAGGCCTCCTCCTAAAACCACATATAATATGAAAATATAATTAATACAACTAATCCTGAAAGAGCAACAGGAAAAAAGGCTGCACCAGACTGCATACACTTGGAGAAAAGAACAGACCTCATGGAACAGGGTAACGTTCCAAAGCCATGATCTGGTGGGACCCAAGCTCTTTCCCCACCCCAGCTCACTGGCAGGAGGAAGAGAAACAGAGTGGGGAGGGAGTAGAAGCCTGGAACTGCTGAACACCTAGCTCTGGAGATCTGCTCTGGGAGCACAAACCTACATTGCATGGTACTCTGGTGATTAGTGGGGTTGGAAAGCTAAGACACATGGAATACCTGGACAGACTGAGATTCCAGCCACTTGTTGAAAACAGGGATCCATATCCGGCTGCTCTGGTACAAAAGAAAGGCAGGCAGTCTGAGAGACTTCCTAACAGCAAGAAGGCTGCTAAAGGGTCAAGGATTGCACAGAGCTTACTACTCAGGAGAAAGGACAAAATTGTCTGGGCACACTCTGCCCAGCAGGTTGGGAACTTTCAGGGGCTTCAGGTGCTCCATCCCCTGGCTGGATACACATCTCCAAAGACCCCCATCATGACATGCAGCCTGCTGCACCTTCCTCCCGGCCAGTCTGCCCCTGGCTCACAAAGCATCAAGCCCTGCCCTGGTGTCAGGCCAGCCAGAGGGAAGCCTCACCTACAGCAACTACAATCTCAAAGCATAGAGGCTTACACCTGTGTGTTTAGCCCACTGGTTCTGGCAATGGAGACAGGCGTAGCAGCTGGGAAGCAGAAAACAGCTCTTTCCTCCCCCCAGGCACCAACACTTCTCCCCTGTGACCCTCGACAATGCTCCAGGGGCTGAGCAGCTCCAGAGAGTAGAGTTTCTGGGCACTAGAGAGCACCACATACAAATATGAAACACAAAGGAACCTGGTTCAAACCAAAATCATACAAACACCAGAGTCAAATGAAACTGATCTCATCAATCTTCCTGAAAGAGATTCTAAAATAAAAACCATAAACATGCTCATGGGGGTACAGAAAATATTCAAGAACTCAGGAACGAATTCTGGTTGGAGATCCAATTAAGGGATACAATGGAGGTTTTTAAAAGCAGATTAGATATGGTGAAGGGGACAATAAATGAAATAGAAATTAAAGAAGAGGAATACAAAGAAGCTGAGGCACAGAGAAAAAAGGATCTCTAAGAATGAAAGAATATTGAGAGAAGTGTGTGACTAATCCAAAAGGAACAATATTCATATTATAGGGATACCAGAAGAAGAGGAGAGAGAAAAAGTATAGAAAGTGTCCTTGAGGAGGTAATTGCTGAAAATTTCCCCAATCTAGGGAAGGAGATAGTCTCTCAGGTCATGTAGGTGCACAGATCTTCCAACACAAGGGATCCAAGGAAGACAACACCAAGGCACACAATAATTAAAATGACAAAGATCAAGGATAAGGACAGACTATTAAAAGCAACCAGAGAAATAAGATCACATACAAAGGAAAATCCATCAGACTTCTCAGCAGAAACTTTACAGGCCAGAAGGGAGTAGCGTGATATATTTAATGCAATGAAGCAGAAGACCCTCGAACCAAGAATACTGTGTCCAGCCAGATTACCATTAAAATTTGAAGGAGGATTAAACAATTTCCAGATAAGCAAAAGCTGAGAGAATTTACCTCCCATAAACTGTCTCTACAGTGTATTTTGGAGGGACTGCTATAGAAGGAAGTGTTCCTAAGGCTAAACAGCTGTCACCAGGGGTAATAAAACCTCAGTAAAGAAAGTACAACAATTAATTGCTAAGCAAGTGAAAAATTAAATCAACTACCCCCAAAGTTAGTCAAGGGATGGGCAAAGAGTACAGAATATGATACCTAATATATAAAGAATGGAGGAGGAAGAAAACAGAGGAAAGAAAGGAACCTTTGGATTGTGTTTGTAATAGCATACTAAGTGAGTTAAGTCAGACTCTTAGATAGTAAGGAAGTTACCCTTGAACCTTTGGTAACCACGAATCTAAAGCCTGCAATGGCAATAAGTACATACCTATTGATAATCACCCTAAATGTAAATGGACTGAATGCACCAATCAAAAGACATAGAGTCACTGAAAGGATTAAAAAACAAGACACGTCTATATGCTGCCTACAAGAGATTCACTTCAAACCCAAAGACAAACACAGAGTGAAAGTAAAGGGATGGAAAAGGATATTTCATGCAACTAATAGGGAGAAAAAAGCAGGATTTGCAGCACTTAGACAAAATAGACTTCGACACAAAGAAGATCACAAGAGAGAAAGAAGGACATTACATAATGATAAAGGGGTCAATCCAACAAGAGGATACAACCATTATAAATAAATATCTATGAACCAAATGCAGGAGCACCTACATATGTGAAACATATACTAACAGAATTAAAGGAGGAAATAGAAAGCAATGCATTCATTTTGGAGACTTCAACACACCACTCACTCCAAAGGACAGATCAACCAGACAGAAAATAAGTAAGGACACAGAGGCACTGAACAACACATTAGAACAGATGGACCTAACAGACATCTTCAGAACTCTACACCTAAAAGCAGCAGAATACACATTCTTCTCAAGTGCACATGGAACATTTTCAAGAAAAGATCATACAGTAGGCCACAAAAAGAGCCTCAGTAAATTTAAAAAGATTGAAATTGTACCAACTAGCTTCTCAGATCACAAAGGTATGAAACTAGAAATAAATTAGGCACAGAAAACAAGAAATCCCACAAACAAGTGGAAGTTTCACAACATGCTCCTAAATAACCAATGGATCAATGACCAAATAAAAACAGAGATCAAGCAATATATGGAGACAAATGACAACAATAATTCAACACCACAAAATCTGTGGGACACAGCAAAGGACATGCTGAGAGGAAAGTATATTGCAATACAGGCCTACCTCTGGAAAGAAGAACAATCCCATATGAACAGTCTAAACTCACAATTAAAACAAGAAAAAGCAGAACAAATGAGGCCCAAAGTTAGTAGAAGGAGGCACATAATAAAGATTAGAGCAGAAATAAGTAAAATTGAGATGAATAAAACAATAGAAAGAATCAATGAAAGCAAGAGCTGGTTCTTTGAGAAAATAAAATAGAAAAACCCATAGCCAGATTTATCAAGAAAAAAGAGTCTACACACATAAACAGAATCAGAAATAAGAAAGGAAAAATCACTACGGACACCACAGAAATACAAACAATTATGAGAAAATACTATGAAAAATTATATGCTAACAAACTGGATAACCTAGAAGAAATGGACAACTGTCTAGAAAAATACAACCTTCCAGGGCTGACCCAGAAAGAAACAGAAAATCTGAACAGACCAATTACCAGCAATGAAATTGAACTGGTAATCCAAAAACTACCTAAGAAGGAAACCCCTGAACCAGATGGCTTCACAGCTGAATTTTATCAAACATTTAGTAAAGAGCTAATACCCATCCTCCTTAAAGTCTTCCTTAAAGTAGAAGAAGAGGGAATACTTCCAAACTCATTCTGTGAGGCCAGCATCACTCTAATACCAAAACCAGGCAAAGATACCACAAATAAAGAAAATTACAGACCAATATCCCTGATGAACGTAGATGCAAAAATACTCAACAAAATATTAGCAAACCAAATTCAAAAATACACCAAAAAGATCATCCATCATGATCAAGTAGGATTTATTCCAGGGATGCAAGGATGGTACAATATTAGAAAATCCATCAACATTATCCCCCACATCAACAAAAAGAAGGACAAAAACCACATGATCATCTCCATAGATGCTGAAAAAGCATTTGACAAAATTCAACATCCATTCATGATAAAAACTCTCAACAAAATGGGTATAGAGGGCAAGTACCTCAACATAATGAAGGCCATATATGACAAACCCACAGCCAACATCATACTTAAGAGTGAGAAGCTGAAAGCCATTCCTTTAAGATCAGGAACAAGACAAGGATCTCTCCACTTTTATTCAACATAGTTCTGGAGGTCCTCACCACAGCAATCAGACAACACAAAGAAATAAAACGCATCCAGAATGCTAAAGAAGAAGTTAAACTGTCACTGTTTGCAGATGACATGATATTGTACATAAAAAACCCTGACGACTCCACTCCAAAACTACTAGATCTAATATCTGAATTCATCAAAGTTGCAGGATACAAAATTAATACACAGAAATCTGTTGCATTCCTATATGCTAATGATGAACTAGCAGAAAGAAAAATCAGGAGAATAATTGCATTCACAATTGCATCAAAAAGAATAAAATACCTAGGAATAAACCTAACCAAGGAAGTCAAAGACCTACACTCTGAAAACTACAAGACACTCATGAGAGAAATTAAAGAAGATACCAATAAATGGAAACACATCCTGTGCTCATGGACAGGAAGAATTAATATTGTCAAAATGGCCATCCTGCCTAAAGCAATCTATAGATTCAATGCAATTCCTATCAAAATACCAACAGCCTTCTTCAATGAACTAGAGAAAATATTCCTAAAATTCATATGGAATCATAAAAGACCCTGAATAGTCCAAGAAATCCTGAGAAGGAAGAATAAATCTGGGGGGATTATGCTCCCCAACTTCAAGCTCTACTACACAGCCACAGTAATCAAGACAATTTGGTACTGGCACAAGAACAAAACAATAGACCAATGGAACAGACTAGAGAGCCCTGATATAAACCCAACCATATATGGTCAATTAACATATGATAAAGCAGCCATGGACATACAATGGGGAAATGACAGCCTCTTCAACAACTGGTGTTGGCAGAACTGGACAGCTACATGCAAGAGAGTGAAATTGGATTATTGCCTAACCCCATACCCAATAGTAAACTCAAAATGGATCAAAAACCTGAATGTAAGTCATAAAACCATAAAACTCTTAGAAGACAACATAGGTAAAAAAAATCTCCTGAATATCAACATGAGCAACTTCTTCCTGAACACATCTCCTCGAGCAAGGGAAACAAAAGCAAAAATGAACACATGGGACTACATCAAAATAAAAAGCTTCTGTATGACAAAGGACACCACCAACAGAACAAAAAGGCATCCTACATTATGGGAGAATATATTTGTAAATGACATATCCGACAAGGGGTTAACATCCAAAATATATAAAGAACTAACACACCTCAACACCCAAAAAGCAAATAACCTGATTAAAAAATGGACAGAGAATATGAAGAGACAGTTCTCCAAAGGAAAAATTCAGATAGCCAACAGATACATGAAAAGATGCTCCACATCACTAATCATCAGGGAAATGCAAATTAAAACCACAATGAGATATCACCTCACACCAGTAAGGATGGCCACCATCCAAAAGACTAAGAACAACAAATGCTGGTGAGGATGTGGGGAAAGGGGAACCCTCCTACACTGCTTGTGTGAATGTAAGCTAGTTCAGTCCACGATTGTGGAAAGCAATATGGAGGTTCCTCAAAAAACTAAAAATAGAAATATCATTTGACCCAGGAATTCCACTCCTAGGAATCTACCCAAAGAATACAAGTTCTCAGATTCAAAAAGACATATGCACCCCAATATTTATTGCAGCACTGTTTACAATAGCCAAGAAATGGAGGCAACCTAAGTGTCCATCAGTAGATTAATGTATAAAGAAGAGGTGGTACATATACACAATGGAATACTATTCAGCCATAAGAAAGAAACAAATCCTACCATTTGCCACAACTTGGATGGAGCTGGAGGATATTATGCTCAGTGAAATAAGCCAGGCCAGGCAGATAAAGACAAGTGCCAAATCATTTCCCTAATTTGTGGAGTATAACAACGAAGCAAAAACTGAAGGAACAAAACACTAGCAGACTCACAGACTCCAAGAAGAGACTAATGGTTACCAAAGGGGAGGGGTGTGGAAGGGCAGGTGGGGAGGGAGGGAGATGGGGATTGAGGAGTATTATGTTTCATACACATGGTGAGTAGGGGTCACGGGAAGACAGTGTAGCACAGAGAAGGCAAATAGTGAATCTGTGGCATCTTACTACACTGATGGACAGTGACTCAATGGTGTATGGGCGCGGGTCTCGATAATATGGGTGAATGTAGTAACCACATTGTTTTTTCATGTGAAACCTTCATAAGAATGTGTATCAATAATACCTTAATAAAAAAATAACTAAAAAAGGAAGACATGACGCAAAGAAAGAGGAAATGAAGTATTGGATAGGATGAAATTTTCAATTAAGGATCCAGAAATTTTTGATTTAGGTGATCTTGAAAAAAGACTTGAATAGAACAAGGATGAGGTCATTGTACTTCCCAAACAGGGTCATGCCAAGCCTATCACACTGTTACATCCAGAGCCTTAGTGAAGCATTTGTTCATCTTGGTGGTGGGAGGGGAGGGTGGTTCTTCCTCTCTAGTGTTTGAAAATGAAGTGTTCATCCTTAGTAAAACAAAAAAACAACAAAGAAAAGAAAATGAAAAGACAACGCATAGAATGGGAGAAATTATTTGCAAATCATATATCTGATATAGACCTAGTATCTAGAATAAATAAAGAACTATTACAACTCAACACAGAAGAGACAAATAACCCAACATTAAAACTGGGCAAAGCATCTAAAGAGACATTTCTCCAAACAGTATATATAAAGCCAGTGAGCACGTGAAAAGATGCTCAAGGTCATTAGTCATCAGAGAAATGCAAATCAAAACCACAGTGAGATACACTTCATATCCACTAGGATGGCTATAATAAATGCCAGAGAATAATAAATGTTGACAAGGATGTGGAGAAATTGGAACTTCATATGTTACTGGTAAGAATGTAAAATAATGTGGCTGCTTTGGAAAACAGTTTGGAAACACTTTGGAAAACAACTCCTCAAAACATTAAGCATTAGAATTACCATATGGCTCACCAGTTCTATCTCTAGGTATATCCCCAAGAAAAATGAACATACACCTGCACAAAATCTTGTCCATGAATGTTCATAGCAGCATTATTCATAATAGCAAAAAAGTGGAAAGAACCCAAATGTCCATCAACTGATGAATGGATAAAAAGGATGATATGTCTATACAGTTGGAATATCCTTTGGCAATAAAACTGAAGGGCTGAAACATGCTACAGGAATAAACCTTGAAAATGTTATGCTAAGTGAAAGAAGCTGGTCACACAAGAACACATATCATATGATTCCATTTAAGGATTCTTTAAAAAAAGTAATTGTATAATATACACAAAAATAGAGTAATTAGGTAAGAAAATTTCAGATAACAATGAGAGCTGTAGAGAAGATAAAATAGGATAATATTTTTTAAAAGGACATTTCAGACCAAAACTCATGCAGTTCACAGGAACCATCCCTTTCTCCAGCACATTTCACAGTCTTCTCCAAATTCTATCCTCTTTTCCGATATTTAACATTTAACATTGCTGGACAAAGATAGGCAGAGCCTGTGGGAGTCAGTGACCTTCTACCTCAGATATTCCCTCAGCATTGCCCTTCTAGCGTCTTGCGAACCTTGGCGGCTAGTGATTTATGCTCCACCCACTCCCACCCTCATTGATGAGAATGAAGGGTGCGAGATTTCTTCCCATCCCGGGATCAAGGGGACATGGTGGATATGCCCTCAGGACCTATGTGAGTGCCCAAACGATGCCGATGCCACGTTTTATCTAGAGGAAAGACAACCTACTGTAAGACTATAAGGCAGGGCAAAGTCACTTCTTAGAGCCGGCCTTACTCTTTAAGAACAGAAGGAAGAATGTTCTCTTTGGAGAACTGGCTGTTTGTTCAAGGAATCCATATTAGCACTCCTCTTCCAACTGACTATTTCCCTTTTTATGTCTGCCCAACAGAAATATGTCACTTCTTTTTCTCAAAAAACATCTATATTTTCTAAACATTATACTATCACAAAATTTAAAGGCTGGGAATGAGGAGAGAATAGGTACCCTCCCACCATCATCCATCCAATGATAGGTGAAAATTTAGACATTTACTAATGACACAGAACTGTATTGAAAAATACACAGAATTGTCAAACCAACACCCCACCCTGAAAAGTTAATACACTTTCTATTTAAAATGAAATTGCTTTAAGTCTATTCCAATCTATCCCCCCTCTTTCACCATAAAAATAAAAGCCTGCATTGTTTTGTGGCAGTAAAGCACATCCCATTCCCCTTGACTTGTACCCAATTCCCAGGGACCTGATGGCTTGATTTAGTGGCAGTTACCTATACCCAAAGACAGATTTTGGCCTCAAGGAGTTGTGTGCTATAAAGTTCAAATAAATTCACTTACAAATCTCATAAAAAGAGTGAAAATATTTTATTTCTCATCATAAAGGAAAAGTAAGTACATGTAAAGATTGATAGTGATTTGTGAAGTGTTCAGTTGGTAAAAATTGGATCATTGTGGCAAAGCATTTGACAGACCACCTGTAAAATACTCCAGTGTAATAAAGCAAGGGTCTCCACCCTCATTCTAGGCTATTTTTGATCGGAACCGGAAGGATGAACTGCCTCGGTTGCAGTTGGAGTGGATTGACAGCATCTGCATGCCTTTGTATCAGGTAATTGTGATGTGGGAGGGCCCGTGTGTCCCGACCAAGCCAGGAAAAGAGGAGCGTATGCACCCTGCTTTCAGAAGCATTGGTTTCAGGAGCCCCTCCCAGGGTATGTATGTTGCTAAGACTCAGTTGCACTTTATCTTTTCTTGAATTTCTGACTGTTCCTCTGTAAAAGTTGGTACTAGAGGACCAGAGACCTGAATTCTCCTAAAACATAATCTACATAGGTCTCAACTCCTTCATCTGTAAACCAGAGATAATAATACTTTATCTCGTATTTCCCAAACTGTACCCGATGGAACACAAGTATCTGACCATAGCCTAATAAATACTTCTTCCAAAAAAGCTCTCAGTCGAACAGCTAGGGACACTGCTATGAACATTAAAATACTGAAGGCTCAGAGACGTCCTTCAAGAAGAAACATATATAACCCTGATTAATTCTGAATTTCTCAAACATTTGACCATGGAAATCTTTTTTTATTTTTGTTTTTTTACAATTCTTGGTTTACTTTCATTAATATCATGTGAGTCATGAGAGTTTCATGAAACATGGTTTTCTGCTCTGATCCCATGGTCTGGGCCAGGGGGTTTTGAAACTCACCTTCCATCTTAAAACTCGGCCTCTCCCTGAGATGCATGTGACAAATGCCAACCTCTGAATTCCAAGCAAGATGCTCTAATGGTTTCTAGCTCTGCTGCCTGGTGTTCGGAGCTCTGCTCCTGGCAAGGGGACAAGTGTCATTGGCTTTGAATGTTCACACTCCAATTTTTGAGTACGGATTAGAGCTGGCAGTTTAGTGTACATTGGCTTTTAATTCTACTTCCAAGCATTGGCTTTCATGTGTAAACCTGGCGAGTTCTTTACCCCCTACCTAGCTCAATCAGACTGAGCTTTTTTTCTATCTCCAAAGTGAGAAACACATGCAGGGAAAGCAAAACCACTTTAGTTTCTCACTCTGTGTAACTCCATTAAAAAAACACGGTATTGTTTTTTAAGGACCTCACAATCATTAAGTTCCAGGCTTATCTACCACTTTGTTTTCAGCACTTTTAGGAACTGCTGAGCCCTGTCACATTACTCTGAAAAAAAATCCTAGAATACCATCTTAGAAATGGAAATGTAATTTAATGACTATAAACAACAAAAGTAAGTTCACTTTTTGTTTCATATTATCTATTATATATATGATAATATAAAACCAGACAAAGTTTTAAAATAATCTAAAATATTTTAGTTATAAATGGAGCATAATGTTCTTTTACTTAATAATGAAAGATTAGATGAAAAAAAATCAAGAATGATGTATATTATAAGAAGATTCTTAACTCTCTTTTCTCCTGTCTGCTCCTCTTATCCTTGCTCCTCTGAAAAAGCGGGGCCCCCATGTGTAAAGCCTACAGCTGTTGGGTCAAATACATCTGGCTTTGCTAAATGGACCTTGACAACCCATGTTGAATTACTTTTTAATGTCATTCAGTTTTCTGTGCACACTTAGGCAATAAATGGGATGAGTTCTTGCAATTAACAAATTCCTTTATTGTATGTAAAACTTCGGAGGATGAGACAAATATTTGCGGGGTTGATGAATCTTTGGTATTAGTTTGCAAAGCTACTTTGGAATGAACTCTAACGTCCATACACCCTTCCTTTGTGACTGGTTACAGTAAATGCTGAAAAGGACTCTCATACAATTTTCCAGGTGAATTTAATTGTTTCATTACTGATTCACCATCGTGTTGGCTTATTTTACACTTCCTATTACATACTTTGGCAGTTAGTTGAATTTAAATGGGAAATAGCAGTTTCCAGAATTTAGAGAGTAATATTACCACAGCACACTATTTATCATACCTGATTTTTCACATCTTTTTCCTTACTACTCATCTGTGAGGTTAGGTGCACCTGCTGTTTTTATCCACAGGAAGTTAATTTGTAGAAAGTGGAAGTGACACTCCTACCAACTTAGAGTCGTGTCCCACTCATCCACAGTATTGGCTTTGGTGTAGAGGCTTTGCTACGCCCATCCTGCCCCTGCAGGAGCGTGCTTCCCCAGGTGTTTCCTATCAAGCTGACCGGGGAGCACCATGGCACTCTGAAGAGGGATATGAAAGGAGCTGTTTATAAAAGTGCATGTTCACACCTGCTGGCTGCATCTTCTCAGTTCACAAAGCAGAAAAAAAATGCTCTTTTCTGAATTCTTTATTATCACTTGTCAAAAAAGAAGTGTCAGAAATTTCATTTGTAAATTCTTTATACGGCTTTGAAACCAACATTTTGGAAACCCTCAGACTGAAACTTTGTCAGTTTCATTATTCTCTCTGAGAGTCCCTATTTTGTTATATCTCAGGCAGCTGGCATTTTTGTTGTTGTTCTTTAAAGAGATGATCTCACATGAACTGTCGGTGCTCCAGACAAAATCTTGAGGAAATGACTCACCAAGCAAGGAAGGTCCCTGAGATGACACTAGTCACTGAGGCAAAATGTTGGCAGGAACTCAGGTTGTTGCAGAAAGACCAATTTGGGGTTTTGGACATGAAAGTGCAATAATGAAGAGTCTGAGAGGCTAGAAGGCAAATGGGAAAGGGCACAGATGGTAGGAATCCCAAAATGTGATTGGTCTGAATTATAGAGCGTAAGTATCCAGTGTGACCTTGTGAAGTCATTCTGGGCATTGGGCAAAAGGATACAGAGTAATACATACAGGGTCAGCGGTGTTCTCTCTTAAGGCCAGGGCCCTGACTTATAGGGCAGGTTTGGGTGGCAGGAAACTTCATGTAGAGCCCGAGGCAAACAGACATTTTGTAGCGATCTGGAATCCCTTTGCTGGTGGAGCAGTGTAGAAAGATGCAGTCTAGTGAGGAAGCTAACCAAAGGCACCCATCGGTTCACTTAGGGTTGTGCTTGTCAAATATCAGATCAAGTACTTGCCACTTTCACTCCAGTTTGCTGAATTTTGTCTCCGCTCTAAACAAAGGGTAGAAAATCCCTACTCTTAAGTGCCTGAAGGGCTACTTATTTGTGTGCCTCTGTGGGAACCCGGAAAAATTACACTGGTACAGTTTAGATGGCCATTGCTTTTAAAATTGAGACTCTTACGTCTGAGACAATCAATGGAGTTTCCAATCAATTTGTGCCTATGTTGAGCAAAAACAGTAAGAATGTCCCAGCCCCACAAAATTCATTCATTAGTGTAACTCTGGGGGGATTAATCCCGGGGGCAAATTACCTTTGAAACTGAAATCTGTCAAAGGGAGAAATAAAGTGGGAGAAACCCTTTTATTCCTTACAAGCAGTCATCCCACGTCTCTCCCGACCCAGCTGCAGAAGAAAAGAGAACTCCACCCAAACTCTCCAGTCCAGATGAGCTCACCCTTGTAATTACTTACTGATATGGAGATGGACTAAAGCCAAGTGAGAGATTCTGGAACTATTTCAATTTTACCCACAATTAGGAAGTTTCCTAAGTAATCCAGTGATTTACTGAAAGTGACTGACAGAAAATATATAAAAATATATCAATGAAGTGGCCGGTAGAGAAAGAACATACAGAGAACAGCCCCAGACCCATGGATAGTTATATAATAGTGAGATCCAACATGCTTATATAGATTTATCTGTGAAATATAATTCTTGCTCATCTTTTTAATGTTATGGTTCCAAACTTTTCTTTAAAAAAAAATTAAAAAATGGGCCTAACAGGCAGAAGTCATGATTTATCTGTGACAGCATTTTAATCAGGAAGCATATAGGAAGCCATATAGGAGCGGGCAGGGAACCATCAGAGTGTGGTACCCAAGAGAAGACTAAAGCCGTGGTTAGTTAGCTCTGTCCTAGCAGGGTATCTCAA
Source organism: Smutsia gigantea (assembly GCA_032199065.1). Classification (NCBI taxonomy): domain Eukaryota; kingdom Metazoa; phylum Chordata; class Mammalia; order Pholidota; family Manidae; genus Smutsia; species Smutsia gigantea. The sequence goes on along the minus strand of JAVSCE010003421.1, from coordinate 29,267 downwards.
AGGAATACACTGACATCTGATTTCTGTGCTTTCTGCTGTCTTTGCACCCTGCTGGGGATCCATTAGCCTGCTGCTCGACAGCTTTGGAGGGAGAAAAAATAGAAAGGAAGAAGAAAGAGAGAGAGAGAGAGAGAAAGAAACCATCAAAATTTGAAGTCATTGCTGCAGCCTTAGGGATAAACAGAAAACCTGATGTGGCAATATCACAGCTTCTTTTTGCAACAGCCAGCTAAGGTTTTGCCCTTTGTTTTCATTCTCAATTTAATCAAACCTCAGTGTCCCTAGAATTTCAATGAGGCACAGACACATTAGAAATATTGTTTGTTAAAGATTAAGGGACTTAATTTTTATTATGAACATTATCAGATTTTCAGTCATCCCAAACTGGATCTTGACTGTGGAATAGACTTTTTTCACAGATAATGCCAAAAAGCTTGACCTCGACAGGATATAGCCAGAATAATCTCTTTCTCCATTAGAAGAAGGAAGAGTTTGACAAGTGTATTGCTTCTTTGTAAAAATATCATGGAGTTTCTGCAGCGGGCTGGGCTTCCGATGTTATGGTTACAGTGACTTTTGACTTTTTTTTCTGCCTTCAGTTGAAATGGCCTTTTTTATTTTACCTTTTTTTTGGTATCATTAATATGCAGTTACATGAGCAACATTGCAGTTACTAGATTCCCCCCCTTATCAAGTCCCCACCACAAACCCCATTACAGTCACTGTCCATCAGCGAAGTAAGATGCTATAGAATCACTACTTGTCTTCTCTGAGTTGTACAGCCCTCCCCGTACCCCCACCCCACATTATGTGTGCTAATCGTAATGCCCCTTTTTCCCCCTTGTCCCTCCATTCCCACCCATCCTCCCCAGTCCCTTTCCCTTTGGTAACTGTTAGTCCATTCTTGGGTTCTGTGAGTCTGCTACTGTTTTGTTCCTTCAGTTTTTTCTTTGTTCTTATACTCCACAGATGAGTGAAAGCATGTGATACATGTCTTTCTACGCCTGGCTTATTTCACTGAGCATAATACCCTCTAGCTCCATCCATGTTGTTGCAAATGGTAGGATTAGTTTTCTTCTTATGGCTGAATAATATTCCATTGTGTATATGTACCACCTCTTCTTTATCCATTCATCTACTGATGGACACTTAGGTTGCTTCCATTTCTTGGCTACTGTAAATACTACTGGTATAAACATAGGGGTGCATATGTCTTTTTGAAACTGGGCTCCTGCATTCTTAGGGTAAATTCCTAGGAGTGGAATTCCTGGGTCAAATGATATTTCCATTTTTAGTTTTTTGAGGAACCTCCATACTGCTTTCCACAATGGTTGAACTAGTTGACATTCCCACCAGCGGTGTAGGAGGGTTCCCCTTTCTCCACATCCTCGCCAACATTTGTTGTTGTTTGTCTTTTGGATGTTAGCCATCCTCACTGGTGTGAAGTGATATCTCATTGTGGTTTTAATTTGCATTTCTCTGATGATTAACGATGTGGAGCATCTTTTCATGTGCCTGTTGGCCATCTGAATTTCTTCTTTGGAGAAGTGCCTGTTCAGATCTTCTGCCCATATTTTAATCGGATTATTGGCTCTTTGTTTGTTGAGGTGCATGAGCTCATTGTATATTTTGGATGTCAACCCCTTATTGGATATGTCATTTATGAATATATTCTCCCATACTGTAGGATGTCTTCTTGTTCTACTGATGTTGTCCTTTGCTGTACAGAAGCTTTTTAGTTTGATATACTCTCGCTTGTTCATTTTTGCTTTCATTTCCTTGCCTGTGGAGATGTGTTCATGAGGAAGTTGTTCATGTTTCTATTCAGGAGACTTTTGCGTATGTTTTCTTCTAAGAGTATTATGGTTTCATGACTTACATTCAGGTTTTTGATCCATTTTGAGTTGACTTTTGTGTATGGGGTTAGACAATAATCCAGTTGCATTGTCTTACATGTAGCTGTCCAGTTTTGCCAACACCAGCTGTTGAAGACGCTGTCATTTCCCCATTGTATAGTCATGGCTCCTTTATCGTATATTAATTGACCATATATGCTTGGGTTTATATCTGTGCTCTCTATTCTGTTCCATTGGTCTATGGGTCTGTTCGTGTGCCAGTACCAAATTGTCTTGATTACTGTGGCTTTGTAGTAGAGCTTGAAGTCAGGGAGTGTAATTCCCCCCTCTTTATTCTTCCTTCTCAGGATTGCTTTGGCTATGTGGGGTCTTTTGTGGTTCCATATGAATTTCAGAACGATTTGCTCTAGTTCATTGAAGAATGTTGTTGATATTTTGATAGGAATTGCATTGAATCTGTAGATTGCTTTAGGCAGGATGGCCATTTTGACAATATTAATTCTTCCTATCCACGAGCAGGGGATGTGTTTCCATTTATTGGTATCTTGTTTTGTTTTATCTTTGTTGTATCTTGTTGATTTACCTCTTCTTCATGGCCCTCTCTTTGACTCTTTTCAGAAGAATCAAGGAAGAAAGAGGGAAGGAAGGAAAGGAGGGAGGAAAGGAGAGAGAGAAAGAAAGAAAATTGCATTTTTTCACTAAGAAATGAATCAAGTCCTCTTTTAAAGACTGTTTTTCGCACTGTGTCTGTCCAAAATTTCTGCAATTCAATGTTCATTAGTGGGTTAGCATCGTTTGAGCTCCTAGGAAGTAAGGCATGAGATAAACGTAAAGTGTTCTTATTATGTTATTGTCAGTCTTCTGTACTATTCTAAACGTTTCCAAAGATAATTCAAAGAGACACTATCTGGATCCTCAGCTATCACCAACCACTCTTACATTTAATTCTCAGAGCTGCAACCATAAAAATATTAAATAAATCACTGAAAGCCCATTGCCACATCTTAGCAAGCAGATGCTATACAGCAGTCTGATTAGAGAGAGAGCCCGGCTCTCAAACTCAGGCGTCAACCAACATGACCACCCAGCAACTGAGTGTATTAGCCAGAATCTAAAACGAAGTTAAAGACTCCTATCAGAATGAGTTCTTCGTAAAGAAGTGCAGTATTAGAGTCCTACAGATGCAAGGATATCTTTATGTATACTTTCTCAGAAAGCAAACACTGATTGAATATTGACGATGTTTACAAAGTGCTTTTACATACCCAATTTAATTTGACCTGAACTCTGTGAAGGAAGAAAATGCTTTCCTCTAGATCCCATAATGTCTAATCCTGTGAGTTTAACATTTGAGGAACCAAGAAACCTAAGGAAACTAGTAGATGTAATTAGCGTGAAGCAGTTAATACATAGCAGATTCAGAATTTCAAAGCCAAGTCTTTGGGTTCAGTCTTATCTGCTGCTTTTTCCCACCACGCTGCCTGGAGGAAATGAAAGGCAATTCCATTTTGCCCCGCAGTACTCTACCTTTTTAAAACTCCCATTTACAAAATAAAACTGAATCCTTCAGACAGCAGGATACAAGAACCAGAGTAGAGATTCTAGGGACAGCAATTCCTAGAAACCAAATGGGCTCATGGATTCTGTTTAGCTGGTTGCTAAGAAAACTTTCTCAGAGATACTTTATGTGAAGTTGTCCTTGATCTAACACTTTCACGCATAAAAGGGGTTGATGTTACCAAAAAAGATGGCAGATTGATCTCACTAGTTTATCTCCTCATCCTTCTGAGAATTTCATTAATAATAAAGGAATTTTTAGAAAGATATAAATTTTCTTGGGCAATGGGAAGAGACTGGGAGAATTTGGGGAAGCATGATAGAAAAAGCCTAGATTTCCTTGAACAGACTGTTAGTAAAAGTGAAGATGTTAATGGCTCTGCTGGTGTGGACTCAGAAGGAAATGAGGAACATGGTAGAGAAAACACATATCGCCTTAGAGAATACCTAAATCGCCAAGAGCAGATTGTTAGGAGAAAGAGAACGTCACGTTCTTGTCTTCCTGTGATGCCCCTTCATGCCACTGTCCACATATAAACACATTTTTACCCATGTGCACTAGCGTATTCTGCTTTGGTCACTCCACATAAAGTTCATACCATGTTTCCACATTCCCAACAGAATTTTAATGTTATCTTTTGAAACAGCAGCCTACCATTCAGTTAACTTGCTATATTTTATTGTCATTCCCCCCCTTTTTTTTTTTTGCTGATAGAGATACTTCTGAAATGAGCACCTTTATTCAATATTTCATTGACTTATTTAACATTGTTTAGTGTGATTAGAAATAATGAAACTGCAATTATTTTTAAAAAAGGGAAGTAGACTCTCAAGGACAACAGAATGTGAGAGGAGATAAGATATCCTCAAATAATGGAAGCTGGAAAGGAAGTAGCATGCTAGAACAGTGTCCCCTGCAGAAGGGTACACCAATAGGCAGTGAGCTGCTCTGTCCTTCAGAAGGACCTCCCCAGAGGCTCAGGACTTAGAGGGGCCAAGTACAGCCAAGAGGGCGTACATTAGTTTCCCAGGGCTGCCTAACAAAGTACTACAGACTGGGTGGCTTAAAGCAGCAGAAACCTGCTCTCTCACAGTCTTGAAGGCTAGAAGTCTATGAACAAGGTATGGCAGACTTGGTTCTCTCTAGTGCCTCTGAGAGAAAATTTGTTCCCTGCCTTTCTGCCAGCTTGTGGTGGTTGCCAGCAATCCTTGGCATTGCTTGGTTTGTAGATGCATCACTCTAATTTTTTGCTCTGTCTTCGTGTGACATTCTCCCGTGTCTTTGGGTCCCTTTGTCTTCACATGGCCTTCTTAAAAGGACACCAGCCATCGGGTTTAGGGCCCACCCAATGCAGTGCGACTTCATCTTAACTTGATCACAGCTGTAAAGACCCTTTCTCCAAATAAGGTCACATTCCTAGGTAGCCCTGAGCCTGGAACCAAGAGGAAAAGTTAGAAGTCGGCAGATGGGGTCTCAGAAATCTCCCACCACCACACAGCCAGATAAACAGCCTCTGCAAACCACTGCCAACCCAGGAGACCCAGGAGCTCCTCTCTCAGAGCACTAATTGGGGGAACTTGTGGCCGAAAGTGAAAGTCTGTGGATGACTAGCTGGACCTCCAGATAGCCTCCTACTCAGCATGCAGGACACCATCAGCAGATGGCACCAGAAGCAGAAAAGTGGGATTTCTCTTTAGGGAACAAAACAGCCTCGGAGAAAAGATCTGCACTTGGGACTCTCTTAATGAAAGAGGCAACTCCCCACACGATGTCCTTTCAGTGAATCCCACCAGTCAGTCAGCCTCTTCAACTTCTAGTCCCCACTTTACTCACTGCCTGAAGAAGTCTTTCAGGGCCTTGCACTTACATGCATGCAGACGTAACGGCCACAGTATGTCTGAGGAACTCCTCCAACATGAAGGAATGAAAGCAAATCAAAAAACATGAAGGGAAAAAAATTCAGAGCACAGCAAATGCAAAAAACTAAAGCCAACTTCAAAAACTCTCTAATATCAAAAAGACAAGAAACATGTTATAAAACAAGACCAAATCCTTGGTTTTTTTCTTCTCTGTTGTTTCCTCGTTGCCATGTCATGACTTCTCTCCCGCCTCTGGGTCCCCTATACGAGAAGGGCTCTCTCGACTCTGTCCTCCCTGCCAACTGCCTCCTCCCAGCCCCTTGTCATGCTCAGCGGCCCCTCCCCAGCCTCACCCCCGAGATGCCATCCTCCACATTCACACCGGAGTTATCTTCTTAAAGTGGGGCCTTTCAGACTCTCCCTCCTCATTACTAGAGGAAAACAGTCTAAGAGCGCACATTTGCCCTTCCCTGCTCACCTCCTTTCTCTCCTTCCTTTCTCCCCTCTGCCTTGGACATAACTGGCCACCAGCCATTTCCCAAACTGCTACCCCACTAATGGGACACACACACACACACCTTGTGCCTTTGCTCACAACAGCTATCTCTGCCAGGCCTACTTTCCCTCTCCTCCCCCAGCAAATCCTATTCTTACTTTAGGAATCTGGTCAGATGACAGGCTCCTTATAAAAACCTCTACTTGCCACCAGGAGGTAGATATTCCCACCTCTGGGACTCTTGGCACTTCCCATTGTTGGCCCATTCTACTCATTTGCATTCACTGTGTCTGTTTCTCAGCCACAACACCCAGCACCCACTAAGTGCCGCCAGCCCCGCCCTCATCCAAGCCGGAGCAGCAGCGCGTACGGTGTTGCTCAGCTGCGGGACACCCCGTGGGACTGCCTCGGCCACATAGCCAGTGCACGCGCGCGACAGAAACAGGAAGGAGTGGATCATCGCCTCAGGACTGGGAGGATTTTGAGTTCCCACAGCATCTTGTGCTTTCAGCGGGCCCAAAATAAGCTACCATGCCCGAGCTGCCCTGTGGCGTGTGTTAGCATTTCTGTCATTATTTCATGGCTGGGAAACTAGGGAGGTCATACTTGCTGCTCAGAATCGCCCCAGTGAATTAGGGGGAGTTCAGCATATGAGCCGATGCCTCCTACAAGCAAAGGGAGTGTAAACTACAGAACCATAAAATAACAGAAAAGGAAAAATTGTTCTCCCAAGTCCTTGACTTAAAATGTCGTCTATGATCTTAGTGCCACAGAGTCCAAACAATTGAAAACTCTAAATAGGAAAGGAGAAAGAGAGCAACAGAGACCTACGGAGAAGAAGAAAGAGACAGAGGGAAAAAGAAACGAGGCCTCAGATGAAGCCATAAGGGCCAAGTGTTCCTGTAAGCATCCTCTTTCAGATCTGCCCTCCCTGCTCATCAAACCCAAAGCTGAGCTGTCTATTTCTGGTGATCGTGACTGGCTTGCAGGTTTGACTGAAAGTCACTCCACTCTGCTAACTTTTTAAGATTTTTGACCTTCCAAAGTGATTTTCTTCTTGGAGTAAAATGAATTGACGGTGGTTGATATCAGCCTTTCCAAGAGTCTGAACAAAGGGAGATGAAGTCTATGGAGATGCTTTGGGAAAAGTAAACATTATATGTTAAAGCCCTGCATACATCGTGAGTCACTATTGTTATTATCATTAATATTACCTCTAAGCTTCAGTAGCCTCTGTCTTAAATTTGGATAATAATAGCCACACCACCTGCCTCACTAAGATACAGTGCGTCTAGCAACAATATTTCTTGAGTACTTACTTACAGGAACCCGTCTGACTGTCCCAGCATTACCTGATTTAATCCTCTTAGCAATATCAAGTTAGATACTATTATTATCCCCCTTCTCAGGTGTGAAAACTGAGGCTGGAATTTCTGTATCTTGCCTAAGAGTGCACAGATATTAAGTGATGGAGCTTAGATTTTTCTGCCTTCAAGTCTGGGCTCCTACCCAGTAGGGCCCACTGCCACCTGAGAAGATGTGTGTGCAGGCATTAACTTCACCAATCTCATGATTGTTGGGTCACCTTAAATAAAACAACATGCTGTTGTAATATAAATTTTCAAATTACAATGTTCAACTGGAAGTGAGCTTGCAGATAATCTGTAAATGAGGAAAGTAAAACCCCGAAAGGTCATGTGTGACCTGACTTGATAGCGGCAAAAGTAGGTTTAGAACCTGAAATTATTGACCTTCAGTTTAGGATTTGTCCCAGTACACCCTGCCACCTACATGGAAAACTTGAAACATATTATCTCCAAGTTTGCAAAGCTATCCTGAAGGGACAGAATTTGAAGAGGAAATCTACATGAGTAGTGATGCAGATTTCAAACAAGCTGGAAGCCGCTTGAACCCGGGAGTTCGTTTTGAAGGACAACATGGTGAATCAAGATGCCTCCCAGGACGGGGGAAATGGAATGAGAAGTCAGCAAACAAGGTAGAAGGGACAGCCCTGAGCGGGCCTGAGAAACTGAACAGAAAATCTGAAGGATGATAAATGGATAATTTAACAGCCATTCAGTTTTTAAGAAAGGCAAAGAACAAGCTACATTGCATCAGAAAAGGCCTGGAGATGGTGATGGATGGGACCCTTCAAGCGAGTGGTGAGCACAACAGAACCACAGTCGTCTGCACAATTCCCAGCTGAGGGCCAATCTGAGGAACTAAATAAGGATGTGAGACTGATATGGATTGAAGAGGTTTTCAAAATTTATTTAATGGCCAGGCAGGGGACATTGATCGCTTTTCAGAGGAAATGTTTGGGATCCGTGAGGTCGTCGGCCCCTGTGTGTGATGTGGATGGGTGAGGGGGGTTGGGGAGGGCTCATACATGACATTACTGCAGCATGCATTTGGGATTAAAATCATTGTTGAATCATGTCATAAAACACTATTTTAATCTTTACAAAATAAGCATTTCTCATTTTTACCCCTGTACTCACAAACCTTCTTTAACTATTAACAATCAGGTGACTTGCGATTTAATAATTATCACATGTGGCCAAAGACGGCTAGTTTCTTACCGGTTCATGTTAAACTTTTAAGTAAAATACTTTCAGTTTATACACATCCAGTGAACAGAATTCAGAAGGTACAAAAGGCACAAAAGTATTAGAGAAAAGTGATTCCCCCTCACACTCGTCCCCATGATTAAATAAATAAATGATTATTTAATTAATTGTGACACTGATATTGTATCTACTAGTTTGCTGTTGTAAAGAATGTGCAATAAATATCCTTGCAAATGCATCCTCCTCACACTTTATTTGTAGGACAAATACCCAGAAGTGGAATTACTGGGCATTTGGCATCTGGGCAAATTTAGATATTGCCAACTTTTCTCTGTAAAGTTTGAACCAGTTTATCTCACCAGCAATGTCTGAGGTGCCTATTTCTCCACACCCTTACCAATATAATGCATTATCAGACCTCTTGAATTTTGTCAACATGATAGGTGCAAAGTCTATCTCACTGTAGTTTTAATTTGTGTTTTACATATCACAAGTAAGTGTGATCATATTTTTAGTATAGATTTATTTACTTAGGAGCTAATTATATTTCTTTCTACAAACTTTGTATTTTTGCCCATTTTTCTATTATACTGGTGGTCTTTTCTTATTCATTTGGGGGAGATCATTATATTTTAAGGAAATAGACCTTTATCTGTAGCAAAAGTTGAGAATATGTCTCCCATGTTGTCATTTTATCTTTTCATTTGTTTATGCTATACAGAAATACATTGGTTTTATGTAGTCAGATTCATGAATCTGTTCTTTTACGGCTTTTGGATTTTATGTCATAACATAGAATGACCTTCCCATGCCAAAATTATAAAATTAAATTTCTTTTTCTCTCAACTTCTTTTAGTATTTTATGGTTTCATTTAAAAATTTTTATACCATTGATTCATCTGATTTTGCTTTTTTTTGTTGTTGGTTGTAAAATGGGAGGTCAGAATCTGACTAGTTTTTCAGATGGCCTAGTTTTCCCATCATTTTTTGACTGGTCTTTTTCCTTATGGTTTAAAAGGTCACTTTTACCATATACTAAATTCCTTTAAATTTAATTATATTTTTAGTCTTCCTATTCTGTTCTGTTGATCTGTCTGCCTAATAGTACTATTGTAAGTAATATCTCTTTGTAATACTTGTTAATGATAGGGCTGGTTTCACGTTCCCCTTTACTCTTTCGGTATTTTCTAGGCATTCTTGTTAATCTTTTTGTAGAAGTTTTAGAATTTAATTCAAAAATAAATCTAATTTGTCTTTTTATTGGGATGCTTATTTAATTTTAAATGGTCAGTGTTTGAAAGTTAAATGAACTGAACCTTCCCAGCATTGAAAAGATAGAAAATGTTGCCCATTAGGAAGTTTTTGTTCATAAAATTCTAATGTTCCCATCCTCAAGCTGCACATCAATAATGTTATAAAAAATATTCAGGGTATTGGTCCCACTATCCCCACACATACAAATTTCTTCAGTTCTCAGCCTTTTGGGAAGTAGCAATGTAATTAAAGAAGAGACACAAAAACATACCTTCGACCAGGTCTTAAAGTGGATAGATTGGGCCCTTTCCGTGGACAAAGAGGCCAGCCAATGATAACTTCCTCATACAGCCAGTGATATGTGTAAAATACTCCCTTTCTAGTCTTCCTAGTCTCTCTCTCCAAAATCTCACTTTCTTTATCATTTTGTAAAAGTAAGAAAAAGAAGTTTCTCTTACCATATGGAGAAAGACCATCAAAAAAAGAGAGGACTTTCGTCCCCAGAGATCTTTAACTAAAGACAAAGCATTCCTCTAGGATGCTCTGGTCCTGGTAGACCTGGGACACTGGGCCGCACAGGCACTGATGGCTCTCCCCGTCTCTATCTGAGCCCTGCGTGGTGCTGGGCAGAAGCGCCTTTAAACTCTCACAAAAAATGCTCAGTAATCATCACATTTGCATGGTGCTCACTAAACAACTGATCAGTACAAATAATTAGTCTTTTGACTCTTCTAGGGTTTTCAAATAATTTAGCTAAATATTGACGAGGAATCGTTAATGGAGCATGCTAGAACCCATTCTTGGGAGTCCCGTAGAGCCTTACTCAGAACGCCATTCACACTGATGGCACTGAATTGCACGTCCCCATTTGTACACAGCTGTCGCCCACACAGTCACCCTATCCGTTATGTTTGGAGAACTGTAGGGCTCAAGGCACGTGAAAGATGTATCGTAAACAAATACTTGCAGCTCAAGAAACTAAAAAATGTTTAAATGGTTTTTTTTTTACACTTTTAACTTTGCAAAAATAATAGAGTTTGTTTATTTCTATAAAATTCTCAGGTGGCATAGTTTTACCAGAAAACCTTGGGGCATGTGGAGAGGTGGATTGTTACCAGGTGGCTGTGTTTAACTTACATGTTCCAACCACCTCTTATATAAAGCCCCATTCATCAAAAGCTCTGGCTTCTGGGTCAGCAGCCATTCCTTCCAAGTCAGATGTTGCCTGCACAGTGCACATGATTGATTAGCTACCAATCCGCTCTGAAAACCCAACCAACAGGATAAACCTAGGACAGTGTCCTAGAGGGGCTCATTATAACAGCAGAGGCAGTTCTCCATGCACCCATTTACATAAGCAGTCTCTAGCCTTCCTGTTATTTACTACTTAAAACCCTTGTTTTATTTTCCCAGGGCAGGATAGAGTAGATGAGTCACAGATAAAAGACTCACTATATACACCTAATGTCTGGGAGGTAGTGTTTATTACAGAGTGAGGCCACAGCCCTCCTGTGAATTTGTCTGACACAGTGTTGTGGACTGCAGAACAGACAAGTAGCTCCACTATCCCAGCACTGCCGTTAGGTCTGAGACTCCCGTGGGTAGAGCCCCCGGCTGTGACCCCTCCTGGGAGGGCACTCTGGGCTTTGTACTCAGGCGGGCCTGGGCAGACATTGCAGTTCTGCTGTACACTTAACCATGTAAACTTTGACTCTTTTAACTTAATTTCTCCACTCTCAGCTTCTTCATCTGTCAAAGCACGATCAACAATACCAATCTTACAGTACTGTTATAAGATTTAATCTGCTCACATATGGAGAAGTCCCAGTATGGCTCTTGGAACACAGGACACATTCAGTACCCAGTAGTTAGCTTGTTTGGCAGGAAGTGTTTTTCTGTCTATCAGTGAGCAAATGGGTGGTCCACAGAATAGATTCAGTCCGCGGACATGTTTCATTCAGTTGAACATTGTTCTTAAAACTATAAAAGGGCCAGTTTTCCATAGACCCCACCAATCCCAACTGTATAATGCAGCCTATTTCATTCATTAACTTCACTGGCCCAGCCCTCTAGACATTCGAGTTTAAGACTCTTGCCTTATATTACAGAAATAATCATGCTATTAATCCAAGGAAACTAAAACTCCTGCCTCATTAATTCACAATGTCAAAGTCATTCATAAATATCATTTTCCACAAAGGAATCCCTTGAGCATATAATAAGCAAAACAAGTAACCTGAGAGATCGGGGTGGAAATGGAAAGGGAAAGAAAAGAGGGAGAGAAAATTGCCATCAAGTATTGTTACATTTTCACTTTTACAAGCACTGCTAATCTGCTTCATACTTTGGAAAGAAAATGATCTCTTTCTAAGTTATTACTAGCATTGTAATTAGCTTTCAAGATATTAGACACTGATGCTACAAACATCAGTGTTATTACTTGACAAGACTATACCCTTAGGATTCTGAGTATAGATCTGAATCATTCTTCCACTGGATTCTAATGAGCTTGCTTGTACTCATACTAAACATTTCCTCTGTGGCTTTATCATCTTTACTACTGTTCAGGTAACTATCTCACATTATTTAGATTTTAAGATCGCAAATATCACTAAAAAAAAAACAGAAAAACATGACAATATTTTTTTGGCATTTGCAAAAATTGGACAAGCCAGCTTGTTATTGCTGAGTAGTAACAGGTCTGCAGAGCAAATAGCACATACAGAAAAACAGTTTTCCCAGCTGGAAAAAGAATGTCACCTGGGCCATAGGGGAAATCCAGGCTAAATGGATGCCACCACTCCATTCCTCTGAGGACTCCTTCCTTGGAAGCCAAAATTCCATAGACCTGATGACTTTGCCACCAAAGGGAGTTGGCATCCTCTATTAATATTTTCTGAGTCTCTGTAACATGGCAGGCTAAGACTGAGCAACCTTTTAAAACTTTTAAGTTACCTGTTTGGCACATTCAGAGGGTTCAAGAAGGGAGGCAACTAACTGCTCGCTGGTCTCTGGCTCACATTAACTTAGGTAAAGAGGGCTTCCCCATGGGTGTTTAGTGGCCACTTTTATGCTGGGTAAGTTGAGACTCCCTTATGCCAGCCACTGGTTCAAAGTCTGGTGGGGCGGGGTGGGGGTTCAATCTCAGATAATTCTGGGGGGTGATGGAGAACAGCAAGTGACAGCAGCAAAATTTGGAGCTCACTCCAATTAGTTTGAGCAGAAATGGGAATTTACTGGCTCAAGTAACTGGGGGGCTTAGAGGTACAGTTGGCAGGGTGGCACCCAGTTGGATCCAGGGGATTCAAAGGATGCCCTAAGGCATATGTCCCCTTTTCTCTGCCTCCTAATTATGTTTTAGCTTCATTCTCAACCTGGATTTCCTCATGCATCCTGACAGCTCTAAGATCACATGTTCATTGTAGGTATTATCACACCAAAAGGAAACAAAAAAACCTCATTTCTAGTAGTTCTAGGTAAAACCTAGGAAGAGCTCTGTTTGCCTTAGCTTGGGTATCCCTGTACCAATCACTGGGGCACTCCTGTTAGTCAGGCCTGAATTATGTGCTTTCTTAGAGCACATGTGATGGATTCTCTTACCAGAGGAAAGGTACAGGTACAGTGCAGAGGTAGAGGTAGAGGCTTCTGCAGGTCTACTACAGTTCACTTATAACCCAAAGCCAAAAGAAGTTAACTCATAACTGCCTGGTGCAGGGGATCAACTTGTTCAATATCTAGATGCCTAGAGTCCTCTGACACCTATACAGTAGACAGTAAATAGAGACCTACAACATGACATCGATTCTCTCAATTAGAAATTGCATGAAGCTACGCTGAAAATCACAGTAGCTTAAATAAAATACAAATTTACTTTCTTCTCTGATAAAATAACCAAGAGTAGTCAATTCTAGGTTGCTATTATACAGCATCTCCATAACTATCAAAGACCCAGTTTCTGTTTAACTTTCCTCAGGCCCTGGCTGCCATACTCAAGGTTGCCTCATAGTCACAATATGGTGACTGTAGCTACAGCCATCATGTTACTATTCCAGCAGCAAAAAGGAGATAGGGCAAGGGCAAAGGATACACTTCCCTGCTAAATAAATTCCCATTTAAAATGTTTCTCAGAAGCTCTTCTTATGAATTCTGCTTATACCTCCCTAGCTATTCTTAAGTTTAAGGGAGGCTAAAATACATACTGGAAGGCAACTAGCAATCTCTGGTAGAGATGCCACAGTCCTGGTGGAATAAATGACTCTGTTCCCAAATGGGGCAGAAGTCATATAGCGAAAGCCCATTAAACTCCATTGTATTCTGGCCTGGTAAGAACCAAATAGTACACAGTGCCTGGCAGTTTACATGTGTAACATGTAAATGATGATTATTAATTTTCCAACTTTAGCAAATTACACACTAAAGATTTATTTTAAAGCTGGTATGTTTAGTGTGAATGTTTGACAACATTTATCCAAAGACATCTTGGCTTGCTTCTGTGTTCACCACTATTGTTTGATTATGTGTTTTTCAAAACAAGTTTTAAAAACTGCTGGAAGCCTCCTATGGTGGTTAATATGTTATCTTAAGCAATTTAATGCAAATTAATTTTTACACAACCTTGAGTTTCAAAGGCCATTGAACTGGGGAGGGAAGGAGTGAGGATTGGGAGGAATCCATTTGCTGCATCCCATCTGGACCCCACAAGCCAGCCCCATCTGCTCTCACATGTAGCAACTAACACTTCAGCTACTCCCCTGCCAAAGATGCCATGTGCAGGTTAAATTTTTTTTTTTACTCAAGAAAATGTTAAAATGCGTAGAAATATTTATATTTCAGGTTTTCTAGAAAACTTGGATGGGGTTATTTTGGCATTTCAGAATTTTTTATTGTACCATAACCCGAGTTTTCCATCAGGTTTTATGATTTTTTTTCTCTTCTGTTTTGTTTCTGGATTTTGTTCTCTTTTAATAGCACAATTCTCATTTTCCAGGAGGGTCTTAGAGCACATTCAGATCAAATGGGAGCCATGGGAAGTTCAGGGTAGAGTGGTGGACTCGGATTTGTGATTTGGGGTGACTGCTCCCTGGTGGCTGCAGGGAGGAGAGTGGATTGGTTGGGAGCAAGAGGCAGGCAAGGAGCCTGGTTAGGAGAGTGCAACAGCCTTAAAGCAGTGGAGAAGATGATGGTAGTCTGAACTAGGGTTATAGAAGTGACAACAGACTGACACACAAAGGCATTTGGGAAGTAGGATTGACAGAATTTGTTGGTAGTTTGGATGTGGGGGAATGAGGGAGATGTCATGGATGACCCATAGATTTCTGGGTTAGGCAATTAGGTAGAGATGATATTACCCAGTTCCCTGAGAGAGTAAACATGAGAGTAGAGGAATGTTTGGAGGAAGGTGATGAGTTCATTTCTGGACAATCGGCTCACTGCCTCTGGCCTTTACAACACGGTGGAAGAATAGAAGGTTGGCAAGCCAAGTGTGATTCATAACTAACTGCATCACTCAGCATGGCGTGTAAAATGAAGGAGTCTATCAGGTGAAGTTATGAATGATTTTAACCTTCAGGAGCCAAGACGTATTAGCAGTTCAATAATTCATTAATTTAAAAGTTTGGGTACACCCCCACAGTTGCCACCTCTCCCTGAAGTCCCATGCCATAAGTAGAGGCCTCCTTTGTTTCTCGGTGATGCTCTTTGCACATGTGACTGGCCGCTCAAATAAATTCAGGAGAATTTCAGGGCCTGCCACCACTTGCATTTCTCTTGCCCTTCTGGTGACACCATGTGGTCATAACATCAGTGATTTTCCATTTTCAAAATACCAACCCCCTAAAGGGTTTTTGACATTTTCACTCAAAAGTAAAAAAATCAGAGTAGTAAAGTGATCATATCTTCATAACAGGATGTTGCCTCAGACAGATGTTTGAGGTGGGCTCCAAGTCTATTTTATTAAAATATTGATATTTAAAAAAAATACCTTGAATTCTTTCTTCTCTACCATGCATTGTATCTCTTAATTGCTGATTATTTCTCTTGGGTAAGGTAGGGTTGGAGGAAGGCAGAAATGATTGTCTTATTGCTAGCACTCTGGAAATATATAATTCAACCATATGAAGTGGCCTTTAAAAAGAATAATAACCAACTCATATAATTTCCTCAAAGTTTTTAAAAGGTATTAATGACATAGGTGAACATCTTCAGGTGTTCTTTTAAAAGAACTGATCTTTTAATTTGGTAGTGTGCCTCTATATCCCCTTCCAACAACAGAGTATAAGAGTAGTTACTTTTTCTGAGAGCATGGTTTTCTCTTTGCTTTTTCTCATGTCCCACATTTGCCCCATCTGTCCAGCAGTTGAGTTCCAAAAAGTGGTTGTGGTCAGCTACTAAGCACACACTGGGCCAGATGCTCACAGGTATGGATCACAATAGCAGAGGGAAAGCGAGGCCAGAACCTGACTCCAGCCAGCTTGGTGAACTGATGAAAACAAGGTCTCAGGAAGAATGGCAATAGGAGAGAATATTATACTCATTTCGCAAGACAGTCATTCTGGATTTGTTTTTACAGCAGGATTTTTTAGCAGGTCAGAACGTCGTGACCTCACTCCCAGCCACTGGCAGCCATCCTGGCCTTACCTCATTCCTGCCGCCGCGCTGTGGGTGGAGTAGACGACAGGCTGCTGTTCCCCAGGGTCACTGTGCAAGGAGCCAGAGATACCAACACATTCTTGTTTCCATTCTCCCTGGGAGCCCATGGGATGATACCAAGGCAAAGTTGTATAAAACCAATGATAAGGGACTTCTACCACTTCTACAGCCGGCCATGATAGAGTAACAGGAGGAAAAAAAGACTGAAAAAACATGAAGTAACAGTTTACAGACAGTGGAAAACAGCAGCACAATACAGTGATTCCTGAGAGAGGGGCACTTGGGCCCTACAGTTGCCCCAGCTTGTCACCTGGAGAGAGCCTCCAGGCCATGGCACAGAGAGCAGGACCTAGGCAGAGCCCGGCAGTCTCACAGAGTTGGGGAGGCAGAGCTGGGAGTCTAGGGAGGCTAAGGAAGCTGGAGTTCCCAGGGAAGAATGCTACAGAAGAGAGAGCTGCACAAGAGAGCATTTCAGAGATCTGCAGAAGGCTCTGCTAAGGCCTCAGGGCAGTTCACCACAGGCATGTGAGGAAACTACTGAGGCTGAGCAAAGAACCAGCAAAAACAGAGCAAGTAGAACATTCCTCGGAGCTCCCGCAGAGCGGGGAATGGTCCATGTTCACACCAGACAGAATATTAGAGAAAACCTTGAAATATATGAGATACTGGTACAGTTCTCAGAAGATCATTGTTTCAGTAGTAGGGCCAAATTAGCCTAAATGAACAGCTACTCAGGATCACCTAGCAAAGCCTAAAAGCAAGCCTCAAATGGACCAAACTGTTTCCAAGTAACCTAACTGCATTCTAGAACAAAACTGAAAAATGTTTAAAAGAAATGCAAATGAACACCGAAAACAAACAAAACCCAGCACCCAAAAACATAAAATTCACAATGTCTGACACCCAATCAAGAATCACCAGGCATGCAAACACACAATAAAATCTGACCCATAATAATGAGAAAATCAATCAATACAGACCCAGAAGTTGTACAGATCATAGAATTAGTAGAGAAGGACATTAAGACATTTATTATATTTTTTATGTTCAAGAGGATAGAGGAAAGATTATGATAAATAATCATGGAAACTATTTAAAAAGTCCAAATCAAACTTCTAGAGTGAAAACTACAATTTTTGAGAGGAAAACTACAGTAGATATTACTCACAGCAGATTAAGCAGATTAAGAAGAAAAACAGTGCCAAAACAATAGAAAATTAGAATTTGGTCCCCATCTCTGTACTTCTAATTTCTACACAGCACACTTGATCTCATTAAAGCATACTAATAATGCTGCACCACAACGTTCAGATTTCACTCCCTCCCTGAAAGAAACACTCAAAATGGTTAGGGAATCGACTTAGTCGTAATTATACATAGACATATAAAATGTATTACACATATACATATATACAGTATATACATACATATATAATGTGTATAAGGTAGATAGATAAATGGATAGATATATACTTACATATGCATAAAATGTTTCTTGAAAGACACCCTAGAAACTGATAACATCGGATGCCTCTAGGGAACGAAATTGAGTATCTGGGGCAGAGATAGAGGCTTTACACTGTACTTTTTGTACCCTCTGTATCCTTGGACTGTGTGCATGTATTATTTATTCAAAACATAAATAAAATATGGAATAAACTGCACCTGCTGACCATAAATGGACTCAACAATGGAACATAAATAGAATCAGGAAGGAAGTGGCGTCCCTCAGCCACCCGGATGAGTAGATGCCCAGGGTCCCTAGTGGGGCAAGTTTCCCAGACCCTGTCTGTGGGGCCAGGAGAGAGCGGGAGGGAGCTTGTGAGCCCCAGTGATATCTGTGCAGTTGCCCCAAGGATAAGCAGCACATCCAAAGTTGGGTTTTTAGGCCCTAACCAACCCCAACCTCTACTTGAAGCAGCACAATCATCAGTCCTACACTGCTCCAGTTGACTCTGGCTTAAAGGAAGAGCGCCCCAAGGATTAGAACCATTAAGTAGAAGTTCCTGGGATATAGATTTCAGCTCAGTAGAGGGAACAACTTTCTAAAATGGGAACAAAGAATAAACTGGACCTCCTGGGAGGTAGTGAGGTCACTGCCTTTGGACGTGTTTAAACACTGAGCAGTCAAGCCACAGGGTTGCCACAGACAAGATTCAGCATCCTGCAGATGATGACACCATGTAGTTAACCTTTTGAGTCCCTCTGTGTGTGGCGGGTGAGAAGATGGGTGACGTGCCCCCTTTCTCTTTCACTAGGTGAAGAGCAAGTCAAATGAGACAGATATTAGTAGCATTTGCACAGAACTCATGGAGTATCACTTGCTGGTGAGAAGTTTTTAGGAATACCCATATCTTGCTAAATACTGGAAGCAATTAACATTGTCCACAATCACTGTAAGCCTTGTGTCTTACCAATGGGTTTCAGCCCTGGGCAAGTTCACTGTGGATTCAGTGTGTGGATTCAGTCCTCTGGGTGACCAAAGAAATGACAGTAGAACATTATAAGGGTTATACCCAACTTTATTTCCACGGTGGCAGGTCAATCATTAAAATCCCGTTCACTCAGAGTGAGTCTGCATGCGGCAAGCCGGTCTCTGCCTCTGGGCCTCTCTGCCTGCACAGCCGTCCTCTGGGCCTCTATCCTTGGCGCTGCCACCACTCCAGCCTCTGCTCTGCTCTCCTGCAGCCTTACAGCCGTGCCACCGTGTCGCCTAGAGCACTGGGCAGGGCTCTTTATATAGCAACGTATTACCCACATGTGTAGTGAGCTAGCCAGCTAGGGCCAGGTGAGGATCCTGGCCACAGGAACCTTCATTTTATCCACGCCATGGAATTTAGGTTTGTGGATAATCTCTTGCTTTCCCAGTATTCTAATAGTTCCACATTCTCTCAGCTAACTGCTGAGAAATTTGTGTAGTAAATTTATAGTGTGAGTAGGAGTAATTCTTCGGGTGTTTTGTTACCTGTGCCTAGAACCAGCACCTGCCAGAGGAAGACAATATTGAGGTACGGCAATTCCATGTTTAAGGAGAATTTGAAACAAAGAAAATTAATTCTGAGAAATACGTACCCCTCCTAAAAAACACAACATTTTATTCAACACAGAGGAAGCAAGAGGGAGAACAAAGAGCTAGATAAATGAAAGAAATCTCTGTTTGGGGATAAGCCAAATAAACTTAAATCGTTTAAGGAATAAATTGGTGGAGTAATTCGGATCATGTGCAGGTGCTATGAATGTAATTTAGTAAATGCTCAGGAATCTGCCATTGAAGAGAAAAATGTGTTGCTTTTGAGATCATTTCCCAGCAGCTTCATAAAAGAAAACTGATTACAGGAATTTAATAAGTAAAACAGAGCCAGAAATATAGTAATCAAAAGAGTTTTTAATTACACTTCAGGCAGAAAAAAATTCCAATTTGTGCTCCTGGGATTGAAAAAAAATTTTTAGAGAAATGCTTTTGTTGCAGGAAAATAACATAAACACTAATTTCCATAGGAATTATAGTAGTCAGTTTAATTAAAAGGCTTGATCAGAGTGAAAAGGAGCCAGTGCCAAACTATACTAAATAAAACCATGGCCTTCATTGCTACCTCACACTATTATCTAAATGAAAAAACTGCATTGAGCAGAGAACAGGCACCTGCATTTTTCTCATGGACATAAAGGGGATTTTGATCACTGCCTGAGTTATTAAGTTGCTGTGTTTTATTTTCATATGGAAAAATGAATACATCTGACTGAAAATTAGATGTTTCTGTTTGGTATGATAAATACTGCTGCTTACTAAGGGGAGAAAGACATCTTGTAACTGCCTGTTAATAAGGGTTCACAGTCACAAGTAAGTGAAGAGCTATTCTTCCTTTAGGTGGACTTTGCTTTTGACCATCCCCTAACCACAGGTCATGCTTAGAGAAGGCTTTTCAGGAGGTGTGCTGAAATTGCTGTGGTTTTGTTCCCCTAGTGATGAGCAAGGTGTGTACAAGGGACCTGGGGTAGAATCTGTGGCCACAAAATGCGGACCCACAGCATGAAGTGGGAACATTCCCTTTCCATGGCCTCACACCCCCACAGGTCCATGACCCTCACTTTTGCTTTTTGTTTTTTTTATACTTTATTTTGGTATCATTAATCTACAATTACATGTGCAATATTATGGTTATTAAACTACCCCCTTCATCAGGTCGCCCCCACCAACCGCATGTCAGTCACTGTCCATCAGCGTAGTGAGATGCTATAGAATCACTAGTTGTCTTCTCTGAGTTGTACAGCCCTCCCTGTGCCCCCCATAACATTACATCTGCTAAACGTAATGCCCCTTTTCCCCCTTATCCCTCCCTTCCCACCCATTTTCCTCAGTCCCTTTCCCTTTGCTAACTATTAGTCCTTTCTTGGGTTCTGTGAGTCTGCTGCTGTTTTGTTCCTTCAATTTTTTTCTTTGTTCTTATACTCCACATATGAGTGAAATCATTTGATATTAGTCTTTTTCGGCTTGGCTTATTTCACTGAGCATAATACCCTCTAGCTCCATCCATGTTGTTGCAAATGGTAGGATTTGTTTTCTTCTTATGGCTGAATAATATTCCATTGTGTATATGTACCACCTCTTCTTTATCCATTCATCTACTGATGGACACTTAGGTTGCTTCCATTTCTTGGCTATTGTAAATAGTGCTGCAATAAACATAGGGGTGCATCTGTCCTTTTCAAATTGGGCTGCGGCATTCTTAGGGTAAATTCGTAGGAGTGGAATTCCTGGGTCAAATGGTATTTCTATTTTGAGTTTTTTGAGGAACCTCCATACTGCTTTCCACAATGGTTGAACTAATTTGCATTCCCACCAGCAGTGTAGGAGGGTTCCCTTTTCTCCATGTCCTCGCCAACATTTGTTGTTGTTTGTGTTTTGGATGTTGGCCATTCTCACTGGTGTGAGATGATATCTCATTGTGGTATTAACCTGCATTTCTCTGATGTTTAGGGATGTGAAGCATCTTTTAATGTGCCTGTTGGCCATCTAAATTTCTTCTTTGGAGAAGTGTCTATTCATGTCCTTTGCCCATTTCTTAATTGGACTATTTGCTTTTTGTTTGTTGAGGTGCATGAGTTCTTTATATATTTTGGATGTAAACCCCTTATCAGATATGTCATTTATGAATATATTCTCCCATACTGTAGGGTGTCTTTTTGTTCTACTGATGGTGTCCTTTGCTGTACAGAAGGATTTCAGCTTGATATAGTCCCACTTGTTCATTTTTGCTTTTGTTTCCCTTGCCCAGGGAGATATGTTCATGAAGAAGTCGCTCATATTTATGTCCAAGAGATTTTTGCCTATTTTTTTTTCTAAGAGTTTTATCGTTTCATGAGTTACATTGAGGTCTTTGATCCACCTTGAGTTTACCTTTGTGTATGGGGTTAGACAGTAGTCCAGTTTCATTCTCTTACACAGAGCTGTCCAGTTTTGCCAACACCAGCTGCTGAAGAGGCTATCATCTACCCATTGTATATCCAAGGCCCCTTTATCAAATATTAACTGACTGTATATGTTTGGGTTAATGTTTGGATTTTCTATTCTGTTCCACTGGTCTGTGGGTCTGTTTTTGTGCCAATACCACATTGTCTTGATTACTGTGGCTTTGTAGTAGAGCTTGAAGCCAGGGAGTGTAATTCCCCCTGTTTTATTCATCCTTCTCAGGATTGCTTTGGCGATTCGAGGTCTTTTGTGGTTCCATATGAATTTTAGAATTATTTGCTCGAGTTCATTGAAGAAAGCTGTTGGTAGTTTGATAGGGATTGCGTTGAATCTGTAGATTGCTTTAGGTAGTATAGCCATTTTGACAATATTTATTCTTCCTAGCCAAGAGTATGGGATGAATTTCCATTTGTTAGTGTCCTCTTTAATTTCTCTTAGGAGTGTCTTGTAGTTTTCAGAGTACAGGTCTTTCACTTCCTTCGTTAGGTTTATTCCTAGGTATTTTATTCTTTTTGATGCAATTGTGAATGGAATTGTTTTTCTCATTTCTCTTTCTGTTAGTTCATCATTAGTGTATAGGAAAGCAACAGATTTCTGTGTGTTAATTTTGTGTCCTGCAACTTTGCTGAATTCAGATATTAGTTCTATTAGCTTTGGAGTGGAGTCTTTAGGGTTTTTATGTACAATATCATGTCATCTGCAAATATGACCATTTGACTTCTTCTTTACCAATCTGGATGCCTTGTATGTCTTTGTTTTGTCTGATTGCCGTGGCTAGGACCTCCAGTACTATGGTGAATAACAGTGGAGAGGGTGGGCATCCCTGTCTTGTTCCCAATCTTAGATGAAAAGCTTGCAGCGTCTCGCTGTTAAGTATGATGTTAGCTGTGGGTTTGTCATATATGGCCTTTATGATGTTGAGGTACTTGCCCTCTATACCCATTTTGTTGAGAGTTTTAATCATGAATGAATGCTGAATTTTGTCAAATGCTTTTTCAGCATCTATGGAGATGATCATGTGGTTTTTGTTCTTCTTTTTGTTGATGTGGTGGATGATGTTGATGGATTTTCGAATGTTGTACCATCCTTGCATCCCTGGGATGAATCCCACTTAATCGTGGTGTATGACCCTCTTGATGTATTTTTGAATTCGGTTTGCTAATATTTTGTTGAGTATTTTTGCATCTACATTCATCAGGGATATTGGTCTGTAATTTTCTTTTTTGGTGAGGTCTTTGCCCGGTTTTGGTATTAGAATGATGCTGGTTTCATAGAATGAATTTGGAAGTATTCCCTCCTCTTCTATTTTTTGAAAAACTTTAAGAATGGGTGTTATTTCTTCTCTATATGTCTGGTAGAATTCAGAGGTGAATCCAACTGG
This sequence comes from Smutsia gigantea, assembly GCA_032199065.1. Taxonomy (NCBI): domain Eukaryota; kingdom Metazoa; phylum Chordata; class Mammalia; order Pholidota; family Manidae; genus Smutsia; species Smutsia gigantea. Next base: position 6,175 of record JAVSCE010003421.1, on the reverse strand, counting down.
TCCGGGGGTTTTTTCTTGGGTACTTTTTTGATTACCGATTCAATTTCATTGCTGGTGATTGGTGTGTTTAGTTTTTCTGTTTCTTGCTTGGTCAGTCTTGAAAGGTTGTATTTTTCTAAGAAGTTGTCCATTTCTTCTAGGTTTTCCAGCTTGTTAGCATATAGATTCTCATAATATTCTCTTATAATTCTTTGTATTTCTGTGAGGTCCGTCGTTATTTTTCCTTTCTCATTTCTGATTCTGTTTATGTGTGTAGATTCTCTTTTTCTCTTAATGAGTCTGGCTAGGGGGTTACCTATTTTGTTTATTTTTTCCAAGAACCAGCTCTTGGTTTCATTGATTTTTTCTATTGTTTTATTCTATTCAATTTTATTTATTTCTTCTCTGATCTTTATTATGTCCCTCCTTCTGGTGACTTTGGGCCTCATTTGTTCTTCTTTTTCCAATTTCCGTAATTGTGTCTTTAGACTATTCATTTGGGAATGTTCTTCCTTCTTTAAATAGGCCTGGATTGCAATATACTTTCCTCTTAGAACTGCCTTTGCTGCGTCCCACAGAAGTTGTGGCTTTGTGTTGTTGTCATTAGTCTCCATATATTCTTTGATTTCTGTTTTGATTTGGTCGTTAACCCATTGATTAACTAGGAGAATGTTGTTAAGTCTCCATGTATTTGTGAGCCTTTTTGATTTCTTTCTAAAATTTATTTCTAGTTTTATACCTTTGTTATCTGAGAAGTTGGTTGGTAGAATTTCAATATTTTTTAATTTATTGAGGTTTTTTGTGGCCTAGTATGTGGTCTATTCTGGAAAATGTTCCATATGCACTTGAGAAGAATGTGTATCCTGTTGCTTTTGGGTGTAGAGTTCTGTAGATGTCTGTTAGGTTCATCTGTTCTAGTGTGTTGTTCAGTGCCTCTCTGTCTTTACTTATTTTAGTCTGGTTGATCTGTCCTTTGGAGTGAGTGGTGTGTTGAAGTCACCTAAAATGACTGCATTGCTTTCTATTCCCTCCTTTAATTCTGTTAGTACTTGTTTCACATATGTTGGCACTCCTGTGTTGGGTGCATGTATATTTATAATGGTTATATCTTCTTGTTGGACTGACCTCTTTGTCATTATGTAATGTCCTTCTTTATCTCGTGCTACTTTCTTCGTTTTGAAGTCTATTTTGTCTGATATAAGTAGTGAAACACCCGCTTTTTTCTCCTTGTTGTTTGCATGAAATGTCTTTTCCATCCCTTCACTTTTAGTCTGTGTATATATCTTTGGGTTTGAGGTGAGTTTCTTGTAGGCAGCATATAGATGGGTCTTTCTTTTTTATCCATTCTGTTACTCTGTGTTTTTTGATTGGTGCATTCAGTCCATTTACATTTAGGGTGACGATCAGTAGATATGTACTTATTGCCATTGCTGGCTTTAGATTTGTGGTTACCAAAGGTTCAAGGGTTGCTTCTTTACTACCTAACAATCCAACTTAACTTTCTTGTTAAGTTATTGTAAATACCGTCTTATGTTTCTTTATTTCTCTCCCTTCTTATTCTTCCTCCTCCATTCTTTATATACTAGGTATTTTATTCTTTGCCTTTAGTTAGTATTTGGATGGTCTGCTTTCTTTGCTATGATTTTATTTTCTCTGGTGACATCTTTTTAGGCTTAGGAATGCTTCCCTCTAGAGCAGTCCATTTCAGATATCCTGTAGAGGTGGTTTATGAGAGGCAAACTCTCTCAACTTTCACTTGTCTGCAAATTGTTTAATCCCACTGTCGTATTTAAATGATATTCGTGCTGGATACAGTATTCTTGGTTGGAGGCCCTTCTATTTCATTACATTAAATATATCATGCCATTCTCTTCTGGCCTGTAAGGTTTCTGTTGAGAAGTCTGATGATAGTCTAATGGATTTTCCTTTGTAGGTGATCTTTTTTTCTCTCTCTAGCTGCCTTTAATACTCTGTCTTTATCTTTGATCTTTGCCATTTTAATTATTATGTGTCTTGCTGTTGTCTTCCTTGGGTCCCTTGTGTTGGAAGATCTGTGGACTTCAGTGGACTGCGAGACTATTTCCTTCCCCAACATGGCGAAGTTTTCAGCAATTATTTCTTCAAAGACACTTTCTACCCTTTTTCTCTCTCTTCTTCCTCTGCTACTCCTATAATGCGAATATTGTTCTGTTTGGATTGGTCACACAGTTCACTTAATATTCTTTAATTCCTAGAGATCCTTTTATCTCTCTCTGCCTCAGCTTCTCTGTATTCCTGTTGTCTGATTTCTATTCCATTAACAGTCTCTTGCATCTTGTCCAGTCTGCTGCTAAGCCCGTTGATTGCTTGTCTCAATTCTGCATTGTCTTTCCTCACTTCCTCCCTCAGCTCTTGCATATTTCTCTGTAGATCCATCAGTATGGTTATGACTTTTGTTCTGAATTCTTTTTCAGGAAGGTTGTGCATTTCCATCCCTTCAGGTTCCCTCTCTGGTGTTGTCTGGGTCTGGGTGAGTTTTGTTTGTACCATATTCCTCTGTCTTTTCATGGTGATAGAAGTGGTCGCTGGTAGGTGCCACATATGTCAGCTGGGCTCTTTAAGACTTTTAAAAAGAAAAGAAAGAAAAGAGAAAAAAAAGAAAGAAGGAAAAGAAAGAAAAGAAAACAGAAAGAAAAAAAACTCCCACTGGGAGTAGATCTGTGGGGATGCTGTAGGTGGCGCTGTTATTCTACTATTCCGCAGCTGCGGCCATGTGGCTCCACAGAGCCCTTTGTAGCTCTGGCCGGGGCGGGAACAAATGGGAGGCTGTTGATCTCTGTGGGAAGTTGGAGTGCGGCTACTCTTTCCCAGTCGCCATCCAAGGGGTCCAAAATTCCCCAGGACTCCAAGCCTGCTGGGCTTAGTGTGCTGGGACGATCCTGGGCCCTTGTCTCTTTAAGACCTCTAAAAAAAAGAGCACGCGCTTATCTTTTGTCCCGGCAGCTGGCTGCGTGGACCCAGTGCATTCCCAAGCTCAGATCCTGCACCCGCTGTATCTCCAATCTCCAATACACTGAGCGATGTGTGTCAGGGCTCCCGGTGCAGATCACCAGGGCTGGTTATTTCGTGGGCCTGTACTTCCACTCTCTCCTGGCTCTGAATCCTCTCCTCCCGCTGGTGCGCTGGAGTGGGGGAGTGCTCGGGTCCTGCCGGGTCGCAGCTCCATATGTTACCCGCCTCACGGGGTGCTGAGTCCTCTTAGGTGTAGCTGCAGACTGTGTGCTGTCCTGTATCTTCTGGTCTCTTTTTTAGGAATAGTTGTATTTGTTGTATTTTCATAAATACATATGGTTTTGGGAGGAGATTTCCACCGCCTTGCTCATGCCGCCATCTTCCCAGAAGTCTCCATGACCCTCGTTTTATTTATTGCCTTGCTCCACCAAAGGAGTGATCCAAGTTTTGTGAGGCTGGAAGTTTATTCCATTTGGGAGTAGAAGGCTCTTTTTAAAAAAATAATACAAAATGAAGTACAGAAGAAAATATTTAGGAATGTCTCCTGCAAGTGAGGACCCTGGATCCTGAGCTTCCTTAGCCTGTGTCATTTGGCCTCTGGCCACTCCCTCCACTTCCTGTCCCCTCATCTCTCCTGTCCCACTCTGTCCCTCTCTTCCACATTCCTTATTCTTTTCTCTCATGTCTATTCCCATATGTGTCCTCACATTGATCTGTACATCGGGCACAGTTTCCAGATCCTAGCTTTAAAAGTGAGCCCCTCCTCTTGTTCTAGGGTTTTACTTGGGCCTTTCTTATCCAGGTAAGTCCACCCAGTCATCTGTGGGTTTATTTTTGGAAAATGTTAAGTTCACTGTCTATTGAGATCTGAAGACCTCCATAGCAGGCAAAGATACCCACCAGTAGCATGCGTGACCTGGATATTTTGTTTCCTGTTTGCAGATTTAAAAACAGGATCATAATTTAATTTGCTGGTACCCACTGGAGTAGTACACAGCCACCCTGTCTTATTTTTTCATTTTCTGTATAGGTTTTATTAATATAATACAATGGCATTAAATGCATGTTTACTTCTTGTAAATAGCTCATGTTTAACAAAGTAATCATCGCTTTCATTTCTTACAGCCAGCTTCCACTCTCCTTACAAGTAAAAGCTGGAAAATATGTCAGTGACTCTGATTCCTCTCTCCCCACCCGTTTTTTGTTTTATCTTAGGCATTGGTGAAGGTCAATGTGAAACTGAAGCCGATGCTGGATGCAGTGGCTGTGAACAGAAGTAAGTGGGAAGAGCTGCACCAGAGAAGGCGGCTAGGCCCATCTGCCTCACCCTCTGCCAGCCTCATGGTGGCCGGGGAAGACAGAAACTAACCACCCAGGCCAGCTGCTGCAGCACAATGCATCCTGCAGAGCCAGCTTCAGTCCAGTCCCATCGTCTTTTGTTCCTTTAAGTTCAGATTGACATAAAGTCTTGGGGATGACTGGGAAGCATGCCTGGCCTTTCCCCTTGAAATGTGGTCAGCAGGGGAGAGCTTGGTGGGAAGTACAGAGGAGGAAGTGGGGTGGGGGCACGCCCCAGGATCCTCAGCTTTCCCTGATGAGCAAACACGCGCTAAGACTGAGACAAGGCGCTGGGCAGAGGACGGCTGAGGATCCAGGACCTGAGGCCAGCTGGCCCTGCTCATTCTGAGCCAAGGAAACATGGAACAGTGAAGGCATCGTTAGCACCACTTCATTTCATGAACAGCTCCTCTGTTACAAGCCAGACAATGCCTGTCTTTGCATCCTCTCCTGAGCACCCTTTTATGCCACACTGTCCCAAGAATCCCCGTTGGTATTCTGTAAAGAAATTTCATTTGTATCCTAAAACTTCTTAATGAGGGGTCAGAGCCTTTAGAACTGCCTACCTAAAAGATAGACTCTGTTATCCTTACAAATGCCAACCCTTCCCAGTTTTCCCCTAGCAAGGTCCATAGTGGGAATACAGCAAGCGTGTGTGTCTGATTGGCATTTATACACGACTCATATCACTGCCCTGGGATTGGGGGCTCTCTTTTCAGTTTTTTAATTCAACCTTCATTGTAGACCAAGTCTTCTCCCAGAAAGAATGGATTAATAGGCTTTAATTAAAGCAAGGATGAAACGAAATCTATAGTTAGACTCACCACAAGTAACCCAGGAACATTTAGGAGCTATTTTGAACAGTGAGACATTTCGCAGACAGCCGTGGAGAATGATCAGGGACTATCTTGACATCTGCTAGTGATGAGTTTTGTATAAAATGTTAAGATCACTACTGGTACCAACCTAAGGACAAGCAGGGGTCCCCAATTTTGGATTTGTCGTTAAGTGTAAGAAATAATGCTTAAAAAGTTAGAACAGTGTGTGCTGAGAAATTTCTGTAGGAAGCCATATTTATAGTAAGGATAAACTATATTACATAGATGCAATGACCAGAAAGCTACTTTGCTCCCCATGTTACCTGAGAGATTGAGGACATGATATGCCTTATCCAGAGAATGCTGGGCTAGGAGCTAGACTTTTACCCCTTGCTTTGGCACAATGACTGGAGGATTTGGGGTGAGTCACCTAACTTGTCCCAACCTGTTCCCTCATTTGTCAAGTGACATTACATTAGGAAATGATTTTCAAACATGTTTTAACTTTTGAATTCTTTGTTCAAATAAATCTTACAAGGAAACCCTAACATATCCAACTTCTGAAAGCCAAAGTCCTCTGAAGCCAGGATGGGGTCCCTAAAGTCCCTGGAAATCCTCATCTCTTTGATTCCATACATGGTGGTCCAAAGTGGCTCTGAGCAGTTAAAAAACCCCTGGGTTAGATGAACCTTAAGTCCATTCCAGCTCTGAAACATCTAAAATTTACAAACCATTTTTGTTCTTGTTGTTACTGGTCAGTATCAATTATTAACTTTGCTGATCAAATATTAAAGAAATAGGGGCCAACTTCCACAAAGACCATTGCTGTCCTAGCACACAGTAGACATTCAGAAAATATTTAAAGAAAGGATAAATAAAGGTACCAAAACAGAAGGGAGGGAAGAGTGGGCATTAGCTGAGAAGAAGTATGACTCTATATGGGAAGAAAGAAAGTAAAAACAATTATAGACCCAGGCAAAGAGGGGGCAGGGGAGGAGGAAGAGAAGGGGAGGCGGCCGGGAGAAAGAGGAAGCTCTTAGAGGATGACC
>JAVSCE010003420.1:0-16859 GCA_032199065.1 Smutsia gigantea | reverse complement strand
AATTATTTCAGTCTGACCACAGGCCTATAATTCTTGTCCCCAAAGGGGTTGGTCACTAACCAGCCAGTTGGCATAGTACCAGGTTGGTAGCCACAGGGTCAAGCCCCAATAGACAACCCAGCTCTCAGTGCAGACAACTATATGGGAGGGCTCCTGGCTGATCACAGCCCTCAACTCTGCCCATTGGCTGCTCTTACCCTCACCATCTTCCATCCATATTGTCGCAGTCTTAGGATGGAATGCTATGGCCCTCAATTTTGGGGGCTCCCCGTGGCTGGAACCATCTGTGTACCATGCATCTTTGGGTATAGGGGCTCTTCCCTCCCGATAGGGACTCTCTGCTACAAATGGTTCAAAAGCAAGTTCTTCCTGCTTTTCATTAGTATATGTCACCGGCCCCAACAAGCGTTGGAATTCTTCACTCAAGGAGCTACTAGAGAGGGCACTACACTGCTGTATGCAAGCACCCCACTTGGCTAGTTGTGGGTGTTTGTGCCACACCACTCCTTGGCTTTTGGGTCCAGTCTTGTACCCACACCAAGATGGGATAGTTATTACCTTTATCGGGGCCATTCAAGTGATGGGTTCTGTAGCCAGCAAGGCGTGATACATGGCAGCCGGTTGTTTTGCTATCAAAGTGTATCATACATCTGCCCCTTTCCAGAGTTGTAACTAGAATCCAATGGGTTGGCGAGTTCATTCAAGCCGCTGCCCGAGACCCCAGCCATAACCGTCTTCAGTCACATGAACTTCCAGCTCGCAGGACCTTGATGGGTCTATCACACTCAAGGCTTGCATGGCCTTGACTGCCCGTTTTGCTATAGTAAAGGCAGATGCAAATGTCTCATCCCAGTCCCACCTGATGCCCTTTTGTACCAACCAGTATAAGGGCTTCAGAATTTGTGCCAAGTTCAGAATAAACACTCGCCGATAGCCTAGAAGACCCAGAACTCCTGTAGCAATGCTGCAGTTGTGGGGGTAGGAAAGGCCTGGACTTTATCAACTGCTTCTGGTATAACTTTGGTCTTACCCATCCAGAATTTGACAGACAAACCAGGTCCCTGAAACGGTGCTGTTCACAGCCCATCCTTTCTCCTGTAGATGTTGCAGCAGTCTAGGTGCTGCACCTTCTAGATCTGAGAGAGAATCAGACGTGAGCATGACATCTTCAATATAATAGTACAGCTGCACTGTTGGCAGTTTCTCCCATGTAACCAAGTCCTGGTATACAAGTCTATGATAGATGGTGGGGTGTGGAGGTATCCCTGTGGAAGGATGGTGAAAGTCCATTGCCATCCTTCCCACGTGAAAGCAAACTGTTCCTGACTTTCCTGCTCAATGTCAATGGAAAAGAAGACATTAGCAAGATCTGCCACATAATAGTATGTTCCTAGTTCATGGCTGAGGGTATCCATCAAGCCTACAATAGAGGGGACAGCAGGATGCATAGGGGGTATTACTTTATTCAGTTCTCTGTAATCCAGTCATATGACAGGAACCATCTGGCTTTTATACTCGCCACACTGGGGAATTGAAAGGACTATGGGTGGGCTTTATAATACCCACTTTTCCAGCTCCTGGAGAGTTTCTCCAATCCCCTTATGCCCTCCAGGTAGTTTGCATTGTTTGGTATTAGTCACCCACTGAGGCACAAGCAAAGCTATGGGCGGGTGCCTAGCATGTCCCCTCATAACTGCCTTCACCACACGTACTCTCTGTCTGAACTCACCTGCAGTGTCTGCAACCATAGACTCTACAGGATATCAATCCCCAAAATATTTTCAGGGATAGGAGATATATACACAGTATACTATTTTGGGGATCGATGCCCTATTCCAAAGGGATTTGGGCTTTATTCACTCTGATAGCTTTATCCCCATATCCATCTATGATAGTGGGGGTCCCAGGGAACTGCTCAGGGTTACCATGAATCAGTGAACATTCAGCCCCAGTGTCCACCAGAGCCAGAACACGTTGTATGTTCACTGAGGACCAATGAATACCTATTTCAACATGTGGCCTCCAGTCCCCCACTGGTCCCTCAGAGCAGATACCTTGACCTTCTGCTCAGTCAAACCATGTTCCCCAATCACCTTCCTGTGTGGGCTCAAGTGAGGTTGGCTCACTCTCCAGCAGGAAGTCTTGCCAACACACAGGCCAGACTCATGGCTCTGTCTCTGACCTCTGCCTCTTTGGTCTTAATGGCTGGAACTGCTGCTCTGGTTTCAGCTATTGCCATAGCTCTAGAAAGATCCTATTTGACTTCCCATCTAATTTCCTTCCATCTGCTCCTGCCTGTATTAAATCAACCCACATCTGGGTCCTCATAACCTTCATGGGGCCCTTTAAATTCTTCTTGTAACAGATCATTTTTTCCATGTTCTCATTGCTTCAACTTCTCCTAAGTCTGCTACTGTATGTGTCACCTCGCTTATGGGATGCTCTAAGTGAGGGGAAAGAATGGCCACTAGAGACCCAAAGAGGGATGTAGGAACTGTTTGAAGTACAATATATCTCATCCAAGTAGTGAAAATCTCTTCATCTGGGCCATAACACTCTAGACTATAGATGGAATTTCTTATGTGTAGCTCTCATAACACCAGTTGGAGCTCAGCATATGTCTGCCATCTAACAGGAGAGGATGGTAGATCACCCGGATTGGGCAACACAGCACGAAGTGCAGCCATAAGCCAATCGAGGAGGGAGTGGCTCCCTGAGATCTGATGTACATTTTGTAATCGCTGCCTCAAGGCAGGCTGCACTGTCAGGGAAGCCAGCTTTCCCATCTCTGATCCCGACAGAATAATTCCATCTACCCCTAAGTCCCACAAATGCAGGAGTCAAGCTGATATTGACTCTGAGGGCTTCTGTCTAAACTGGGAGCCCAAATCCACCAGCTCAGCCTGAGTATAGGGGCGGACTATAGAGTGCTCCACGACCTGGGGATGGGGTTGCTCCTCTCCTTGGGGAACTTTCAGCTGCTGGGTCTCTATTTTCTTTACAACCACTGGGTGTGCTTTCAATACAGGAGGGGCCAGTGCCTCCAGAACCACCCCTTCATTCTTCCCCAGCTCCTCCATTTCTGGGGCTGATGGCACCCTTCTCTCCCCTCCCCCGAGTGCCTCCTCTTCTAAAACCTTCACCTTTCCTACTGTGCCTCACAGCAATGCTACCTCAGTCTTCAGAGCCTCTCTTACCTTCACCTCAATGCTTTGCAGCTGGCATTCTTGTGCCACCTCTGCCTGTGCTTTCCTCAGGAGTTCATCTTTTTCCTTGATGGCCTCTTACTCCTTCAGAGCATCTGACAGCACTGCCCTCTCATTCTGTAAGGAATTTTTTACCTCTTCAATGGCACCTTGCTGCCGGCTTTCTCATGCTGCCTCCTCTCGCATCAATGCCATTTCCTTCTTCAGGGAATCTACAGAAGTTTGCAGCTTGCGTTCTCATGTAGCCATTTCTTGGGTCTCTTCTGTAGACTTTTTTAATACTGTAAGAAGCAGCCAACCCACAGTCCTCTCTGCCTCACAGGCACTCTGTCTCTCAAAGACCTACTTACTATTCCAAGGGCCACCCCTACAGCCTCAGGTGTCACCTCCACTTGGGGTGGGGCACAGTCCTCTAGGATTCAAGAAACCTCAGACCACATACCCACTGAGGGACGACAATCCACTGTCTCCCCATTCATAGGGGCAGCCCGCTGAAGCATCCCTCCCATAAGGTCAGCCTCTCTTTTTCCTTGGTCAACAATAAACCCTACTGACTTTGCCAATTGTCCTACCAGTGGGTTTCAGCCCTGGGCAAGTTTGCTATGGATTCAATGTGACCAAAGAAATTGAAGCAAAACGTTCTTTGGGGGAAAGGGTTTATTACCCGCTTGTTCTCCTGGGGGTAGGTCAAACACTAGTGTCTCTGCCTCCACCCAGAGCACTGGGCCAAGCTCTCTATATAGCACAATAGCTTATTGCCTAAAGGTGTGGAAGCGGTAGCCTAGCAAAAAGCCAGTTACATCATCAGGTGGTTTAAGTTCAGTGTAGGTCCTGGCCATAGGAACCCCAACTTCGCCACACACCTTCAGGTCATAAGGGGGAACACTCCAATGATGTAATTAAAGGAGGCATTATTTCTGAAGTAGAGACTGAGTCCTCTGTCTACACCTATGGATCAGAATGTTAGAAGCAGACAACTGCTTCTGCAGGCTTCTTTGTTTTCTGCCAAGTCCTGATACTGATACCTAAGGCTGCTAAGCAATAACTTAACTCTCTCAAAGGTTTAGTATTTTATGTACTTATACATAAGTTTCCAGGGTGGCTGAGCCAAAGATGGCAGTATGCAAAACAAATCACCAGCTCCTTGCTTTGAGATTTGTCATCTCTCTTTTGAGTGGATATCCTTTCTAAGACTTGAGTACTGTTGGAAAAGAGGACTGACACAAGAAGTGTCATCTTGGCTTTATATATAACCTCAAAACCACCCCAGAGTCAGAAGGTCCTCTGTACTCATCTTCCACCCAGATCACAAGATCCTTTGTCAGTCACCCTTAGTAATGCCAAGATCTCTCTCTTCAGAAATGAACTTCAGCATGAATCCTCTCCCTGCTTAAAGAAGCAGATATACTTCGTCACTTTGGTAGAACTTGGTAGCAATGCCAATGAATATTAGTGATTCTACAGCCAAGCCACAAAGGACAGCATCAGAAATTGTCTTCACAAGGTAACAGTTTGCAGAGATAAGATTGAGAAGTTGTACCGATCTGGGTGCCTGGAGATGGAATGAATGCTTCAATAAGCAGTTTAAGTGCCACATCATTGGTGGGATATGCAACCTGGATGGCACTTGGCACAAATAGAAGGACACGTGTTGGGAAATAAGGTGGCCTAGATTAGATATAAGGTCTCTGCTCATCTGAAAGCTGGTGAATTGAAATAATGCTATTGAGCTCAGTGGGTTATAAAATTGTTTATGGGCTTGAAGATCAGATCACAGACCTGATCCAGATCCTGGGAGTTGGGAGATGACATAAAGATTTTAATTAAAATAACTGCTAAAGTGCCCAGAGGATGTTTTTAAAATTGCCAATAATCATGCTCTAAAGTGTCCAGGAAGAGTTAAAAATTTGAAGGAAAAGTGGAATATGAAAACCAACAATGAAAGGCATCAATGCATCAAAAATAAACATCTCTAGCCTTTCAGCCATCCTGTGTAACCAGATAATACATTTGCCCGAGTGTTTATGACTAGTGTGGCTGAACAAAAATCTCTCTCCAACTTGTTTGCTTCTGAATAATATATAGTTTCCCTGCAATGATGGAATGTCATTAATTTTTGAATCTCCAGAAAGAAATGTACTGTTTGTCTTCTGAAGTTCTCTGTGTACTGAGCCATACTTACCCACCTGTGGAGTTAACAGAGCCTCCCTGTCCATCCTCCAGCCTCTAGTTGCTTCACTTCTGTACATCGAGCCTTCTCTGCCCGAACATTAACCAGTAGCAGCTCTATTTAATCAGCAACCTGGCCTCCTGCTCTGGGCTAATAATTTCCCAGCAAGCTCAAAATTCCATGATTATCAATGGTACCTACGTAGAGATATTTTCCAGCCGACAATTAGTAACTTGTGTGTTGGATAGAGCACTGAGGGAGTTTGGAGATGTGTCTTCTAGTTTCTATTTCATCTGACTCATGAGCTTAAGAAAGTTATTTCATGCGTTGTTCCCTATGAAAACACTGAGACTGTGAATAGACCTTAATTTGGTCTGTTAGAATATAATGAAATAGTAAAAGCAGCTAGATCCTATTCTCCAAGTCTATTAAAGATCTCTATGATGAAATGGCATTTACTTTCTGATCTGAATCTATTCTCCACTTCTTACAAAGCCAGAAGTTCCAGGTATTAATTCCATTGCAAAGTTGAGAAGGGCCTGGAAGATGAGCATCTTTGAGGCTCTCAGGCTGGGCCCTGGGTTGCCCATTGTACACTCCCCCCAACCCCTGCCACACATACTCTGATAACCATAATATGGCTAATAGGTCTCACACTGGTTCATTTGTTCCAGCCAGAAACCACCTATTTTCCTATTTCTTATGAATCATGATCAGAGAAGCTGTGGTTAAGATCTCACAATCTCACAACTAGTAGTGATGGGGCTGCAGACCAGGACCCAGATAGTCCTCTTTATGCCATGCTTTTCTTGGTCAATCACTGGCTGGGGTGACAGGAAATAATGCTCATTTTAGACTCCATAATGTAAAGGGTGTTAACAAAAGGTGAAATAATTAAACTCTTCAGAGCTGCTGGAGCCCATAGCTCTGGGGGAGCCACACACAGTAGAGTATGGACGGCACTCCGAACCTTGTTTTTTGCACAGCCTGCATAGCCATAAATGCCCTTTGCTGCCTTGTCCACCTCTATCCAATAAGGGCAAGCATCTGCAAATACAGTAGCAATTAGTCACTAATTGCCCACAACACATCCGGGAAAACCCTGGTCCCATAGCTCCGTCGATGAGGTGTAGGTGGTAGCACCAGCTTGTAACCACTGGGCCGTGGAGCTAGCCAACCACTGTGGTAAACTGTGTTCAAATTTCCTGTCAGGGAGGATTGGCTTTGAAACATGAGCTTAACTCAATGTCTTTGATGTACTCAGATAATGACAACATTGGTTTTGGCCTGCTGACATGGGATACAGGCTAGAAGCACATTTTATTAATACTCTCCTTCTGCTGTAGTTTGAGACCAGTTATGGGGATAAGGCAGGAAGACATCCTGTTTTTTAAACCCTCTTTTAGTTCCTCCAAGTTCAAGGTCGGGTGGTGAAGTGCTGGAGACAGGAGACCTGGGATCTAACCCTGGCTCTGCCATACAGTTATTTGACCCGGGCAAATAAAACAGTATGTAAATGTTAACCTCAAAATAGCACGGTATCAACATTCTAGAAATTAAAAGCTATGTTAAAAAGGTAAAAGTGCTATTTCTCTGACAGTCTTGTAGTCAATAAAGTAGGTGATCTCAATCATATTTTTAAAAATGACACTTCAAACTATTTTCTAATTTATTAAAAAAAAACATTAATTCTAGCCTATGAACCCCCTTCCTCTGAAAAGCCTTCTGACAAAGTCTCTTGAACAGTATTTTAAACAACAGGACTGGGTTTGATATCTGGCCCATATAGGGCTAAAATGGGCTGATTATCCAGCCTACATAAAACTATTTGTGTCAAGCTATTAGAACCTACAGTAGGATTATCTGACCCCCACGCACAATAGGCCACTTCACTTTCTGGGCACACATAATTGCAGCAATTAGACCTCAGGGTTTATGTCTGTTATCAGGAGTTAGTTCACTCTTACCTGTATCTTCTCACTTTTTAATCCTGAAATCCAGCACCATGCCTGAGACGTAGTAATTATCCAAAAGCCCTGAGCTAAAATATACTTTATCTTCATAGGAATAAATTAAAAAAAACTGAGCAGACACTCTGTGTACTAAAATTACTTTATTTCAGTTGATTTTTAAAACATTTCCTTTGCTCTGATACAAAGGATACTGACAAACAAAATATTACATTTGACCTTGTTTGGCTCTTATGATCTGACAACTTGGTAACAGCTTAAATGCACAATCTACACAATTAATACAGGTTATGTACAAACTCTAAGGTATGTTGAACCAGAAGAATACTGACAATATACTGTAAAATAAGCCTTACCAATGAGTGCTGCGGACCATTTCTACCAAAATGAGAATGCACATCTGTAGTCACCTTTACCAGCTGGTGCTGCCAGGGAGGGAGAGGCTTCTTCCTCATTGCAACCCTTGCTAAGCCTCCACTGTGGGCATCTGTTTGGTCTGAAAATAGAGGACTGTGTATATTTAAAATTAGCTATCGGTAAAGTGGCATAATGTCACTTTCAACATGATAATCTCTCTCTTAAAAATATTGGTCCTAGTTTTAGAAGAGCGTATGTCCTTCAACCATGAAAACCCTACAGGTTCCAGGGCTTTGGAAGATGAGAAGATGAAGCTGCGAAAAAAGGAGGCAAGAAACCAAGCCAAAACCTAGGTCTTGCAAAATCATCGTTTTCCCTTCACCAAAGGGAACTAGAAAGAAATGTACAAATTAATTGATGAACCTCAGTGATATCAGTTAGCTGATAACCCTCATTTTTATCTGGACCCCTGACTTGTGGGAATAACTGAAAGAGACTGTGAATAATAAATACCACTTTTAGAAAAGAACCTCTTACTTAGTTAAAATATTTCCTTTGGCCACCAAACTGGTGTGTGCTACAACAGGTGCGCATTCACAGGAAATCCCTTAGGCCAAAGGGGGTAACCAAATGATGTCTAAGCAGTGGGATGAGAGTTCCAATACCTGGTGGCCTGTAAACACTGCATCAGTCAGACACCTCCGGCATTGGATTGGGACTGGCTCTATGTCTTTGTTTTTGTATAAACAAAGTAAAAGTAGTGTTTAGGGTCTTGGAAATTAACAGAGCTGAGCTCGGCTAGGATGAGGTATCACAGTATAAGCAACCAAACGTCAGGGTATAAAAAGAAAAACCTCTTTTTTTTTCTTAAGGACTTACAGCCCACAATTTTCAAACTTTGAGAAGAGGACTGTATCAACATGGACGAGCCATTTTTGTCGGAATATCAGCATCAGCCTCAAACTAGCAACTGTACCGGTGCTGTATACAGGCGTCACCTCCTCCTGCTGCTGTTGGACATCCCATCACATGAGCTTTCAGGGACCCCTTTCGCCTTTTTGGTTTTCCCCTTTGGAGGCTCACAGGTTTGGTGATGCAATTCCCACAAAACTTGTGATCCCCTGAAGCACCTCCATCTCACCATGCCACAAAGAAGGCACAATTGAATGGACCAAAAAAAAAAAAATCACTGACAGACTTGCAGCATTCAGAAAAATAATTAAGTTGTCTTCTACTCTGGATTTCCACTTTCTTTTTTACTCCAAATGAGGCGAATTTAATAAACAAAAGTCAGACAAAATACATTTATTTAATAAACAAAATACATTGGTGAGGGGATACAGATGTGTTTTCATAATAACTTGTCTCAGCATATGCTGCCTGCTGTGAGTGGCTCATAAGAACCTGGGGGGGCTGTGGCTGAATGCCTCAGGGGAAGGTGAGATAAAACCTGGTCTTATTCTTTCAGTCGAAAGCTTCCATTTGTCTTGCTTGTTCTTCCAGCAGGCTTCGTATTCGTTGAGTGCATTCACTCTGGAACGTCACCACGTCTTCTTCAATCTGTTGTGGGTTGGGGGGAAGCAAAAAGAAACCTCATTTATTTAAAAAACTCTATAAACTACAGAAGCAATAATTATTCTGGTTTAAAGTGAATCATAAAAATGTCCACTCTGGCTGTTTTAAAGGATGTACATTTAAAAATCAAAGAGATGTACAGTAGGAATCATATGTAACTCATATTGCTAAAATGTGTAAAATCAAGTTCTTAAAAGCAAAGGTAATAACCTCTATTGAAGTAATAAATCAAGGCAATTATCATCAATGGCTACTAAACCCACTAGGTAAAAAGAATGAAAAAAACGTGTAAGGAGAATCCAGCCTTATTAGACATATGACAAGATTATTCTAATATAATAAATATGGAACCAGCAATTAGTAAAACAGAAACAGAATGACGTTTGTAAGTTTTTAATGCAGGACAAAAGCACTATCAATTTAATGGGAAAAACAACACAGGCACAAGTAGCCAACCATCTGGAAGAAAATAAAAATAGAACCTCATCTGATACCATATTCCAGACAGATCAAAGCATTAAGTGAAAAACAAACAAAAACTATAAAGTTTCCATTAGAAAGGAGATTCTATGTACTTAGAAATCAGTGGTTGGGTAGCCATCATAATCAGTTCTGGACAACTCAAATGTTTACAAATAAATATAGCTGACTATAAATTTTTTAATGTGAAAAAATACACAATAAAGTCAATGACAATGGGAAGAAGTTGATGGACAACTTGTTAATGAATGAGAATACCTGAACCCACTCATCAAATACCACTTCAAAGTGGAACAACTAGATATTATATATCTTTTGATGTGATGCAAAAGGAAGTAATACAATAATCCTTATGAAAATTCCTCACAAAAATGTTTAAAAGAAAAAAAAATTAAAGTAAATATAATCATGCCCATAGATCTAATTACCAGTTTACAGGAAATATAAAGTAAAGAGGAGTAAAGTGCCTTAAATGACACCATGAGGATGGAATCAGCCAAATCCAAATGCGAGAATTCCTACAAAGCATACAACCCAGTCCACAATAACAACAACAACAACAACAACAACAACAAATGGCAGGGAATAATAAAAGGCTTAAAAGACAATCAAATGCAATGCCTAGACCATGTTTGGGCCCCAATCTAAATAAACCAAGAAGACATTTTTTAGATACAAAGGGAAATTTAAGTATGGACTGAGTATTAGGCAAACATAAACATTTATTATAATATTGTTAGTTAACACAATGCAATTATGAGTATGTTAGAGTAAAAGGTCCTTATTTCCTTATCTGTGTTTGGAGTGAAATGATTCTATGCTGGGATTTGCTTTAAAATAATCCAGATACTCTGCCCCATATTCTGCTCCCCTAAGAAGCTGCATGTGGAGTGGGGAAACAGATGAAATGTTAGCAAGATACTGATAACTGTTGAAGTTGGGTAATGAGTATTTGGGGATTCATTGTACTAATTCATAATAGTTTCACGAATACTTTTGTGTATGTTTGAAAATTTCCATGATACAAAGTTTTTTAAAAATAGGAAATAAAGAGTATTTTTAAAGAAGTATTAAATTAGGTTTCAACATATTTGAGGACTTAAGCCAATAGTCATTGTTCTCTACAGAAATCTAGCTCAACAAATACGTTTAGTTTTTATGTATTTTTTTAGAAAGTTTTCATTGATATTCAATCTTATGAAGGTTTCACGTGAGCAACATTGTGGTTACAACATTCACCCATATTATCAAGTCCCCTCTTATGAATCATTTTTTTAAAGTGCCCTTTAAAAAAAACACAATTTAGCATGGAAACACATGCAAATAAAACTGCCATGTAATATGATAAGATGTCATAACAGATTTATAAGATAAAGCAGAAACACAAAGGGACGGAGTGATTCCCTCTGCAGGGGCAGAAGAGCAGGGCCAAGAAGTCTCCTCAGAGAAGGCGGCCGAGCCTGGATCCTGAGGGACAAACACAAGTTCACCGGAAGACAAGGGGAGGGAAAGATATTTTCAGCACAGGGAACATGGGCAAAGGCGTGCAAAATGATAAGATGTGTGTGGGGAATTACAGATAGGCCAGAATGGACTTTGGTAGGGTGAGTTTGAAAATTATTAAACTCTTAAGCACTAAAGTGTTACAAAAGTTTAGAGAGGGCATTTCCTAATGAAGGTTGAAAGGAAACTTAAATTACACACAATGCTTCTTCTAAGGGAAAGATACCAAATTGTTAACTGTGGTGATTTCTGACTGGTGGGATTAAAGACATTTTAATTTCTATTTGTTTCTCTATAATTGCCAAGTTTAAAAAAATATGTATTTGTAAAAGAACTTTTCCACTCTTTTAATATCTACATATAAAATACCCACTTCATGTAGAATTAAGTTTATATATCTGTAGGGATTCAAATAACTTCAAATTTTTCTTTTAAATCTTTTCTATTTTAAAATTTCAAAAATCCATTTATTAAGAACATTTAATTCAAAGGACCTAATAAATGAAAGGCTTGTACTGAGTATTTAACTAATTTGAAAGCCTTGGGTATTATTTGAAGGAAACTCATGATAAAAATATTAAACACATTAATGCTTATCCACTTTTATCCAGTAAGCACGGCTTCAATTTTGTTTGCTCAATTAGTTCTGTCATTTAAGAAACTCAGAATATTATTCAATAAAGATAAAAACTAAGATTAGTGATAGGTTATATTAACCCCCATTTCTTCGAAAATATCTTCTTTATTACTGTAAATATGAAAGGTGGTTTCACTGGATATTAAGACTTCTGAGACTTCTTTCCTAACCTATCTTCTCTGAAATCAAATATGATACTTTTGTGTGAGCATTTTCAGTTTGAAAGGCCAATTGTCAATTCTTACTTAAAAACTACCAACCATGATGTTGATACTAAGTGAAATATTCAGGGAAAATTGAAGGAAATGATAAAACAAAGAAAAGTCCTTTTACACTTTGGAAATACTGCCACTTTTTATGCATGTATGAAATTCACATAGTTATGTTGTCATTTTGCTGAAATTTTAATGTAAATGAAGCACAAGAAAAGTTGCCGTGAGCCCGCCTGGGAGCCTCAGCTGAGGCTTACTCTGCTGGTGCCCGGCTGGGGGACAATTCTTGGTTCATTTGGAGGCCGAAAGCAATCTTCAAACAGAATTATTATTCATCTAGAAACAACTAACATTCTCTCTGGTTCCACCTCTATTTTCAGATGACTGTTTCTTATCTGTACAACCAGTAAGAACAAAGTACAGAAAATATAGATGTTACGATGTTTTCAAATCATACCATGGATCTATCACAGCCCTGGCATTACCAACTGACTGATCCCAAAGTGCTTTATGGTCATGCAATCCACTTGAAATGTAAACATGAGCCCTAAAAATCAAGTAGCAACTCAAAGCACTGTAGATTTATTCCACTGTTCTTTTATTATTTTTAATACTAAATAATCTATGCATGTCCATTATAAAATATAAACCACCACACCCAATCTACCGTATTAATGTAGCCACTATAAGCATTAGTTCAATTCACTTTAAGTGTGATATGTCTTTATTTGATTCAACACCTCATAAGCATTTTTCCGCATTAATACCATCTTTACAGCCATCATTGACATGGTTGAGTAAGATTTTATTAAGTGGCTTGGTCATAAGAACTTAATTATTTTAGATGGTTAGGCGCTTGAAACCATTATGAACTATGCCATAATTAACATATTTATGCTTATCACTTTTCCTGTATTCAGGAATACTTTTCTCTAAATTCTCTAAATTTTCTGCTTAACATTTTCAAAGATCAATATATACTTCCAAATTGCTTTCCAAAATGCATTAGCAATGTGTGGGAGGGCGACTGCACTGCTGGCAATGGTATCAGCCCTATGCCAACATTTCACCTTGTTTTATAGAACATAAAGGCCTTAGTTCATATATTGAAATATGAGTACACCTAAGATGCCACTTAGCACTCTAACTCTGAGCCACCAGGTGGGGCTAAAAATACAAATAAAACAGTACCAATATTTCTCTCATAACACTGTTACTGAAATACTATAGGATTTTCTTTTAGTGATAATTTTGAAGCATAAGAGATGGAACTTTAGATTGAATTTTAAATATGCAAGTTGAAATCAGGCAGATTTATGAATTCTGTACATGGGACTACATTTTTCTAAAAATGTATGTGTGTCTATCTTCCCATCTTGAATGAGAAACATAGTTGAGATAATTTCTAGAGGCAAGTAACTCTCAAAGGAGCCAGTAATAAAGACAGCTGTGCTAGAGAAATAGCAACACCTTATTTAGGTGGAATTTTTAAGAATATATTTTTTAAATATAAATGAGGTATTCTATTTTTATCACAAGAACTGTAGAAAATAGAGGAAAATCTATGGGCCAATTAATGGTCCAGAAGCAATGACAATTTTTAATAGACAAAACCATTAGGCACGTGTTAACTTACAATGGACCAATGGACCTAAGATCATACCAGCTGCTGGGAACTTATGGCTCAGGAATTCTGGAACATAGCATGCAATCCTGGATGCAACTGACATTCTACTACTACTCAAAACAAATGCCTTTCCTCTCTTTCTTTCTCAAATCTTCTACCCATCGTTCTTTCTCCAACACACACACACACAGCCTTAGTACCTTAAAGTATACAAGTGAATTTAGGGATTCCAGTTCTAATATATATGACAAAGAATAAGTGAAATAAATAAAAATACATCTAGAAATAATATTTTCAGCCTAACTCTTCATCTGTGTAAGACTGGTTTTACCTTCTGTTTTCCAGTAACCTACCAGTCTGTACAGTTCCAGTCCAAGGACGTATGAATAAAGTATATCCCTGATCCTTTTTCCTTGTCTCTCCCAAGCAATTACTAAAGTTTTTTCCTTCAGCATCCAAGTTTTTCTCCAATTTTTGTAGGTACAACTAGGTACACAAAAGAAGTGAGGAGGACAGAGCCAGAGCTATCCTTTTACAATTCATCTGTCTTCACATAACTCCACATCCTTCATCAATTACTACTTAAGTATATTCCTTTAATATATCAAACTCATTAATTTTAAGGTTCATTACTGAATCAGTAATTTTAAAGAAAGAGAAAATACTACCAAAACTAGAATTAAGGAAATATGGTATTGTGAAAACAGTCTAATGCCACCTCTGTCATCATGAAAATATATTTATGAAATGATTTTGATGAAAGCAAATACTAGCACAATTACTTTTTTTCTATTACTTATACCTTTTGTTCTAAGAGTGCCCTGCGGAGGGAGACCCTCTGTTCAAGCTCCCGAAGCTCTCGATCAAGCTGTGCCTCAGCCTGCATCTTGATTTTCCTGTGATACGTGTTCAATGTCTCCAGTTCCTGCTGCAGCTGCATTTTCAAACCCTGGCACTCTGCCTCCTGTGCTTCATCCACATGCAGCTGAAAGAGAGAAAGGAAACAGATATATCCTACTTTGAGCTGTCTTTTCATGACCTATGGAAAGGAGGAGGTGTAAGTTAAGACAGACTACTCTTCTGTAGGGCACAACTGTTCCCTCTCACATCTTGGAGCACACATCTCTGAAAAAGGAAAGCGTAGCAACCAATGATGGCATTATAAGAATAAAGCTATCATAAGCTATTTGGATGATGCCTAAATAATCATTATTTTTTTAAGGAAAATATAGAATCTGATTGATTTAAGACTGAAAATCTTCTCTCCAATGGAAATAACTATGGAACAGGGACAAGCATGCCACAGCTTGTGGGCCAAATGTGAACAGCTACCTGATTTTTGGTTTTTGTTTTTCAATAGTTCACTAATTAGGAATGGATTTTACATTCTGAAATGGTCACATTTTAAATGGCTATGTAAATACCCACATAATAACCTCAATTTTTCCTCCTGGCCCACAAAGCCTAAAATAGTTACTATCTGGCTCATTAAGAAAAAGTCTGTAAACTTACATAGCAAATATTTTGTACCTGCATTCAAATGTGACCATCTGGATTACCAATAAAGTACTACTTTTTGAACACTGCTTAACAAAGCTGCTTCTCCAATCTCGATATGCTGTTGGTATATGTACTGACCACCTGCAAGGCACCAGCGGAGCCTGTGTAGAACCTCATGTCCAAATGTATCAAAGAGAATTATATATACATCATGCATATTTCTGAGCAACACTGAACACATGAAGAATATGGACCACCATCACTATTTCCCAAAGTGCAGCAGAGTTTTCATGTCCAACTTATATTTTAATTGGTGGGATTTTATTCAGGTGGTGGAAGGAAAGGGGCACTAAATTTGTTTTGCTTAAGTAAAATGAACTTACGGCTTGAGTGGAAAGCATTTCCTTAATGCTACTATTCCTCTTAAGATGAGTATAGACAATGAAAGGAGAGGGGGTAAAGGGGCATTTTTCGTTCACTGGTTTCTGTTCTAAGAACTTACTGCCTCTTTTCGATACAAATCACACTTAGAGGGAATAAGATTCCAAAATTATAAAACTTGGAACAACAGAGAGAAGCCAACAGGTTAGTATGTTGATATACAGATTGTAGTATCAACATTGGACATTTGGGTACCCTTAAAATAAGAATTTTGAATCTTACTTATGGCACTTTCCACAGTTAAAAAGTTCTGGCCATTTTTTTATACTCTGCTGAGAAATACATAAGCAGAAGTCTGTAGCTACAGACCCTCTACATCAAAACTAAACAAACATGCTTAAAATGAAAAGAAAAAAAGCTTATTCAATTTCTTTATGACAGACATCTGGCCTAGACTTTTACTGTTTGCATGATGCCTTTTATCTGTTCTCCTTTGTCAAGAAGCTTAGGCTAAAGGTACCTTCAGACTCTTACGCTGTCGTCGAACCTCCATGACATGCTTTCGCCTTAGTTCTCGCTCTCTTCGTTTATTATACTCCAGCTGGTTAGTGAGCTCAGTTTGATGCTGCAATCTGATCAACTCACAGCGCATCTTCTGAATTCTGTTGAGGTGGCGGAACTCCAGTTCTCTCATGGATTCATGCTGTCGCAGTAGCATTGCATGCTCTAAGTCCTTTTGAGTCTGCCTTTTATGTAACTCCTAATTCATAACAAAAGACAAAGGCATAATTTACTGATGTACAATGCCAGGAGAAAATAAATCCTAAGAAACAGAATAACCAGGATATAGATGTAATTCTCTGATTTAATAATGGCTGCACAGTAACTATTAGAGTTTTATTACTTTAACTGTAGAAAATGGGCAATTAGTAGCATAATTTCCTTATCTGTTCATTTACTATTTATACTATTTTTAGCAATAAGCTTAAGACATATCAAATCTGTCCCAAGAGACTTAATCTCCTTTCTACTCTCTTTCCTTCATTTATGTTTCCTAATTCTGTATTTGAAGAGGACTTCTAAGTCATCCTTTGAATTTCTTCAGAGTATACATTCAATTCCATTACATGCAGTATACCCAGTATAGTGTAGTGGCTAAGAACACAAGACTCTAGGGCTAGACTGTCTGCTTTCTAAATCCTGGCTCTGTTACTGACAAGCAGTAACTCCTTGGGTTAATT
>JAVSCE010003418.1:0-32362 GCA_032199065.1 Smutsia gigantea | reverse complement strand
AGAACAACAAGCAGGAACGGACTTTGTTCTCCCAGCTGACACATGTGGCGCCTACCAGCGATCACTTATATCACCATGAAAAGACAGAGGAATATGGTCCAGACTAAGATCAGCCAGACAACCCTAGAGAGGGAGCTTCATGGGATGGACATGCACAATCTTCCTGAAAAAGAATTCAGAATAAAAGTCATAACTATACTGATGGATCTACAGAGAAATATGCAAGACCTAAGGGAGGAAGTGAGGAAAGACAATGCAGAAATGAGACAAGCGATCGACGGGCTTGGCAGTAGACTGGACGAGATACAAGAGACTGTTAATGGAATAGAAATCAGAGAACAGGAATAAAGAGCAGCTGAGGCAGAGAGAGATAAAAGGATCTCTAGGAATGAAAGAATATTAAGAGAACTGTGTGACCAATCCAAACGGAACAATATTCGCATTATAGGAGTACCAGGGGAAGAAGAGAGAGAAAAAGGGATAGAAAGTGTCTTTGAAGAAATAATTGCTGAAAACATCCCCGTGCTGGGGAAGGAAATAGTCTCGCAGTCCATGGAAGCCCACAGATCTCCTAACACAAGGGACCCCAGGAAGACAACACCAAGACATAATAATTAAAATGGCAAAGATCAAAGATAAGGACAGAGTATTAAAGGCAGCTAGAGAGAGAAAAAAGATCACCTACAGAGGAAAACCCATCAGACTATCATCAGACTTCTCAACAGAAACCTTACAGGCCAGAAGAGAATGGCATGATATATTTAATGTAATAAAACAGAAGGGCCTTGAACCAAGAATATTGTATCCAGCACAATTATCATTTAAATACGAGGGAGGGATTAAACAATTTCCAGACAAGCTAAAGCTGAGAGTTTGCCTCCCATAAACCACCTCTACACGATATCTTAAAGGGAATGCTCTGTATGGAAGCACTCCTAACGCTAAAAAGATGTCACCAGAGAAAATAAATTCATACCAAAAAAAACAGACCATCCAAATACTAACTAAAGGCAAAAAATACAATCAACAATAAATAAAATTGAGAAGAATAAAACAATAGAAAAAATCAATAAAACCAAGAGCTGGTTCTTTGAAAAAATAAACAAAATAGATAAACCCCTAGCCAGACTCATTAAGAGGAAAAGAGAATCTACACACATAAACACAATCAGAAATGAGAAAGGAAAAATCACGACAGACCCCACAGAAATACAAAGAATCATAAGAGAATATTATGAGAATCTATATGCTAACAAGCTGGAAAACATAGAAGAAATGGACAACTTCTTAGAAAAATACAACCTTCAAAGACTGACCAAGCAAGAAACAGAAAAACTAAACAGACCAATCACCAGCGACGAAATAGAATTGGCAATCAAAAAACTACCCAAGAACAAAACCCCTGGGCCTGATGGATTCACCTCTGAATTCTACAGACATATAGAGAAGAAATAACACCGATTCTCCTTAAAGTTTTCCAAAAAATAGAAGAGGAGGGAATACTTCCAAACTCATTCTATGAAGCCAGCATCACTCTAATACCAAAACCGGGCAAAGACCTCACCAAAAAAGAAAATTACAGACCAATATCCCTGATGAACGTAGATGCAAAAATACTCAACAAAATATTAGCAAACCGAATTCAAAAATACATCAAGAGGATCATACACCATGATCAAGTGGGATTCATCCCAGGGATGCAAGGATGGTACAACATTCGAAAATCCATCAACATCATCCACCACATCAACAAAAAGAAGAACAAAAACCACATGATCATCTCCATAGATGCTGAAAAAGCATTTGACAAAATTCAGCATCCATTCCTGATTAAAACTCTCAACAAAATGGGTATAGAGGGCAAGTACCTCAACATCATAAAGGCTATATATGACAAACCCACAGCTAACATCATACTTAACGGCGAGACGCTGAAAGCTTTTCATCTAAGATCGGGAACAAGACAAGGATGCCCACTCTCTCCACTGTTATTCAACATAGTACTGGAGGTCCTAGCCACAGCAATCAGACAAAACAAAGACATACAAGGCATCCAGATTGGTAAAGAAGAAGTCAAATTGTCACTATTTGCAGATGACATGATACTGTACATAAAAAACCCTAAAGATTCCATTCCAAAACTACTAGAACTAATATCTGAATTCAGCAAAGTTGCAGGATACAAAATTAACACACAGAAATCTGTTGCTTTCCTATACACTAATGATGAACTAACAGAAAGAGAAATCAGAAAAACAATTCCATTCACAATTGCATCAAAAAGAATAAAATACCTAGGAATAAACCTAACGAAGGAAGTGAAAGACCTGTACTCTGAAAACTACAAGACACTCCTAAGAGAAATTAAAGAGGACACTAACAAATGGAAAAGCATCCCATGCTCTTGACTAGGAAGAATCAATATTGTCAAAATGGCTATACTACCTAAAGCAATCTACAGATTCAATGCAATCCCTATCAAACTACCAACAGCTTTCTTCAATGAACTGGAACAAATAATTCTAAAATTCATATGGAACCACAAAAGACCCCGAATAGCCAAAGCAATCCTGAGAAGGAGGAATAAAACAGGGGGAATTACACTCCCTGACTTCAAGCTCTACTACAAAGCCACAGTAATCAAGACAATTTGGTATTGGCACAAAAACAGACCCACAGACCAGTGGAACAGAATAGAAAATCCAAACATTAACCCAAACATATACAGTCAATTAATATTTGATAAAAGTGCCTTGGATATACAATGGGGAGATGACAGCCTCTTCAGCAGCTGGTGTTGGAAAAACTGGACAGCTACATGTAAGAGAATGAAACTGGACTACTGTCTAGCCCCATACACAAAGGTAAACTCAAGGTGGATCAAAGACCTGAAAGTAAGTCATGACACCATAAAACTCTTAGAAAAAAACATAGGCAAAAATCTCTTGAACATAAACATGACAACTTCTTCATGAACATATCTCCCTGGGCAAGGGAAACAAAAGCAAAAATGAACAAGTGGGACTATATCAAGCTGAAAAGCTTCTGTACAGCAAAGGACACCATCAGTAGAACAAAAAGACATCCTACAGTATGGGAGAATATATTCATAAAAAACGTATCTGATAAAGGGTTGACATCCAAAATATATAAAGAACTCATGCACCTTAACAAACAGAAAGCAAATAATCCAATTAAGAAATGGGCAGAGGACATGAATAGACACTTCTCCAAAGAAGAAATTCAGATGGCCAACAGGCACATGAAAAGATGCTCCACATCGCTAATCATCAGAGAAATGCAGATTAAAACCACAATGAGATATCACCTCACACCAGTGAGGATGGCCAACATCCAAAACACAAACAACAACAAATGTTGGCGAGGATGTGGAGAAAAGGGAACCCTCCTACACTGCTGGTGGGACTGCAAATTAGTTCAACCATTGTGGAAAGCAGTATGGAGGTTCCTCAAAAAACTCAAAATAGAAATACCATTTGACCCAGGAATTCCACTCCTAGGAATTTACCCTAAGAATGCAGCAGCCCAATTTGAAAAGGACAGATGCACCCCTATGTTTATTGCAGCACTATTTACAATAGCCAAGAAATGGAAGCAACCTAAGTGTCCATCAGTAGATGAATGGATAAAGAAGATGTGGTACATATACACAATGGAATATTATTCAGCCATAAGAAGAAAACAAATCCTACCATTTGCAACAACATGGATGGAGCTAGAGGGTATTATGCTCAGTGAAATAAGCCAAGCCGAAAAAGACAAGTATCAAATGATTTCACTCATATGTGGAGTATAAGAACAAAGAAAAAAACTGAAGGAACAAAACAGCAGCAGACTCACAGAACCCAAGAACGGACTAATAGTTACCAAAGGGAAAGGGACTGGGGAAAATGGGCGGGAAGGGAGGGATAAGAGGGAAAAAGGGGCATTACGATTAGCAGATGTAATGTTGGGGGGGCACGGGGAGGGCAGTACAACTCAGAGAAGACAAGTAGTGATTCTATAGCATCTCACTACGCTGATGGACAGTGACTGTAATGGGGTTGGTGGGGGGGACCTGATGAAGGGGTAGTTTAATAATCGTAATATTGCACATGTAATTGTAAATTAATGATAATAAAATAAATTATATTAAAAAAAAAAATACAATCAACTATCCACAAAAAGAGTCAAAGGAAATGTAAGAGTACAGAATAAAACACCTAGTATAGAAAGAATGGAGGAGGAAGAATAAGAAGGGAGAGAAATAAAGAATCATGAGACTGTGTTTATAATAACAAGAAAGTTAAGTCACCTGTTAGATAGTAAAGAAGCTACCCTTGAACCTTTGGTAACCACGAATCTAAAGCTAGGAATGGCAATAAATACATATCTATCGATAATCACCCTAAATGTAAATGGAATGAATGTACCAATCAAAAGACACAGAGTAATAGAATGGATTAAAAAGCAAGACCCATCTATATGCTGCTTACAAGAGACTCACCTCAAACCCAAAGATATACACAGACTAAAGGTGAAGGGATGGAAAAACATTTTTCATGCAAACAACAAGGAGAAAAAAGCAGGTGTTGCAGTATTTGTATCAGACAAAATAGACTTCAAAATGAAGAAAGTAGCAAGAGATAAAGAAGGACATTACATAATGATAAAGGGATCAGTAGAACAAGAGGATATAACCATTTAAAATATATATGCACCCAATACAGGAGCACCAACATGTGAAACAAATACTAACAGAATTAAAGGAGGAAATAGAAAGCAATGCATTCATTTTAGGACACTTCAACACACCACTCACTCCAAAGGACAGATCAACCAGACAGAAAATAAGTAAAGACACAGAAGCACTGAACAACACACTAGAGCAGATGGACCTAACAAACATCAACAGAACACTCCATCCAAAAGCAACATGATACACATTCTTCTCAAGTGCACATGGAACATTTTCCAGAAGAGACCACATACTAGGCCACAAAAAGAACCTCAGTAAATTCAAAAATATTGAAATTCTACCAACCAACTTCTCAGATCACAAAGGTATAAAGATAGAAATAAATTGTACAAAGAAAACAAAAAGGCTCACAAATACATGGAGACTTAACAGCATACTCCTAAATAATCAATGGATAAATGACCAAATTAAAACAGAAATCAAACTATATATGGAGACAAATCACAACAAGAGCACAAAGCCCCAACTTCTGTGGGACGCAGCAAACGCAGTTTACAGAGGAAAGTATATTGCAATCCAGGCCTATTTAAAGAAGGAAGAACAATCCCAAACGAATAGTCTAAAGACACAATTATTGAAATTGGAAAAAGAAGAACAAATGAGGCCAAAAGTCACCAGAAGGAGGGACATAATAAAGATCACAGAAGAAATAAATAAAATTGAGAAGAATAAAACAATAGAAAAAATCAATGAAACCAAGAGCTGGATCTTTGGAAAAATAAACAAAATAGATAAACTCCTAGTGAGACTTATTAAGAGAAAAAGAGAATCTACACACATAAACAGAATCAGAAATGAGAAAGGAAAAATCACTACGGACACCACAGAAATACAAAGAATTATTAGAGAATACTATGAAAATCTATATGGCAACAAGCTGGAAAACCTAGAAGAAATGGACAACTTCTTAGAAAAACACAACCTTCCAAGAATGACCAAGCAAGAAACTGAAAACCTAAACACACCAATCACCAGCAACGAAATTGAAGCGGTAATCAAAAAACTACCCAAGAACAAAACCCCCGGACCAGATGGATTCACTGCTGAATTTTACCAGACATATAGAGAAGAAACAATACCCATTCTCCTTAAAGTTTTCCAAAAAAATAGAAGAGGAGGGAATACTTCCAAACTCATTCTATGAAGCCAGCATCACTCTAATACCAAAACCTGGCAAAGACCTCGCCAAAAAGAAAATTACAGATCAATATCCCTGATGAACGTAGATGCAAAAATACTCAACAAAATATTAGCAAACAGAATTCAAAAATACATCAAGAGGATCATACACCATGATCAACTGGGATTCATCTCAGGGATGAAAGGATGGTACAATATTCAAAATTCCATCAACATCATCCACCACATCAACAAAAAGAACAAAAACCACATGATCATCTCCATAGATGCTGAAAAAGCATTTGACAAAATTCAACATCCATTCATGATAAAAACTCTCAACAAAATGGGTATAGAGGGCAAGTACCTCAACATCATTAAGGCCATATATGACAAACCCACAGCTAACATCATACTTAACAGCGAGAAGCTGAAAGCTTTTCATCTAAGATCGAGAACAAGACAGGGATGCACTCCACTGTTATTCAACATAGTACTGGAGGTCGTAGCCACGGTAATCAGACAAAACAAAGAAATACAAGGCATCCAGATTGGTAAAGAAGAAGTCAAATTGTCACTATTTGCAGAAGACATGATATTGTACATAAAAAACCCTAAAGACTCCACTCCAGAACTACTAGAACTAATATCTGAATTCAGAAAAGTTGCAGGATAAAAAATTAACACACAGAAATCTGTTGCTTTCCTATACACTAACAATGAGCTAACAGAAAGAGAAATCAGGAAAACAATTCCATTCACAACTGCATCAAAAAGAATAAAATACCTAGGATTAAACCCAACCAAGGAAGTGAAAGACCTATACCCTGAAAACTACAAGACACTCCTAACAGAAATTAAAGAGGACACTAACAAATGGAAATTGATCTCATGCTCTTGGCTAGGAAGAATAAATATTGTCAAAATGACTATACTACCTAAAGCAATCTACAGATTCAACGCAATCCCTATCAAAATAGCAACAGCTTTCTTCAATGAACTGAAACAAATAATTCTAAAATTCATATGGAACCACAAAAGACCCCGAATAGCCAAAGCAATCCTGAGAAGGAGGAATAAAACAGGGGGAATTACACTCCCCAACTTCAAGCTCTACTACAAAGCCACAGTGATCAAGACAGTTTGGTTTTGGCACAAAAACAGACCCACAGACCAGTGGAGCAGAACAGAAAATCCAAACATTAACCCAAACATATACAGTCAATTAATATATGACAAAGGAGCCTTGGATATACAATGGGGAGATGACAGCCTCTTCAGCAGCTGGTGTTGGCAAAACTGGACAGCTACATGTAAGAGAATGAAACTGGATGACTGTCCAACCCCATACACAAAGGTAAACTCAAGGTGGATCAAAGACCTGAATGTAAGTCATGAAACCATAAAACTCTTAGAAAAACATAGGCAAAAATCTCTTGGACATAAACATGAGCGACTTCTTCATGAACATATCTCCCCAGGCAAGGGAAACAAAAGAAAAAATGAACAAGTGGGACTATATCAAGCTGAAAAGCTTCTGTACAGCAAAGGACACCATCAATAGAACAAAAAGACATCCTACAATTATGAATATATTCATAAATGATGTATCCGATAAGGGGTTGACATCCAAAATATATAAAGAACTCACGCACCTCAACAAACATAAAGTAAATAACCCAATTAAGAAATGGGCAGAGGACATGAGTAGACACTTCTCCAAAGAAGAAACTCAGATGGCAAACAGGCACATAAAAAGATGCTCCACATCACTAATCATCAGAGAAATGCAGATTAAAACCACAATGAGATATCACCTCACACCAGTGAGGATGGCCAACATCCAAAACACAAACAACAACAAATGTTGCCAAGGATGTGGAGAAAGGGAATCCCTCCTACACTGCTGGTGGGAATGCAAATTAGTTCAACCATTGTGGAAAGCAGTATGGAGGTTCCTCAAAAAACTCAAAATAGAAATACCATTTGACCCACGAATCCCATTCCTAGGAATTTACCCTAAGAATGCAGCAGCCCAGTTTCAGAAAGACAGATGCACACCTATGTGTATTGCAGCACTATTTACAATAGCCAAGAAATGGAAGCCACCTAAGTGTCCATCAGTAGATAAATGGATAAAGATGTGGTACATATACACAATGGAATATTATTCAGCCATAAGAAGAAAACAAATCCTACCATTTGCAACAACATGGATGGAGCTAGAGGGTATTATGCTCAGTGAAATAAGCCAAGCGGAAAAAGACAGGTATCAAATGATTTCACTCATATGTGGAGTATAAGAGCAACGAAAAAAACTGGGGGAAAAAAAACAGCAGCAGACTCACAGATCCCAAGCATGGACTAACAGTTACCAAAGGGTAAGGGACTGGGAGGATGGGTGGGAAGGGAGGGATAAGGGGGGAAAAGGGGTATTACGATTAGCAGATGTAATATTGTGGGGGGCACAGGGAGGGCTGTACAACTCAGAGAAGACAAGTAGTGATTCTATAGCATGTCATTACGCAGATGGACAGTGACTGTAATGGGGTAAGTCGGGGAGGACCTGATGAAGTGGGGAGTTTAGCAACCATAATGTTGCACATGTAACTGTAGATCAATGATACCAAAATAAAAATAAAAATAAATAAAAAATAAAAAAACAAGAAAAACAACATGGTTCAGACCAAAATCTCACAAACCCCAGAAAAAGGGCCAAATGAAACTGAACTCACCAATCTTGCTGAAAGAGCGTTCAAAATACAAATCATAAACATGCTTATGGAGGTTCAGAAAAATATTCAAGAACTCAGAAATGAATTTAAGATGGAGATTCAATCATTAAGAAATTCCATATCCGAAATGAAACATACAATGGAGGGATTTAAAAGCAGATTAGATGTAGTAGAACAGAAGGTAAATGGAATAGAAATTAGAGAAGAGAAATACAAAGAAGCTGAGGCACAGAAACAAAGGATCTCTAAGAATGAAAGAATATTGAGAGAACTGTGTGACCAATCAAAACTGAGCAATATCCGCATTATGGGGTACCAGAAGAAGAAGAGAGAGAAAAGGGGATAGAAAGTGTCTTTGAGGAGGTAATTGCTGAAAACTTCCCCAATCTGGGGAAAGAAATAGTCTCTCAGGCCATGGAGCTGCACAGATCTCCCGACACAAGGGACCCAAGGAAGACAACATCAAGACATATAATAATTAAAATGGCAAAGATCAAGGATAAAGACAGACTTTTAAAAGCAGCTAGAGAGAGAAAAAAGATCACGTACAAAGGAAATCCCATCAGCCTATCATCAGACTTCTCAACAGAAACCTTACAGGCCAGAAGAGAGTGGCATGATATGTTTAATGCAATGAAGCAGAAGAGCCTTGAACCAAGAATACTCTACCAGGCAATGTTATCATTTAAATTTGAAGGAGGGATTAAACAATTTTCAGATAAGCAAAAGCTGAGAGAATTCACCTCCCAAAAACCACCTCTACAGGGCATGTTGGAGGGACTCCTATAGATGGAAGCATTCCTAAGGCTAAATAGATGTCACGAAGGGCTAGACAAAGACTACAGAATATGATTCATAACATACAAAGAATGGAGGAGGAAGAAAAAGTAGAGAGAAAAAAAGAACCTTTAGGTTGTGTTTGTAATAGAATACAAAGTGAGTTAAGTTAGACTGTTAGATAGTAAGGACGTTACCCTTGAACCTTTGGTAACCACGAATCTAAAGCCTGCAATGGCAATAAGTACATACCTATGGGTAATCACCCTAAATTTGAATGGTCTAAATGCACCAATCAAAAGACACAGCGTCACTGAATGGATAAAAATAGAAGACCCATCTATATGCTGCCCACAAGAGACTCACTTCAAACCCAAAGACATACACAGACTGAAAGTAAAGGGATGAAAAAAGATGTTTCATGCAAATAACAGTGAGAAAAAAGCAGGAGTTGCAGTACATGTATCAGACAAAATAGATTTCAAAACAAAGAAAGTAGCAAGAGACAAAGAAGGACATTACATAATGATAAAAGAGTCAGTCCAACAAGAGAATATAACTATTATAAATATCTATGCACCCATCACAGGGTCACCTATATATGTGAAACAAATACTAACACAATTAAAGGGAGAAATAGAATGCAATGCATTCATTTTAGGAGACTTCAACAAACCACTCACTCCAAAGGACAGATCAACCAGACAGAAAATAAATAAAGAGACCAAGGCACTGAACAACACACTAGAACAGATGGACCTAACGGACATCTACAGAACACTCCATCCAAAAGCAACAGGATACACATTCTTCTCAAGTGCACATGGAACATTTTCAAGAACAGATCATATACTAGGCCACAAAAAGAACCTCAGTGAACTCAAAAAGATTGAAATTGTACCAATCAGCTTTTCAGATCACAAAGGTATAAAACTAGAAATAAATTACACAAGAAAACGAAAAAGCCCACAAACACATGGAGGCTTAATACCATGCTCATAAATAATCAATGGATCAATGACCAACTAAAAACAGAGATCAAGCAGTATATGGAGACAAATGACAACAATAATTCAACACTGCAAAATCTGTGGACGCAGCGAAGGCCATGCTAAGAGGGAAATATATTGCAATACAGACCTACTCAGGAAGGAAGAACAATCCCAAATGAACAGTCTAAATGCACAATTAATGAAACTAGAAAAGGAAGAACAAATGAGGCCCAAAGTCAGTAGAAAGAGGGATATAATAAAGATTAAAGCAGAAATAAATAAAATTGAGAAGAATAAAACAATAGAAAGAATCGATGAAAGCAGAAGCTGGTTCTTCTAGAAAATAAACAAAATAGATAAACCCCTAGCCAGACTTATGAACAAAAAAAGAGAATCTACACACATAAACAGAATCAGAAATGAGAAAGGAAAAATCACTATGGACACCACAGAAATACAAAGAATTATGAGAGAATACTATGAAAATCTATATGCTAACAAGCTGGAAAACCTAGAAGAAATGGACAACTTTCTGGAAAAATACAACCTTCCAAGGCTGACTCAGGAAGAAACAGAAAATCTGAATAGACCAATTACCAGCAAAGAAATTGAATTGGTAAAAAAAAACCACCTAAGAACAAAACTGCTGGAACAGATGGTTTCACTGCTGAATTTTATCAAACATTTAGTGAAGACCTAATACCCATCCTCCTTAAAGTTTTACAAAGAGTACAAGAGGAGAGAATACTCCCAAACTCATGCTATGAGGCCAACATCACTCTAATACCAAAACCAGGCAAAGACACCACAGAAAAAGCAAATTACAGACCAATATCCCTGATGAACATAGATGCAAAAATACTCAACAAAATATTAGCAAACTGAATTCAAAAATACATCAAAAAGATCATCCATCATGATCAAGTGGGATTCATCCCAGGGATGTAAGGATGGTACAACATTTGAAAATCCATCAACATCATCCACTACATTAACAAAAAGAAGGACAGAAACCACATGATCTTCTCCATAGATGATGAAAAAGCATTCGACAAAATTCAACATCCATTCATGATAAAAACTCTCCACAAAATGGGTGTAGAGGGTAAGTACCTCAACATAATAAAGGCCATATATGACAAACCCACAGCCAACATTATACTTAACAGCAAGAAGCTGAAAGCTTTTTCTTCAATATCAGGAACAAGACAAGGATGCCCACTCTCCCCAGTTTTATTCAACATATTTCTGGGGGTCCTAGCCACAGCAATCAGACAACACAAAGAAATAAAAGGCATCCAAATTGGCAAAGAAGAAGTCAAACTGTCCCTGTTTGCAGATGACGTGATATAGTACATAAGAAACCCTGAGGATTCCACTCCAAAACTACTAGATCTAATAACCTGAATGGAGCAAAGTTGTGGGATACGAAATTAATACACAGAAATCTGTTGCATTCCTATACACTAAGATGAACTAGCAGAACGAAAAATCAGGAAAACAATCCCATTCACGATTGCATCAAAAAGAATAAAATACCTAGGAATAAACCTCAACAAGGAAGTGAAAGACCTATACTCTGAAAACTACAAGACACTCATGAGAGAAATTAAAGAAGATAC
The DNA here is from genome assembly GCA_032199065.1 of Smutsia gigantea. Taxonomy (NCBI): domain Eukaryota; kingdom Metazoa; phylum Chordata; class Mammalia; order Pholidota; family Manidae; genus Smutsia; species Smutsia gigantea. The sequence continues at coordinate 20,358 of JAVSCE010003418.1, read as the reverse complement.
CAATAAATGGAAACACATCCCGTGCTCATGGATAGGAAGAATTAATATTGTCAAAATGGCCATCCTGCCTAAAGCAATCTAGAGACTCATTGCAATCCCTATCAAAATACCAACAGCATTCTTCAATGAACTAGAGAAAATCGTTGTAAAATTCATATGGAACCACAAAATATCCCGAATAGCCAAAGCAATCGTGAGAAGGAAGAATAAAGCGGGGGGAATTACGCTCCCTGACTTCAAACTCTACTACAAAGCCACAGTAACCAAGACAATTTGGTACTGGCACAAGAACCGACCCATAGCCCAATGGAACAGACTAGAGAGCCCAGATATAAACCCAAGCATATATGGTAATTAATATACGATGAAGGAGCCATGGATATACAATGGGGAAATGACAGCCTCTTCAACAGCTGGTTTTGGCAAAACTGGACAGCTACATGTAAAAGAGTGAAACTGGATTATTGTCTAACCTCATACACAAAAGTAAACTCAAAATAGATCAAAGACCTGAACCATAAAAGTCATGAAACCATAAAACTCTTAGAAAAAAACATAAGTAAAAATCTCTTGGACATAAACATGAGCAACTTCTTCATGAACATATCTCCCCAGGCAAGGGAAACAAAAGCAAAAATGAACAAGTGGGACTATATAAAACCAGAAAAATAGTTGAAATCTTTCCCTATCAAATGTTCCCTCCTAAGCTACAATGATCCATTTCTCTGATGATTAGCGATGTGGAACATCTCTTCATGTGCCTGTTGGTCATCTGAATTTCTTCTTTGGAGAAGTGTCTGTTCAGATCCTCTGTCCATTTTTTAATTGGCTTATTGCTTTTTGTTTGTTGAGGTGCGTGAGCTCTTTATATAATTTGGATGTCAACCCCTTATCAGATATGTCATTTATGAATATATTCTCCCATACTGTAAGATGTCTTTTTGTTCTATTGATGGTGTCCTTTGCTGTACAGAAGCTTTTTAGTATGCTTGTTCCATTGGTCTGTGGGTCTGTTCTTGTGCCAGTACCAAATTGTCTTGGTTACTGTGGCTTTGTAGTAGAGTTTGAAGTCAGGGAGCATAATTCCCCCCACTTTATTCTTCCTTCTCACGATTGCTTTGGCTATTCGGGATATTTTGTGGTTCCATATAAATTTTAGAACTATTTGTTCCAGTTCATTGAGGAATGCTGTAAGTATTTTGGTAGGGATTGCATTGAATCTGTAGACTGCTTTAGGCAGGATGGCCATTTTGACAATATTAATTCTTCCTATCCATGAGCATGGGATATGTTTCCATTTATTGGTCTCTTCTTTAATTTCTCTCATGAGTGTCTTGTAGTTTTCAGAGTATAGGTCTTTCACTTCCTTGTTGAGGTTTATTCCTAGGTATTTTATTCTTTTTGATGCAATTGTGAATGGAATTGTTTTCCTGATTTCTCTTTATGCTAGTTCACCATTAGTGTATAGAAATGCAACAGATTTCTGTGTACTAATTTTGTATCCCACAACTTTACTGAATTCAGATATTAGATCTAGTAGTTTTGGAGTGGATTCTTTAGGGTTTTTTATATACAATGTATGTCTTCTGCAAACAGGGAGTTTGACTTCTTCCTTACCAATCTGGATGCCTTTTATTTCTTTGTGTTTTCTCATTGCCATGGGTAGCACCTCCAGTACTATGTTGAATAGAAGTGGGGAGAGTGGGCATCCTTGTCTTTTTCCCAATCTTAAATGAAAATCTTTCAGCTTCTCACTGTTAACTATAATGTTGGCTGTGGGTTTGTCCTATATGGCCTTTATTATATTGAGGTACTTGCCCTCTATACCCATTTTGTTGAGAGTTTTTATCATGAATGGATGTTAAATTTTGTCGAATGCTTTTTCAGCATCTGTGGAGATGATCGTGTGGTTTTTGTCCTTTTTGTTGATGTAGTGGATTATGTTGATGGATTTTCGAATGTTGGACCATCCTTACATCCCTGGGATGAATCCCACTTGATCATGATGGATGATCTTTTTGATGTATTTCGAATTCGGTTTGCTAATATTTTGTTGAGTATTTTTGCATCTATGTTCATCAGGGATATTGGTCTGTAATTTGCTTTTTCTGTGGTGTCTTTGCCTGGTTTTGGTATTAGAGTGATGTTGGCCTCATAGATTGAGTTTGGGAGTATTCCCTCCTCTTCTACTTTTTGGAAAACTTTAAGGAGGATGGGTATTAGGTCTTCACTAAATGTTTGATAAAATTCAGCAGTGAAACTATATGTTCCAGGAGTTTTGTTCTTAGGTAGTTTTTTGATTACCAATTCAATTTCTTTGCTGGTAATTGGTCTATTCAGATTTTCTGTTTCTTCCTGGGTCATTCTTGGAAGGTTGTATTCTTCTAGAAAGTTGTCCATTTCTTCTAGGTAATCCAGTTTTTTAACATATAATTTTTCATAGTATTGTCTCATCATTTTTGTATTTCTGTGATGTCTGTAGTGATTTTTCATTTCTCATTTCTGATTCTGTTTTGTGTGTAGACTCTCTTATTTCTTGGTACGTCTGGCTAGGGTTTATCTATTTTGTTTATTTTCTCAAATAACCAGCTTCTGCTTTCATTGATTCTTGTTCTTTAAACTTTTTAAATTACATTTCTCTGTTATTGATGTCTGATGGCTTCAGTATCTGTGTTTGTGTCCTGATCAGGGTACCTTGTCTCGTTGAGCACCTGGCTGGTTTTTACTGTGTACTGCTCATTGTTCTTAAGATTTTTGTTGGCATTCTTTGGGGCCTGTGGTGGTATTATCCAGAAAGGAACTGTGTTTATTTTTGCCAAGCCCCTAATGGTTCTATTATGGGTTGAATTATGCCATCTACTGAATGTTTGTGTCCTCTCAAAATTCCTATGTTAAATCCTAACCCCCAGTGTGATGTATTTGGAGCGGGAATCTTTTGGAGGTGATGAGATGATGAGGGTGGAGTCCTCCTGACTGGGTTTAGTGCACTTGTAAAAGGGACCCCAGAGAGCTCCCTCATGCCTCACCATGTGAGGACACGGGGAGAAGATACTTTCTATGAAACAACAAGTGGGTCTTCACCAGACACTGAATCTGCCAGTACCTTGATCTTGGACCACTAGCCTCCAGAACTGTGAGATACATGTCTTGCTTATAAGCCACCCAATCCATGATGTTCTGCTACAGCAGCTCAAACAGACTACGAAAAACTGTGTCCCCCTAAAAGGTATGTTGAAGGCCTAAGCCCCACCACCTGTGAATGTGACCTTATTTAGAAACAGGGTCTCTGCAGATGTAATCAAGTTAACACATGGATTAAGGGCAGCCCTAATCCAAAGACTGGTGCCCTTATAAAAAAAGCAAACAGAGACATGGGGACATGCAGCAAGAAGGCCACATGAAGATGAGGCAGAAATTGAAGTGATGCATTTACAGGCCAAGAAATGCCGAGGACTGGTGGCCACTACCCAAGGCTGGGGGAGGCCTGGAATGGATTCTCCCTCAAAGCCTCCAGAAGGAATCAGCCCTGCCCACACCTGGGTCTCAGCCTTATGGCCTCCAGAACTGGAATGCCATAGATTTCTGGTTTGAAGCCCCCCAGTTTGTAGTCATTTGTTACAGCAGTCCTAGAAAACTAATATGGGTACCATCAGCCCAGGATCAGTTTAACAAGTATTTGAGTTGACAGACGCCAAACTGCCCCAGCAGGTCAAACCGAGACTACAAGTCTGCACAGAGCTGGTGCTTTTCCTTTCCTTTGTTCTCCTGTATCCCTTAGCACCTAAGCAATGTCCCCACAGTCCCAGGGCTTTCCCAGCTTAATGTGAGGGGTCTCCTATTTACGCTTCCACACCTCAGGAAAGCTTTGAGCCTTCACTGCCATCTCTCTTGCCTGCAGTTCCAGAGCTAAACCCAAGTTTTCCCACGTTTGCCAACATCCTCAGAACAAAGGCAGCCTTGGGGGTCTACTTCTCAGACTTCCACCTCCTCTTAGAGGTTGCTCTTATTGTTTCTCATTTGCTCTGACAGATTTCAATATTTAACATTTGTATTTCTTTTTTGTCCATGGAAATTTGTGTCTGAATACTGCTACCACAATATTTCTACACATGGCTTATTCTTCACCACTCCCAGACTCTGGAGAAGCCTCATCTCCGGCACAGCAGACATACCTCTCCATGACTCTGCAGTTCCTGCTTCTGGACCCGCCAGTCCCTACCACACTCGCCCCGAGCTCCGTCTCCCCTCTGGACACATGCACCCCCTCTCTGGGGGTTTGCCTCTGAAGGCCTGTGGGGAAAGTACAGAGTGGAACCACCTGCATCCTGAGACCAAGTCAGACAGTCCCCTATTCTCTCCCTCAGGTTCTACTGCCCTATAGTTAGTGCAAATAGTACTACCTGCCTGTCAAAAGGCTGACTGCCAGCCATAGCTGTGGGAGAGGCATGGATGCCTTTCTGTACTTTTGTTTACATTTTCAAAGGACCTCATAGGAGGCTGCAGAGGGCTCACAGGGCTCTTACATAGGTTTTCTAATAGCCTAATTGAGATAGCACCCACCTACCATATAATTCACCCACCAGAAGTGGACAATTCAGTGGCATTTAGTATTGTCATAGATTTGTGCAACCATCACCACAGCCAGTTTCAGAACATTCTTATCATCCCTAAGAGAAACCCTGTCCCCATTAGCAGTCACTTCCCAAGCCCCACCAGACCCTCGAGCCTAGCAACCACCAAATGACTTTCCTTAGACAAATGTTAAACCCTCATTCAGAGTAATTATAATCTAATGGAAAATTCAGCATTTTGGCATGGCCTCCACTGAAACTTCCATCAAGTTTTCCCTTCTCCTTGGTCAGGCACTGCTCTGGCTCTGTTGCATGCATCACTTCATTAGTAACTTTGCAACACACAGATGGCATTCTGCCCATTCTGTAAATAAGAAAACTATGGCTCAGAGAGATTAAGTATGGGGCAGAGCCACGCCCTGTCCATGTGACCCCAGAATCTGTTCCTGCCTATACATAGCCAACACGATCTACCTATTCGCATTCCAGAGAAATGAAAAATACAGATGCTTATAAGAAGTCCCCCCAAGTTAGTAACCATGGCCCCTAAAATAGGTTCTCAGTGTTATCATCTCTTCCACATTAATACCATCATTTCTGTCAAGTACCATTTGTGGTGACAAAGTGCTCTCTTCAAAAATATGAACAGAGGAAGCCAGTGTAGCTTCAAGGCAACCAACTAAGATGGTGACCAGCAAAGATTTGCAATTCAGGGTGAACGACAAGGAAAACCAGTCACACCAAGATTCAGAGCCAGTAAGGACCAAGGCCTTAAGATTCAGTAGTCTTTGTCAAGGAAGGGAGGAAGGGAAAGGGGATGATGAGGACTTGGCAGGAGCATCCACTCAGAGCCCCGCACTTGGCGGCAGCCACCCTCAGCCCACTTCAAGCAGCCCAAGGCCACGGCTCTGGGATGACCCAGCCCACCATGGGCATGTCTGCCCGGGAGAGTTCAATGCTGCCAGAATTAACTATTTGTTCCAGCCAACACAGGCCCTGTTTGTTCCTGACCCAGGCCCCCACCTCCCTTCCTTAGAGCATTTACTACAACGGCCGCCCAACTGTAATTGCTTCCTCTATCCCTGTGAGATCTCTATGCATCTCCTACAACCCAAGACAGTCTTTCTCAAGGACCTGAGAACTATTCCTCTGAAACAGAATCTCAGGAAGGAGAGGGCCTGGCCTCCCAGTCTCCATGCAGGACAGAACCCTCACTTCCATAACTGCCGACCCGACAGCCCCAGCTGGCCTCGTGCATTTACACTGCTGGCCCTTCATGAGTTTGCCCTTGAGCCTGACACTCTCCACCTCCGCCTCTGCCTCTCCCTGTGCAACGCCCATTACCTCTGCACAAATCAGAACGGAGCTCAGCTCTTTCCCCTGCTGTCAGTAGTTACCAAATAAAATGTTTGTACCACTTTACCTAAAGTCCTGCTGTTTCTTTGACTACATGTCCTATGCTGCTGACACTGGGAGATAGATGAGCACTGAGGGGGAGGAGGCGTTACAGTCTAGTGGAGACAGAATTTCAGTTTCAGCAAGAGTTCTGGGGATGGATGACAGGGATGGTTGCCCAACACTGTGAATGTACTTGATGCCACAGAACCAGACACTTAAAAATGGTTCAGATGGTCATTTTATATAATGTGTATTCACCACAAATTTTTTTAAACCAACACATCACAGGTGTTTGGAGAACAACTTTGGAATGAAAATCTTCAAATCAGCTTAAAAAATACATTACCAGTTTGGAATTACGTCTAGCTTTACACAGTGAGTCACAGTTATCCTTGAACTTGCTTAGGGAGCTGAAGGGCCACTGCACCACAAGTGGACAGCAATCAAGACACCACAACAGAGCCTTGTCTCTGGTTAGAAGGGCACATGCATCTCACTGGGCAGGCTAGAGATCCATGAACAGTTTGTGGTCAGTGTCTGTGGTTTGCTTTGAGCAACTTGGTGCAATCCCTGGGGGCACATCAGAGGAACCACACTGTCAGGAGCGGGAGATGCTGTCAGCACCCACTGGCACTGGGCAGAGCAAGCGTTTATAAGACAGAGCTGTGTTTGTCACAAATCCATGAGTTGTGTTGGCAATAAGGCTTAGGATGCTTTTTACTTCTTCCTGATTTCCTAAAGCAGTGGCTCCTCACCCCTGAAAGGGGGTCTGCACCCCTGGGGTTAGCAAAGCAGCTCACCCTAACCACGAACACTGAAACCTCTGTTCACAATGCACACGCCAGCCCACAAGACACACTAGACTCTTAGGAAATAATGTATGCTTTCCATCCTAGGTTCAGTTGGTTGGACTAATTGCTCTCAAATGTCAGGACTACCAGGAAAAGTACAGGTCACCATGGGACTATCTAAGCATATTTCCTCATTACATTTCCGAATCTACACACTCCTGATGTCAATGGGACTAAAATCTTTTCAAGGGAGAGAAGCCATGGTAGCGCACTTCAAGTGATGCTGCCCAAGGTCCGTCCTCTGCAGCAGGCCCAGCCAGCCCAGAGCATGGGAGCTGCACTGACATGCTCCCAATTTCACACGCATGGAGCTTGAATCCCCCTCATGGGGCTGGGCATGGTTCGACTGTGCCTGCTTTGGGGACTTATGTTTTCAACCTCAGCCACTGTGTTCCAGCCCTGCTACTGCCCTCGCCTACAGCTTTGCCCTCATGAAAGAATGAGACATTCGTCTAAGTGTGCAGGCTACAGAAACCGGGAGGCAGCCACACCCCCATACTGCCTGAACCCTGCCAAGCACTGCAGCCACAGTCCTATTTGATTTTCTCTTCTCCTCCATCCACTGTTAAGGAAAAGTGTGCCAACTACAGCCAGCTTTCAGTAGCTACTCAAATGGAAGTCAAAACTTTGATGTCCCCATTTACAGAAGAGACTCTCAGAAAGGGTAAAGTCACACACCCACCATTAAGCAGATGAGCCCAGGTAGGCCTCCCGCAGCACACCTGTTTCCTCCCGTGATGTGTGGCCTGCTGCTGCTCTTTGTGCTTCAGCAAAGCACAGACAAGGACATACCAGTTATTCCCATTCAGACTGACTCATGTCCTGGGGCAGGACCTAGTCCTCAGCCAAGGAAGCCAGCTCAGCCCGTCACTTAACATGTCAGTAGTCAGCTGGCAATTGAGGGCCTCCCTCATAACATGAGCTCAGGCTGCAGTTTTGCATTTTCTAATGGAAGAGAACAGACTTGTTCTTTCAGGCCTCCTATAAAATGGGATAGGCTACCTATGTGTTATGGGTTGAAATGCATCCCCCTTAAATTCCTGTGCTGGAGTCCTAACCCCCCAAACCTCAGAATGTGACCTTATTTGGAGACAGGGTCTGTACAGAGGTGATCAGGTTATTATGAGGTCACCAGGGTGAGTGGGCCCTGATCCAGCATGATGGGCATCCTTATCAAAAGGGGAAACAAGGACACAGACACGTGCAGAGGGAAGGTGATGTGAAGACACGGAGAAGACGGCCATCCACAAGTCAAGGAGAGGCCTGGAGCGCGCCCTTCCCTCCTGGTCCTCCGAAGGAACTGACCCCACCACACCCTGATCCTAGACTTCTGGCCTCGGGAACTGGGACACATGCCTTTCTGCTGTTCAAGCCTGTGGTGCCTCTTTACAACAGCTGAGCAGATGCACCACTGAAGCATCCCATTGGTCCTGCACTCATCACTGGCAACTGTAAAACAGTGCACTCACATCCCAGCCACCAGGGCAGGAAAAACTCAATAGCTTCATGAACCCCAAGCCAACTTTGCAGTAACATTTACTTTGTGTGTGTAACAGTAACACATAACTTATGGGCAATTTAGAAAATACATTTCCCATGTGACCAGATGTTCATAATGCCGGCTGTACAGGCTGACATCATCTAAAAGCATAGCCCCTTATTTCACCACAGTCTTTAGCAGCTACAAACAACGGTGCAGTGAGGGCCTCTGCAATGCCAAAGTCAGTGTGTGCACAGCTAAGCAGGCTCAGGATACTTCCTAACCACTTGCTCTTTACCACCAAACCAGCCCCCATGGAAGGGGTGACACCACAGGTCTGGCCCCTGCACCTTGCCAGCAGGGCACCAGAAGTCTTCATCTGTTGCTATTTTGACATCACTTTTTGTTTAGTTTGAGCCTGTCAGTTTGGTTACAAGTGAAGGAAAAATGCTTTCTCACTGTGCTTCTTTTATTGGTCCTCTGGATCCCTCTTAGCATTGACCAGCAGGTAACAGAGGTGGTGCATATGTGAGCAACAGGGAATGACACGGGTTCCAGAGGGATGAGCTTCTAACCATCCGTCTCTACCTCCCAAACCCAGGGTTGTGAAGGTCAAGGGACCCCAGCCAATAATGCAGGTAGGCTTCTTCCCTCATGGGGGAGCCAACCACTTGTTCTGGAAGCCCAACCTAAGTAAAGTCAGAAAGGAGGCAAGAGAACATCTGCTTCTCTCCCTGCTCCTGGCTTTCACCTTCTTTCTTCCAATCCCCTTTCAGAAGAGGAAGCTGATTTGAGAAGGTCCCCTACATGCCTCTGTTCACCCTCTTAGAAGCATGAAGCCCACCCCTTCCCAGCCAGTGCAGGTGGCCCAACAACATGGTCCTACTGAGGCCTACCCTTTCCCTGCCATGTCTGCTGGCCCTGGCAGCAGTGTCCAGCTGGAGACAAGATAAACTAAGGAACAACAGTTCCCAGGCTTGCAAGGGCCTGCCTTGCACCAAAGTCCAGTGTTCCTCACCAGAGTACCATGTGTCTCTGCAGCCCAGGAGCCAGCATCACCCCAAAGACTAAGCTTTCCAACAGCTGCAGGTGCTGGAACACCTGCCTTTGACTGCATCTGTCCTAGTCTGGTGGCTCCAGAAGATGCCCCCACAGATTCCTGATGTTTTGAGCTACCCAATTTACAGTTATTTACTATGGCAGCCACAGGAAACTAACACCCCCTCAGCCTGCTCAAAATGGAAAGTGTCTTGTAAGGACAACTGTCATTGGATTTAGGGCCCATCTTATGTCATCCATTACGATCTCACTGCAAGATCCTTTCTTTCATCCCAGCCACAATGACCCTTTTCCCCAATGAGGTCATAATCACAATTACGGTTAGGATGTGCACACACCTTTTGCCTTTGCAGAAAACAGGCAGGATGGGGCTGCAATGTAGCATCTTGAACACAGAACACTGTCCTGTGGTACACTCACCTGCAATGACACACTAGGGCCGCAGGAAAAGGAAAAGCCACTCTCACACCTGTGGTGTGAGCAAGCTCTCAGCCCGGGCTGTCTTCAGCCTAGACTCCTATCCCATTCTAGTTACTCTCAAGTAGCAGGATAGCCCTTCTGAAAACCCAGGGATGGATTCACACTATCCCAGTTCTAGCCAGGGGAGCTTAGAGGGGATGGGGAGGGCTGGGGTGTTCTTCCTCCACTTCCAACCACCTTTCCTTCCAATTGCAAGATTAATGCCCATGGCTTTGTCATCCTAGGACATATTCAGAATCTACCAACCATTGCCAAGTGACTTCCTTTCACAAGGCTGGGGCATTTGGGGCTGGTGGAGGGCACAGTATCACAAACTTCTGGGATGCGAAACACAGCCATCAGCACTCATGCTGGGCAGCAATGCTCTTGGGGAGGACAGAACAGAACGGGAAAAGTGTAAGTGCAGGAAGCAACCCCCCACCCCATCAAAGTGCAGTTTTGAGTGGCTGCAGCAACTGCGAGGCCAAAGCAGTGAAGGCGAGCGGGTGGGTGTGACTGTGCAAAGCCAGCAGACTTCACGTCCGAGTAGGAAAACATCACTGCGGCCCCTATCACACACAAGAACTCATCCCAGTAATGCCCAAAAAGCTCCCACAAACTGAGGAACAGACTACAGGTCCAAATCAAAAATGGGCAAGAAATATGAACAAACTGTGCATACTAGATTTGAAAAGGCCCCTTGAACCTGTGAAAAGATGCTCAAGCTCACCCCTGCTAGAGAACTGCATGCCTGACGGATGGCACGGCCCACGGGCTGGACTCCTCTCACCCAGGCAAGGCTGTGGGGAATGAAGGGAGACTGGGAAATCCCAGAGTGGGTGGGTGGGGTGCAGGGGAGGAGACACCAGCACCATCTCCCTGGTTTACAAATACTCAGAAGTGCCACGCTAAGAATATGACCCAGAGATACACAATGACACAAGAATTTTCGCAGTGGCATTATTTATGACAGTAAAAAGACTGGTGACAACCCAAATGTCCATCAGGAGCAGACTGGTTAAATCCAGGTGGTCCAGCCTCCGAATGGAATCCCACACACCCAACAGGAGCACTGGCACCGCAGTGCTGCCTGGGTGAGCTCTCCTGCCCAGCTTGGCCTGGGCGATCGTCCTGAGACCCCCAGCCTTGATTCTTGACTTCCCCAGTGGATGTGGACGAGGGAGCCCCAGAGGTTGGTGTTTCAAGCAGAAAGAATGAACAAAAAGAGCAGAGCATCAGGGCTCCATGTGCCCTAAAGGAGACAAACCAGCAGGTGGGGGAGCTAAAGCATAAGGCCCTGCAACTAGCTCTGGGGGCTCAAAGGAGTGGCCTGCTCTTTGTCACCAAGCCTGTAGTTCAGGACTAGGCAAGCGGGAGAGGAAAGCACGGATTGCACTGTCCTGAGCTCGTCATCAGCAGGCGACCCTACTCAATGCATTCCATGACGTGTATCTGCAGGGTATCCATATCAGGAGCCTGATACTGGCACTTGGGGCAACAGAAGTCGGGCGGCTCCTCAGGGGCACTTCTCCTCTGGCTGGGCAGGGCCGGGTGGAAAGAGTGGGGAGCTGGGGAAACAGAAGGGGTGCCAGGCGTGGCACGAGCTGTGGAAGGGGAGGACAGAAAGCCCCCCGATCCAACCACCAGCAGCTCCTCCCCTTTAGCCTCCCTCACAGCAGGGAGCAGACTGGCCAATGGAGCACCTGCCACCCAGGCAGTGTACTGTACTGCACCTTTTAGAGCAGCTTGAGAGCTGAGCCACACCTCCCTCCACCACAGTCCTCTCCCAGCATCCTGCCCTCCATACCCCTCCTCCTACAGCCCACTCACCTGGGGCCAGGGCTAAGGGGGCCTGGGCGACCTCTACATGCCGCTTCCTCATATCTTCAATCCTTGGAGAAGAGAAACCATCCAATCAATACATGCAAGTCAAGCTCCAGGGTGTACAAAGCTGGCAGCAGGACAGGAGGGAGGAGGGGCAGAAGCCTGACCAGGCAGGAGCACTCAGTCTCAGGTGGTTATTACGGGAGACCCATGGCACCCAGCCCTACCCATCATGGGCACCTACTCTGAGGCCCACCTGGCCGACTCCTGACAGCTGGCCTTCAACCTGCTGTACTCCCTCTGCAGCTGCTCAAACTGCTCCTGCAGTAACTCCTTCTTCTCAGCCAGCTTCTCCCGGGCCTGCCTCTCAGCCTGGAAGTCCGCCTTGTAGATGTCCGCCTGGCCAAGACAAGAGAGGCAGATGTGCCCCCCATCCATCAGCCACTCACTGGACACTCTGTGCCAGGCACCAGGGAGCAAAGCGGGGCCCTCTCCTGCCTTCACCAAGCCACAGCAGAGTCACCCAAGTGCACTGAGAGGTCAAGGAACCACAAAAGGACCTTCCGAGAAGCCACTGCAAAGTGACAGTAGAGACACACCAGGTCCCAGAGCCAGTGGGCACAATCTGCTCAAGAATGTGCAAGCCAAAGAAGAGAGCTCTTACCTGGGCCTTCAGCACTGGGACTGTCTCCATCACAGTCTTGTGCTGCTCGGCCTCTTCCTTGAGCTTGTCGATCACTTCCTGTTTGGCCACCAGGGCCTCCTCAGCCTGCTGGAGCTGCTGCTTGAGATCTTCCAGCTGCATTCCCTAGATATAGGCAAGGGGGAGCTGACAGAGCCTGAGCTAGCCCAGAAGGGGAGCCAGGCCAGCTGCTACTCTGGGCAACAACCAAGGGAATGAAAGGTCACCCCAGCGGGCCTGTACCAGGGTGATTCTGACTACAGCATGTCAGTGTGTGCAGGACACAGGAAAGGTGGAGGCTGGAAGGGACCTCAGAGGTCATCTGGCACAACCTCGCACCCATGACAACATTCCTTTCCCAGAACACTGACTGGACAGCCCTCCTTCAACCTTTCAAGGGACAGAGGCCACATTCCCTCCTGAGACCTCCTGCTCTACACCAAGCCAGTCTCCCACACTAACACTCCACCACATCCCAGCTGCTAAGCTGAGACCTGTCAGTCCTTCCACTCTGCCACCTGGCCAAAGGCCTGAGGGTCCCTTCATAGACACCCCCTGCCCTGTACATGCACACCTGCAGACCCAAGGACACACACGCACATACACATACACATACCTGTGCACACGCAAACATTACAGACACATGCACAAGTACACAGACACATGCATACACAGACATACATACAGATGCGGATGCCCACATATACCAGCAAGCCTTCCCTCTGGAGAGCAAAGCGCCACAGATTTGTAACTAACTCTTCCTCATGTGACCCATTTTCAGGCTTTTCCCTGACAAGTCTCTGAGTATGTTCATGTTTGACAACATCTTTCTGAAAATATGATTGCTATAAACTGCACCCAGTACAGACGTGATGAGGACAAACTGGAAAAGGGCTTCCAGCCACCTTCAACACTGGGATGGAAACATTACCACCAGGGACACCCGAGCCAGGAGCTGAGCTGGTGATGGCTGCTGGGAGGGACCAGCTGTGGCCATGAGCATGTTTCCGGCCAACAGAGGAAGCACCCAGAGGCCCAGGCCAGTTTGCCGCCGGCAGCAAGCAGCCTGGCCCAAGCATCCCTATCTCCTGACAGCCTGCTTGGGGCTGTCACCCTGCAGCCATGCCAAAGCTCTAGGACATGTTAAGGATCCCACCCAAAAGCCCATTCTGTCAAGCCCATCCCTAAATTGGGGGAGCAGGCCCCAGGCTCTTCTCTGTTCCCAGACCACAGGGAGAGGAAGCAGGACCAGGTCAGTCCCAGGGAGTCCCAAGAGTATCCCCATCATACTCACTCGGTTCCGCTCACTGCTCACCATGCTGCTCTTGACGTGGTTGTCATACTCTTGGAAGAGCTGGTGATAGGCCACCTGTAGCTGGGCCAGCTTCCGCCTAAGGAAAAGGAGCTTTTGCTGGAAAAACCACCTGTCCTGGTCCAGCCACAGCTCTTCCTGCTTCCAACTCCACCTCCTCCTTCCTGTCATGGCCACAGACCAGAATGGGGCTCAAGGTGCATTTGTGTCTTAGAAGCCATCAGCTCTGAGGCAGGCTTTGCTAAATAGTTAATATTTTCCTTAAAGCTAACATTTTTTAAAGTACAAAAAGAAATGTTTACAATAAAAAGGAACCATCCTGCACTTTTCAAAAAGGCAACTTCATGGAAACAACAGAAAGGCAAGACTTTCTTAGTTGAAAGGGGACTCAAAAGGCACACCAACAAAAGGCATGCGGGCACGGGGCCATGCGCACCTGGGCTTCCTGACTGCATGGTACCCTGCCAAGGGCCAACTGCATACAGGAAGAGCAGGAGGCAGACTCAGCCTTGCCCAGGCCAATGCCCGTAAGGGGTCCCGTGGAGGCAGAGTGCCACCAACCCCATCCCCCTAGCTGGGAGCCCGCTTACTTCTCCTCGGAGGCAGCCTGGCGCTCCACACGCAGGGCAGCCTCCACGCTCTGGTTCTGCATGCGCAGCTGGTCTACCTGTACGCTGTGCTGCCGCTGTAGTGCCTCCCGCTCGCTGGCCAGCTGCCGGGCCTGCTCACCAGCCACGCGGGCCCTGGTGGGAGAGGGGGAGGTCACAAGGGCCCACCAGCAGGGACGTGGCTGCACTGAGAAGGGCTGGCAGGAAAGAAGGTGGAGCCGGAGGGTGGTAGAAGCTCTGCAGTCTGCAGTCAGCCCAGGTTCAGAAAGAGGGAGGCTGAGAACATCCTGCAAACTGTCAGCTCAGAGCTGGATGCAGTGTCAGCAAGGGGGCCTCCAGGTGCCACAGTGGAGGCACCATCACCAGAAAAAGGGACAACCAGAGGGCACCAGCATCGGGGAGACTCTTTCCCTCCCAGCTGCTGTTCTAGAAGTGGCAAGGAGACCCGTGCACACCTCAGTGGCTCACATGGAGTCCCAAATGCTCACACCTGAAAGAAGAGCCACCCAACCGCCTGCTGAGTGACAGCCACAGCCTTTGTCATTCCCACTGTCATTGCTTAGCTCTGCTCACCTGGACTCCCCACCATCCTCAACCTTCTGGTCCTGGCTCATATCACCCCATCTCACATCTCTGCACGCCTATCTCCCCATAGACCCCACTAAATTTCCAGTTCCCGACTCCAGCCACGTCATCCTGCTGTCCCCAGGCATTCCGTGGTCCCGACTCTGAGAGCAACAGTGGGGTTTTGGCAGCGGGGGAGGTTAGTAGGGATTTTCCCTGGCCTGTTTCTCAGTACCTGTCCAAATGCAGGGAGTACGCACTTCCATCTGTGATCCAACACAAGTTAGGTGCTGTCATCACGATCACCAGGTGGAACTGCTGCCTGCCAGGGGCCCTGGAACAAGGAGGAAGGCCATTCCGACATGACCGACCTCGGACTCAGAAGGCAGCCATATGTATGAAGTTTGCAGCTGTTTAAAGGGCCACACCAAATGATCTGAGATGGAAGCAAGGCTTCATTCCCTCAGCTGTCCAGCTCGGCATTTATACGCTCGACCACATGGTGAAGGGACAGTAACGGACACTGCCGAAGAGCCTACAACTGCCCGAGTACACACACATGCAGGGTCACTAGCTGAAAAAAGTCAGCTGGAAACATCACCAACAGTGTCACGCCTCCACCAGCTTCTTTTTTTTTCTTGATTATTAATTTTTCTTTAATAATTTATTTTGGTATCATTAATCTACAGTTACATGTGCAATATTATGGTTATTAAACTACCCCCTTCATCAGGTCCCCCCATCAACCCCATTACAGTCACTGTCCATCAGCGTAGTGAGATGCTATAGAGTCACTACTTGTCTTCTCTGAGTTGTACAGCCCTCCCCATGCCCCACCAACATTACACCTGCTAATCGTAATGCCCCTTTTTCCCCCTTGTCCCTCCCTTCCCACCCATCCTCCCCAGTCCCTTTCCCTTTGGTAACTATTAGTCCATTCTTGGGTTCGTGAGTCTGCTGCTGTTTTGTTCCTTCAGTTTTTTTCTTTGTTCTTATACTCCACATATGAGTGAAATCATTTGATACTTGTCTTTTTCAGCTTGGCTTATTTCACTGAACACAATACCCTCTAGCTCCATCCATGTTGTTGCAAATGGTAGGATTTGTTTTCTTCTTATGACTGAATAATATTCCATTGTGTATATGTACCACATCTTCTTTATCCATTCATCTACTGATGGACACTTAGGTTGCTTCCATTTCTTGGCTATTGTAAATAGTGCTGCGATAAACATAGGGGTGCATCTGACTTTTCCAAACTGGGCTGCTGCATTCTTAGGGTAAATTCCTAGGAGTGGGGTTCCTGGGTCAAATGGTATTTCTATTTTGAGTTTTTTGAGGAACCTCCATCTGCTTTCCACAATGGTTGAACTAATTTGCATTCCCACCAGCAGTGTAGGAGGGTTCCCCTTTCTCCACATCATCGCCAACATTTGTTGTTGTTTGTGTTTTGGATGTTGGCCATCCTCACTGGTGTGAGGTGATATCTCATTGTGGTTTTAATCTGCATTTCTCTGATGATTAGCGATGTGGAGCATCTTTTCATGTGCCTGTTGGCCATCTGAATTTCTTCTTTGGAGAAGTGTCTATTCATGTCCTCTGCCCATTTCTTAATTGGATTATTTGCTTTTTGTTTGTTGAAGTGCGTGAGTTCTTTATATATTTTGGATGTCAACCCTTTATCAGATACGTTTTTTATGAATATATTCTCCCATACTGTAGGATGTCTTTTGTTCTACTGATGGTGTCCTTTGCTGTACAGAAGCTTTTCAGCTTGATATAGTCCCACTTGTTCATTTTTGCTTTTGTTTCCCTTGCTCGGGGAGATATGTTCATAAAGAAGTCGCTCATGTGTATGTCTAAGAAATTTTTGCCTATGTTTTTTTCTAAGAGTTTTATGGTTTCATGACTTACATTCAGGTCTTTGATCCATTTTGAGTTTACTTTTGTGTATGGGGTTAGACAGTAATCCAGTTTCATCCTCTTGCATGTAGCTGTCCAGTTTTGCCAAAACCAGCTGCTGAAGAGGCTGTCATCTCCCCATTGTATATCCAAGGCTCCTTTATCAAATATTGATTGACTGTATATGTTTGGGTTCCACCAGCTTCTTTTATTTGCACAGAAAAAAGAGAGGCAGGAAAGATACCAAATTGTCCTAAAAATTACATGTGTCCCTTTTAGGGACGTGGGGGTACAGAAGAGCACACAGGGGAAACCACCAGAATGCGACAAGACAGAGTGACCAGGCTCAGCCAATGACCTCACTTACAGGAACTCCCCTTTGCAGAAAAGAGTGACTGGCAGACATGGAGCTGCTAGCTTCTGCCCCTAGGTTGACCCTCGGATGGCACCTGGGCAGTGGGCTGGTGCAAGTCCTTGCACCTGGGCCATTTGCACAACGGCGCTCTGCGGAGCACCTGCTTTTCTCTGGGAGTCAGGAAGTTTGGTGTGTGCCTGGCAGAGGGTGCCTGCGTGACCAGCCCTCAATAATACCCTGGACACAGAGTCTGAAGTGGGTTCTTGGGTCTCTAAGTGATGCATTTGTCGCTGCTGGAGAAGGGAGCGCCCTCGGCCGGCCCCTCCTGGGAAGGAGGGAGCCTAAGGCATGAGGTTCTCCAGTCCCAGCCTGTGTCTTCTCTCCTCGTGGACCCTGGTGTGTGCCCTTCCCTGATAACAAGCCTCAGCAGAGAGGGGACTGGGAGCACTTCCGAGAACCACCGTGGGTCACGGATATGCTCTTGGGGCCTTCCCAAAACGTCCCCTAAGGAAATAATCCAAACTCCAGCAGAAGGTCAAAACCCACAGTGCTGCTGGGAGCCAGGTCCTGCATGCTTGGCCTGCAGCTCTGCTGAGACCCTGGCCCAATAGCCCTGTGTGCTCAGGTGCCACATCTCCAGCCCTTTCTCTCACCAGAGCCCCTAGAGGCCCTCCACTGCCTCCCTCTTCTCTGACACCCCAACAGTGGCTTTGGGGTGGGCTTTTCCTCCCCACTCACCTGCCCTCCAAAGCCTGCCGCTCCTTGGTGGCAGCCTCCAAGCGACTCTGGCTCTCTTGCAGCTCCCCTAGCAAGGATGTCACCTGGGCTTTCACCGAGGCCTTGTCTTCAGCCATCTGCTGCAGGAAAAAAAAAGCCACTGCCTGTCAGTGATGCTTTCTCACCAGCTGCCCTCCCCTGGTGGCCCCAAGTACCACGGAAGCCTGTAAGCACTGAGATGTGCCACCCTGAGAGTGTCTTTCCTTCCCTCCACACCCTCACTTATTTCACCTCTTACCTCTGGAAGCTTCCAGACCACAGCCAGGCAGCTGAGGCAGTAGAAGGGCTCAAGTCACATAAGCCACACTCCCAAGCCCCTCCTCATCCCCAAGGACACAGGTACACAGAGGTCCTTGAGTCTCATAAGGCTGACAAGTAGGCCATGATGGCTGAGCCCAGCAGGAAGCTCCCAGCCTCTGAGGCTTGGTGCCAAAGGAGGCAAGACTCCAAGAGAGAAACCTCAAGCCCAGGGTCAAGCCCAGTCTTCAGCTTCCCCAACCCCTCCACAGTAGCCTGCTGTAGTAATGCCACTCCTGCCCTCCGCACCCACCCTGGGCTCCTGGTCACAAGCATGCACCAGGCCTACCTGTGTCTCTTTGCAAGCACAGTCCCAGGACCATGTCTCTGCTCCATCCACGTGTACATGTGTGGTGATATGATCTCGTCTCAAGGCTCTTCCTAGTTCATACCTCCAGGACAGACTTCTCTACTGAATTCGAACTTAGCAGTCCAACTGCCTGCTCAGTATCTCCATGCCTATGCCTGCCAGGAGGCCCCATTAACAAGCACCCCTGCTTCAATCTGTCCTGGAGCCCAGACTGTTCCGAGCCCCCTTCCAAGGCAGACGCCGTGGGCTTCGGCCTGGGCTGCACTACCACTCCTGTGCCTGTAGGCATGCCCTGGGACTGCCATGAAGGACCACAAAGCAGGGCACTTAAGGTAACAGAAATGTCCTGCCTCCCAGTTCTAGAGGCCAGGAAGTCTAAGAGCAAGGTGTAAGCAGGGTTGGTTCCCTCTGAGAGCTCTGGAGGAGAATCCATTCCAGGCCACTGTCCCAGCTTCTGGGGGTGGCTGGCAGTCCTTGGGGTTCCTTGGTTTGTAGACTCATCACCCCAATCTCTGCCTCCATCGTGTGTGTGGCTCAGTGTCTATTCATAAGGACACCAGTCATTGGTTGTAGGCCATCCTGATTCAGTATGACCTTATCTTAGCTTGATCACATCTGCAAAGACCCTATTTTCAAATAAGATCACATTCTGAAGTACTGGGGGTTACAATGCAGACATTTCTTTTTCACAGACACAGTTCAACCCATAGGGCCACTACACACACACTCTGTTATCTACAGGAAGCCAGATAAAGTCTCACACTAGCACAGCAACCTTCCCAATGTTCCTGTCACACTCAGGATCAAGCCCAAATCCTTCCACTAGCCTAGGAAGCCCACATGACCAGCCCTCCCCATGACTGGGCCTCCCCGGGCCCCATCCACTCAACCCGGCCACATTTGCCTCTTTGCCTCTTCAATGTTCCCTTAACATGACAGGCATGCTCCTGCCTCAGGAATTTTTCCACCTGCTTCCCCCTCCTCCAAAACATTCTTTCTCCCAGATACCCACATGGCTCACCCCTTACAGTTCTAATCCTTATTAAATGGCACTGCAGTAAGGCTTTCCCCAGCTAACAGTGCTCATGACCCTGCCCTGCTGGGTTAACTTCTCCACTTGGATATCCACTAGCCCTCTCAAAACAAACGCTTTCTAAAACTACTCTCCCAACAGTCCCCAAAAGCTAGTTCCACCCACAGCCTTCATTATTGACCACTTATGGCAAATCCACCCACCAGTTACCAGGACATATACGCTGGGAGTCCCTCTCTGACTACTCTGTGTGTCTCACAGCTCACATCTAAGCCATCAAGAAATCCTGTCAAAATGTATCCCAGAACCTATGTGATGACACTAAGCAATTAATGGTACTATGTTAGGTGTGATGGTGGTATTGTGCTATGTGTTTTTCTAAGTCCTTTCTGAGAGATGCATAATGAAATACTTACAGATGGTGCCTGATACTCACCCTCAAAATAACGACAGACTCCTCAGTACCCACCCAAGAGAAAGGAAAACATACATCCACACACGAACACTCACAGCAGCCTTACTCATAACAGCCAAAGAGTGGAAATGACCCAAATGTCCACCAACTGAACAATGGAAAAACAAAATGTGGTCTATCCACATGCTAGAATATCACTCAGCCATAAAAGGGAATGAAGTACTTGCACATGTGACAGTGTGGATCAACCTCAAAACAGTATGCTACAGAAGATTAAAGATGGCAGCGTGAGAGGTGAGACAGAAACCTCCTCCCAAAATCACATATAATAAGAAAATACAGCAAATACATCAAATCCTGAAAGAGCAACAGGAAAGAAGGCTGCAGCAGACTGTCCACACCTGGGGAAACCAGCAGACCTCAAGGAAAGGGGTAAAGTACCAAAGCAGTGATCCAGCGGG
>JAVSCE010003416.1:0-11208 GCA_032199065.1 Smutsia gigantea | reverse complement strand
GGCACAGCCATGCAGCCCTCTGCCTACTCACGGCATTCAGCTTGTCCACCTTCTTCTTCTCTGGGACTTTCATAGTAGCTGCCAGGACCTCATCACCTTTGAACTCCCTGTAGAGCTCCTGCAGTGTCTCTCGGGTCTCGGTGTTGGTGTTTTTCAGATAGTAAGATGGGTCCTGTTTGGCCTTCTCTTCATCTACAAAATGGCACAGGGGCCCTGGGCAGCTGAGCTCCCAGCAACAACCATGTGCACCACGGGGCCAGGTGGCCAGAACAGGCTGCCACAGGGAGCCCTGGGCCAGAACACAGGCCAGGGTACCGCGCCTCCACCACAGCGACACCCTTGCAACCGCTCCACACCCCAGGGAAAGCGTGGGAAGGAAGAGAGAGCGAGGAGCAGCCCGGCCCTGGCCTCAGTGGTGGTCACAAACAGTCCCCCACCACCGGACCCTGGGGACGGCAACCAGCTAGCTGAGCACCCACCACCTCTCAAGAAACCTGTCCTTGTGCCACAGGGACCCAGCAGCCCACACTGACCACCTGTCCCTGAAGTGGGGACAATTTCTAAGGAGTGAGGAGAGAGCCCCATCCAGTACCTGAGGACCGTGGGGAGGAAGAGGCCCTGAAGCGGTTCTGAGTGGGAAGCAGGAGGCGGCCAGGCCTCCACAGGAGGCCCCAGACGGCACCCACCCTGCCAGGCCCCTGTGGGCAGATGTAGGCCAGGTGGGCCCACCAACCTCGGCACAGACACTGAACATCAGATCAGGAAATTCAAGGCCTGCCTAGGCTTGAGCAGGACTCCTGGGTGCTCTGGCCTCCAGGAAGGTAGGGGCTTTGCTCAAGGACACAGACCTGTTTCACCCAAACCCCCGGTACCCAGACCAGCTCTGGTTGTCCGTACCTGGGTCTGTTATTTTCATATTGTTTTTAACATGGAAGAAGTTGGAGACGTTGAATTTGTCCAAATTGGTGGGGTCCTGCAACAGAAAGAACGTGCAGCAGGGTGAGCCCAGCACTAGAGCCAGGCCCTGGGCTGTGGCCAGGCAGCAGGATGGGCAGGCGGCAGGGGACACGGGGGTCGAGCAGGAAAGGGGGTGTACAGGTCAGGAGAGGGCTCTGTGCCAGCAGGGTGGGGACAGTGGCACAAATGGTTAGCTGCTCACCAAGCTGTGTCCCCTTCCCCCTGGCACACAGGGACATGCTGCTAGGCAGCCACGAGACAAACCAGCTTTTGTCAAGGGGACACAGGCAGATGTGGGTGCCCACCTCCAGGCCTCTTGCACACGGCCCTGGGCTCCCTTCAGCCTGGCTGCCAGACGGCTGGTTGGGCCCTACAGATGCAAGCCCACCACCTTGGAGGGAATGTGCACCGACCTCCGATAAGAATGGGACAAGTCATTCTAGAAGGGAACAGTCCCTTCTAGGGCTAGGATTGTTTTCTTATGGCCATGTTTCTCACTAACTCACTCAGGGGCCTCTGACACCTACAGGCAGGGCCTCCATGTGACCCCGGGTCCCTGCCCTCAGCAGGGCAGGAGGAGAGCCAGGCCTGCAAAGGGGCCACTTGGAGGCCAAGATGGCTTTGGGGCCAGAGACAGGGCGCCCTGAAACAGTGGGCATGGGTGTTAGATGGCAGATACAAGAACCAGACGGAGGAAGCGGCGGTGCAAAGACCCAGGGCGACTGAGCAGGTGACCAGAGGTGGGGACACTGCCAGCGGCTGAGGGCATCTGGGAAACCCCAGCCAGGCAGGTCAAAAGGACGCAGCCCCGAAGCTGGGGAGGGGAGGTGGCAGAGGGGGCCGTGCCCAGGCCCTTGGGGTGGCCCTGGGACGGCAGCGGGAAGGGGACACCCACCTGCAGTGTGATGACGTCCTGACGGGAGAAGGGCTCATCCGTCAGCAGGTCTCGGAAGTTCTTGGCCTTGATATTCAGCTGCTCCACCGCCTGCGGCCGGGAGGGAGCCCACTGTCACCGGGCCTGACCTTGGCCCTGGCACGGGGAGCCCGGAGCCCGCGCAGACGGCCGGGAGGGAGCCCACTGTCACTGCGCCTGACCTCGGCCTTGGCACAGGGAGCCCGGAGCCCGCGCAGACGGCTGGGAGGGAGCCCACTGCTACCGCGCCTGACCTCGGCCCTGGCACGGGGAGCCCGGAGCCCACGCAGACGGGAGGGAGAAGACGAGGTGCCCACCGACGGGCTCACAGCAGTGGTCCTGCCAGAGATGCACTTGGGCCCTCTTGGCGAGGCTCCCTATAGGACACTCCCATGACATACAGCTTACACGCCTAAGCAGCCTGCATGTGACACGGTCCCTGAGAACCCACCTCATAGGCATAGACATTGCCAGTGGTCCTGATGGCCACGATGTGGGTGCTGTTGGTGAACACGGCAAACAGCACAGGGCAGTGGTACTTCCCTGTAACAAGGCACACAGGGAAAGAGGCTGCTCAGAGGGAGGAGGCCGAGCCCTAAGTTGGCACACCCAGAGCAGGGACCAGGGGACAGCCAGCCAGCTGCTCAAGCCCCTCCATCAATCCACTACAACACGCCTATGCATCCTGCCAGACCCGCCCCTGCATGGCCTTCCTTGAAAGAGTTTGCTCTGCCAGCCGCCAGCCTGCTGCCCTGGCCTCCTCCACCTCAGACTCTGCCCCGTCTCCTCACCTCCCACACCCCTCGCTTGGGCTTTTGCAACAAACTCCAGCTGCCTCCCACCCCTGCCCTGTCAGCTGCCCTCCAGGAACAGTCAGAAAGCCTCTTCAGGTCAGTCCCAGTGAAAAAAATGCAAAAAGGGGGCAGGGGATGGGGGACTCTTACAGATTAAGAAACTTAGAAGTATCGACTACATATATTTTTGTACAGATGTTTTAAAAATCCTAATTTGAAAACTACAAAAAAACAATTATGAGATCATTCTGGAAATCTGACCACTGGCTGCACATTTGATGGTACTAAGGAATTTGTCTTAATTTTTTAGGTGTGGTAATGGTATTGTGATTAGTATTTCTTAGATCTTTACCTTAGGTCCTTATCCTGTCCTGAAATATACACAGAAGTATTTCAAACATGAAATGATATGTTTGCTGTCTGGTAACTGCTTCAAAATCACCCAAGCAGGTTTTAAGTCAGACAGGTCATGAGGGGATGAACTGAGGCAGGGTGGAGGGAATGGGTGAGGGCTGCTGTCCATCTCTGCTCCCGTGTCAGGCATTTTCAGTTAGAAACAAAACAAAGCCAAGTAAAGAGGTGACTGCTAGATCGAAGTTGTTTAAAAAGCAAGTAAAAGTTAGGTCAGACCTCGTTTCTCCTCTCTGGTTCACATCTCAGAGACCTCCTGCGCCACCTACAGGACTGCTCTGCACCCTGCCCCCGCCTGAACCCTCCGATGGTAGCCGGTTTCCACCTCACTCATTGCTCAGGCAACACAGGGCTCCTGGCTGTGCCCGACATGCCTCAGGGCCTCTGTACTGGCCGTGCCCTCATCCCTACGTGCTTGCTCCCTCCCATCAGATTCCCCCTCGAGCCCTGTCAGCGGGCCTCCCCGCACTCCACTTCACTTCTGTCCCTGGCAGAGGCAGCCTCGGGCACCGTGGTGATCTGTCTTCCAGTTTCCCGCCTCACCATACCATGACCCCCTTCCATTCTAGGAGAGATCTGGCCTGTTGTGCTCTCTGCACATGGCAGGCACTTAGTATTTGCTGAACAAGAGGCACTCTGTGGGCCTCCCGGAATCAGCCAATCACACAGCAGGGAGGCCCCCGTGCTCAACCACCAGGACAGAGCTCCCTGCCCCCAGGGACTGCCCACTGGGCTGGGCTGCCGCCTCGCAAGCCTGCTCCTCATTCGCTGTGACCCAGCACCTGTTGTGCGCCGGGATCTGGGGTCAGACAAGAGTGTCCAACGGGCCTGGCCTCGGGTGCTTCGGCACATCCCAGAACGCAGTCGGCGAGCACTGACACCAGCGGCAACCACGGCCTCTGCAGAGGCCAGGGGAGCCGTGCCAGGCCCGCAGGGTCATCTCAGCTCTGGTGTCTGGCCAGAGAAGGGTGCGGGGCGTGCAGGGATATAAAGCACAGTGCCCCAGGGCTCAGTGGGGCTTTACTGCCCGGGAGGAGAAGTCTGGTCGCAGGGCTGCCTAGCAAAGCCCTAGACCCACCCGCTGCCTGGCCGCCTGCCCTGGGCCTCGGCCTGAGCCACTGTGCCTCCAGCAGTGGAGCAGAGCAGAGCCTCGGCCTGATAGGGCCCGTGCCCCGCAGGGCCACCTGTGCCCACAAAGACCCCCAACATGCCCCAAAGCCTGACCACCCTTGTGGGAAGAACTGCCCCAAACCTGAGGTTTCATCCCCCACTCCACCCCAGCATTAAGGTTCCTGGGCCTTTAAGAAGTCACATTTTGGAGAAATTAAAAGCAAGTGTCCAGCTTCATCAGAAAGGAACAGCCAATTCTGTAGAGAACTTGGTGCACGGCAGGGGCTTGGGGCTCTCCAGGCCACCCGAGCCGGCTGTGAAAGGGGTCGCTCACCTTCACTGTTCTTTGCGAAGTTCAGCTTGATCAGGGACTTCCCGTCCAGTTTCTGGAGGAAGTATTATTGATAGTTAATAACAAATAAGAGGCTGATAGGAAGACATGCTGAGGCTCCAAGGCTGGTCACAGACTAGATGTCTCCAACCATCCAATCCTTTGCAGCCACAGAAAGAGGGAAGCCGCAGACACTGAGCTGGGGACCCAGACAAGGGTGGCACCCTGGAAGCCCCAGCCTCTGCGCCAGCAAGCCCACCACTCACAGGGCCACCTCCCGGGAGGCCTTGATGCCAAGGAGGTAAAGTAACATACCCTGAACACAGTCACCCAGGGCAGAGGCAGGCGGCATGGACCCCGCAGGAAGCCCCTCAAAGCCCACAGTGACGTCCGGCAGCAGACCTCACAAACACTGCCCGTAGCAGGACACTGTTCACATCACTGCCCGTCCCCCGTTCCCTCTCAAGTCCCACAGCCCCTGGGTCGTCCCGGGCCTCCACTCTCCACCACAGAGCTGACCAGGCCTCACCCAGCTCACGGGTCCCTCACCAGGCCCCCGCCCAGCTCCCAGCTCTACAGTGCCCATCCCCCGCAGCACGCCACTCCTTCCCACACAGGCCAGACCCACCGGGCTCACCTCTGGACTCAAACACCTTCCCCTGGACACCCTGGAGGAGTCAATTTATCCTCCAGGATCCCAGCCTCCCTGCTGGCCCTCCTCATCTCACCTCCAGCCCAAGTGCCTGCCCTGCTCCATGCACCCACCCCTCCTGCTGCCCACGGCTCCGCTTCTGAGGATCTACCTGCAGGTGAAGCCCCACTAGCCCAGAGTGCCCGGCACAGGCTGGATCGGGTGGCTCCACCTGCCTGTCTCTGGCCCGAGACGTGTTCACCCACCCACCTAACACAGGACTGCATCAACAGTTCCCCTTGGCTCTCCCCTGCTCCTGGGGGACACGGCCCCTGACGCGAGAGCTCAGCAAGTCCCGCTGGCCCGCCCTCCACCGTGCTCCTAGGCCCACCTCTCTGCTCCTCCTCCTTGGCATCCATCCTGCTCAGACAAGTGCCAAGTCCATGGCCCCCTGGCAGCTTTCTGAGCTTCCCACCTTATCTCCCTGGTCTGCTCCCCACACAGCAGCCAGAGTGAGCCTGTAAAAGAGGCCAGATCACACCACCTCGTGCTAAAAACCCTACCTGGCCTCCAGCCCACCCAGAACAAACCCAAGCTCCCTCCAGGGCCTTCAAAGTCTCCCTGATGTGGCCTCTGTCTACTGCCATCATTTCCCCTTGTCCCCAGGTCTCAGCTTAAATGGCACTGCCCCAGAGACACTCCCCAAACCTTCCGATCCTCCCTCTCGCTGAGCATCTCTGCTTCCTGCTGTCTCTACTCACAGCTCCAGGCCCTGTACACAGTGGGGCTAACATTGTCCTGCTGGAGGAATTGATGCAACTATGAAGAAATGGGCCCAAGCCACAGCATGAGATGAGAAGAGATCTCTGAGAAGTAAGGGGTTGAGGGCACGAAGGCGACAGTTGGCATGTGAGAATGCTGCAGGTTTATGGTAATGGCACCAGACAGGATAGAAAAGGACTAAGCTAGCCTCTGACTCTGGAATCTTCCCAAAAAGCAGGGAATCGTGGCGTCAGGCCTGTATGCATGACCCATAAGATGCTTCTTAACCTAACTTATAATAAAAATGCAAACTAGGGGGGCTCTCTTGTCCCCTCCTGGCACGAGCTGGGAGCTCTGGCCTCTTACTTTATCTCTACATAAAAGCCTTTGCCTTGCTCTCCTTAAAAAAAAAAAAAAGCAAATTAAAAATTTTGCCCATAAGCAGCAAAAACAAAAAGCAGACGATAGCCAGGGTCGCTGAGGACATGAGACACAGGCACTTTCTCTCACAGCCATTAGGGGTTTAAAATGGTGGGATGTCCTTGGAGGGCAGTCTGCCAGTAGCTACCGAAACTCAAAAAACACCTATCCTGTGAGCCAGCAGCCCCAGGAAGACGCCCTCTGTGGGACCAAAGACACACGCATCCCCTGCTTGCGACAGAAGACCCTCCTCGGGACTCCCCAGGAGGGGGCATGCGTTCAGGCCCCTGCCCCACCGCAGGGGGTGGGGAGGCGGAAGCCAGGCAGAGTGGCCCACATGCGCGGCCCCACCCTTGGCTCTGCAGACACCCGTAGGAACTTTCCCAAAAGGGAATGGGGTTGGGGAGACAGTCCCTTCTCACTGTGCCCCATGAATGGTCCTCTACTGCACCTGTGCACATGAACACCACAGGACAGGGAGGAGGCCGGCTTACCAGTGTCCCTTGAGCTCCCACACAGCCACCTACCTCGCCGGTGCTGGGGTCCGTCCCATACTTCTTAAGCCAAGGAACAATGTTCCTGCAGGGGAGAAACAGTGTCGGCAAGGTGGTCGGGGACAGCCCAGTGATGAGCCACAGTCCAGGAGAACTGCTTCCAGGTGAGGGCTGTGGTCGGGGCTTCACTCCACCTCTCTTCTGCAAGCAAGAGCCAGGGAGAGGAGCACCTTGCCTTGTCAAAGGAAGCTGGGGATTATTTCTGGGTAACTGGATATCAAAGTATGTTCAGGCAGTTATGTGTAAACAATACAAACTAGCAAAAAAGGACGTACGTAAATGTTGATATGTCCATGCTATGATATACTATGCCAGCATCAAAAATTATACTTCCGGAGAATTCTGAACAGCATGGGGAAAAACGCTGAGTGAAAAATGGATCCAGAGCTATCTTCAGAGTATTATATCTCAACCATGTTACCACAAATAAACTCAGAAAAAAAGAGTATAAATATTGACAGTGGTTAGCCTGGATAATGCAATTATGGTAAATTTTTCTTTTACTTTGAATTATTTTCCAAGTTTTCTAAAATGAGTCTGAAACATGAGAAAATTATAGAAGCTGGCTTACACTGGAACATAAAATCAGACATAATGCTTCAAACTACAGAAAGCATGTGCCTTAATTACGGCTCTGCTTTCAGAAAGCGAAAAACACTCGGTTCATTAACATTCCATAACAGGTACAGGCATGTCAACTGGAGCCCTAGGACCCCACGGGGAGGGAGGCCCGTGCCATCTCAGGGGTCACAGCAGCGCTGCTGCGTGCCTCGTCCCTCAGAGATGGGAGTCTCTCCTGGGTCCCAAGAGGTCCGCCAAGGGCCCCTGAGGCTGCCAGACCTCAGCCGGCCTACCTTGGCTCTGCCTGGAGCCACAAGGCCTCCAGACGCCCCACATCTCCTTCCTGAGTGGACATCAACAATCTCACCCCATTTGTTAGTCAAGGGAAAACTCACAGCAAGTCGAAGACAACGCCTCCAGGGGTGCAGACCGGGTAGGAGAAGGGCTGCAGAGAGAGACTGAGAAAGGACAGAGTTACTTTGGGTCCTGCAGAGGGCTGGCTAGGCCACCCCCCAGCTCCTCGGATCCCCCCTCCCCAGGTCACCCCTGCCACAATCCTGGTGCTCCTCTACACAGCCTGGGCTGGGGACCAGACAGAGGCAACTCCCACTCCCTGGCCCTCAGGCTCCCAGCACAAATCAGTACAAGGCAAGGGTCCCAGGAGGGGCTGAAGGGGCTGTGGGACACCAGCCTGGTTCTCCCCACATCCTCGGCTATGCCATGTACCACACGTGATCATTTTTAGGCCCAAATGAGGTCCCCTGGAGGTGGCCTTGGGAGACAGGAATGGAATTCCCTCCCCAAAAACCTCACAAAGCAAGCACAGGCAGGCCATACTTTCTAGAGAACTGCCCTCCCCCATCCCAAGAGGCTGTGGGTGGAGCTACTGTGGTCTGGGGGTATCCTGCCTACTCCTCTCCACAGACTACACACATTTCCAAGGGGTGGGCATGTGACTCAGGCTAAACCTGACATTCCAAGAGCCCTGGGTAAGTTCTGATACGTTGGTGTGGGTGTAGAGGGGCCTGCAGAAGCCCAGACTGCCACAAGCCATTTGCCACCTTGTGGAGGGTCTGCTTAGGAAGAGCACAGGACATGGCTAAAAGGAGACTGTGCCTGGTGGACTCCCTTGAGCCAATACCCTTTTTTCTTGCATGGGGTTTCCATCACTAGCTATCAAGACCCCTGGCTGACCTGGCTTGTTTGTACATCAGTCCCCTGTAAGTTTGGTCAGCACAGGTCAGTTCCTAAGACTCGGACAGCCTGGCAGCCCTGGGGTCTCCTCCCTGAATGCTGCCTCAGGCAGCCCTCATGGGGCAACTTCCCCACCTCCCACTCTGGCCCAGTCTTCTAGTTTAACTTAGCAGTACTGCTGGGGACTGACCAGAGCAGGACCCAACCCTAAAGCAAGCTCCAAGAGCATCTGGGCTGCTTCTAAATCACACCCGAAGGGCACATTCTTAAAGCACATTTTTACCCAGAATCCAAAGTAGTTAAGAAACAGATGAGCATAGATCAGAGACCTCTTCGAGGATCTGGGAACCAAGGATGAAGATATTTCCATAAAACCAATTCATACCCACTCTGAATGAGACCACATTCCCATGATGCTGATCACAAAATCTGGTGAAATGGGGAGAAATACAGCCACTGACGCTGCGGCCTCTCGTTTCCCCTCCCCGAGCAAGTGCTCGAGCTGGAGAAGCCCTCACTCACCACTGCACGGTAGCAACCTGGGGCCCCAGGCAGGTCCAGTGGCCTTCCCTGCACCCTCAGCACCCTGTGGCATCTGGCTGACTTGCTGTAACCAGGATGCCAGATCACCAGAAACACCTTGTTAGCTCTCAAGGGTCACCCTGACCCTGACCTATGAAATCAGAACCCTTGGCTGGGGGCGGGAGGGCACATGCTCTGTAGATGGCATGTGTCCAGAGCAGAGACGACCACAGCTCAAGCCTGGGGACACTCAGGCCCATGGGGACTACCAGACCTGCCCACCCCCCAACTCTCAGTGTGTTGGGTTCATTAATCCTAGTCTCACTTTTTCCAGCAGACCCACTTCTGTTCATACACATGCCAACTAGGGTGGGAGGAAGCACTTGAGTGGTCCTTTCCCACGCCCACTGGCGGCCTGTCTCCAGGGAAGGGGTTCACGGTATCATGACCGCTGATGCTGCTGCTTCTGAGACTCGAGACCAAATGTTAAGCATGAAAGACAGAGTCCTGGAGCCCGGATTCAAGTCTCAGTGGCACCACCACCTGGATGGGACACTGAGGAGAGGGATTTCTTCACTCTTCTAAGCATCAATTCTCTCAGCTGTAAAATAGGCTTAACAACAGAGTTACCTACCACAGGCAGTATGAATGAAGTTAAAAGATAATGCCCATAAATGGACACAGAATAAGCAGAAAGTAATCATTAGTTCTTAGCATCATTTGGTCACCTCCCAGTTCAGGGTATTTCTGGGTGGGGAAACAGACAGACCCGCATATCCTCTCCACTGACAAATATGTGTTCTCTAAGTATCAGAGAAACACCAGGAGGGAAAGATTAACTCTCAAAATTCTTACCTGCAGTGGTCAAAAGGTAAACGGCGAAAATTTGTTTGTGGGATATCTGTTTAAAATGAAAATAACAGACAGAAAATGTATTCTGCAAAAATTTCCACCTATGTGTTCCTAGCAGTAATTATATTATATGGAAAAGTTCACGCAAATTACCCAGTGTGAAAACTGCAGTGGATTAAAAACCTTTCACTAGATAGAACACACACATGGATACATCAAGAAAGAACTTAGAGAAAAAGGACATGCTTGTGTAAGTGTCCTTAGTCGGGTTCCTGCCACAGCCCTAACTAACACCCCTGCCATGGGTCTTTCCTTTGCTTCCAAGAAGGCTGTGCCCATCTTATTTCCACCAGCAACATGACAGTGCTCTTTTCACCATGGCCACCATAGCTTTGGGTATTACCATTCTTTTTACTTTTTATTAACTTGATAAAGAATGTTATTTTAACCTACATTAAAAAAAAAGTCATCACCAAGATTAAACATTTTCTCAGACGTTTAGTGTGTTTCTTTTTTGTGAATTGTCTGTGTCCTCAGCCCATTTGTCTACTATATTTTAGCATCCCTTATTGTTGATTCTTAAAGGCTCACTGTATATAGTGAAGACTTCATCCCTTAGTTACATACCCACACACCACCAAGGACTTACCTGGTTTCTTGCCACCATAGAAGTGAGTGTATTCAGCACAGGTAATGTACCTGAGTAAGAGAGAGAACTCACTGCTCTAGATGTAATTCATGATTGAAGCACTTCACTCATTCAGCAAATGCTTACTCAACACCTATTATGTGTCAGGCACACAGTGGTAAATACACAAAACATCAGGATCCACACACTGGTAAGCAAATACAAATAGTCCTACTTTGCTCTTAAGGAAATGAACTGAATTAAAAAGGCCTGATGAGTAGGAGAAGCTAGTCACGTGAAGGCCTGGGGGAAGAGCTTTCCAGAGGCACCAAGCAGGCACATGAGGTGCAAACGCCCTGGGCAGGAAAAGCTGGTGTGTTCCCGAAGGGGAAAGTCACCGGAGAAGTGTGCACAGGGCACATGTGGCAGCAAGTGAAGGGGACGTGGGTGGTGATTGGCTCATGAGGGAGCCTTGCAGGCCCTATAAGGGCTGTATTTGCTCTAAGCTATATGGAAAGTTGTTTGAGGGGTTTGAGCAGGACCCGGACACGATTTAAGGTAAGTCCTC
>JAVSCE010003415.1:0-126900 GCA_032199065.1 Smutsia gigantea | reverse complement strand
AGAACTAAATATTTATCATGATCCTCAAAAGCCATTATATTACCTAATGTCTAAAAAAGTTCACTATACTTAATATCATTGCTAAAAATAAAATTTGTTAAGAACCTCTAAATATCTCTTGTTTAATTATGAAATCATATAATTTTAACTCCCGACTGTTGAGTTGTTCTTGTCCAACTTTCTCAATTAATAAAAGGGAGTTTTATGACGCATTTTTTTCATTCTGATGGTTAAATTAATAAAGTATGAGGATTATTAGAGGGATTTTTAATGTAAAGAGAAATTACTAAACTGTTTTTAGACTAGGATGACCATAAAACTTAAGAAGCAATTTATTCTTACCTAAATTGTTAAATTTATTCTTAGGATGACCATAAAACCTAAGAAGCAATTTATTCTTACCTAAATTGTTAAATTTATTCTTATTTATAGGTTTGTGTTAAAAAAAGTCAAACTAAGCATCAGTGAAAATGTAATCTAGTGCTGAGTCCAGCAAACATTTTCTGTAAAGGGCCAGATAGTAAATATTTTAGGCTTTGTAGGCTATACAGTCTCTGTTATACCTGCTCAACTCTGCCATTGTAGCATGAAAGCAATCATAAGCATACAAAAATGAATGAATGTGGCTGTGTTTCAATAAAAAAAGTATTTAAAAAGCAAGGAGATGGGCTGGATTTGAATAATGGACCATCATAGTTTGTTGACATAAGATTTAGTGTTCTGCATGATAATTATGATTTAAGTATCAAGAAAAAATCTTTAGTATACTAAGTTCATAGAATTAACATAATGTGTGTTACTGACCTGACTTGAGATGATTTAAAGTAAAAAAAGTTTTAGTCATATCAAATTAAGGTTTTAAAATACATTATTACAATCAAATACATTGTCTCAGTTGAGCCCAAGATCAAGGCTATGGCCTAAAATTATTAAGCAATTCTTATTTAATGCAATTAAGGATTTATTTTGCTTTGTTCTCCTTTTTAGATAATTTCAAACTTATCTTTCATGTTATCTGATTAAAATATTTCAGTCTTAAAGTAAGCATGGATAATTTCCTATTTTTTATTTGTTGTATAATTCAGACTTCCTTGAAAACTGGTGGTTTAGACTGATTTACTGGTATGGTCAGTAAGCAAAGGCAAACTCCTCAAATCTGCTTCATCTTAAAGGATCATCTTTGGATTCACAGTTTCTGTGAAATTACTGTTTTAAAAATATTTTTGAAAGACTATAGTATGTGGGGTGCTGAGGTAGATGTAAGAATGAATCAAGTATTCCTCTCCTTGTGGAATACACTATTCCAGCCATTGTGAGTACTTTGTGAGGTTTCTATGGAAGTAACCAAATATATATGGTTCTGAACAAATTACAGAAGCTCATTCTGCACTGATATTTTAAAATCAGGCACTAGTTTTTCCATCTGTCTTGGACATTTTCCAAGATTGCTAGCATGCCACTAATAATTTTTTTTTCTTACTTTAGTGAAAGAATGTTGGATGTTTTCAGAGATTTGCCCTTTCTACCCAATATGGCTTCTGTTAAAAGCTACTTTATTTCTTCTTCCTCATCTCCTCTTGCTTCTCATACTCCTTCTGCCCATGTTTCTCCTTCTTCTCCTCCTCCTCCTCTTAAAAATGTTCTGTTTCTTGCAGCTATTAAATGGAGATGTCTATTTTCCACTAAGGATATCATTAGAAGAGAGTATGAGGTGTTTAGAGAGAATATATCTACTTATGACATGAAGTGAGAAATATTTATAGATTACTACTGTCACATGAAAAAAACAGTAATTTTTCATCACTGTGTCCATTTGAGCCACAATAATTAATATATATTTTTTGCCTTAAAATATGTTTAATCAAAGTAACAATTAGATACCTTTTATATTGACAGTATGAAGCTAAAACAAACCTTTATCTTTAACTTAGAATTAATTTTGCATTAAATTTTTCAATGCTATATTTATCTTCTATCATAGAATATTAAAATTTAGTAGGTTTCTTGATTAAAAAACAGGTAAAGTGACATATAATATTTGAAGTCTTTGTTTTTTTGCATATGATGATTTGATAAACTGGATACAATATTTTAAAAAGCTTATCTGAATATATTTACCATCCTTAGTAATTTCAATGGAAACAATTAGAAAAATTCTACCTATAAAATTAATTCTATATTATTTCTATAAAGGGAATACATGTCCGAGGAACTTCTAGGAAAGAGGGAGTTTCTAAAATTCATACATTCTTTGCAATGCTTTCTATATGTTTTCAGATTTCTTAGATAAGCAAATATTATATGGCATTTTCACCTAACTACAAGGGAAAAATACTGAATTATAAGCTTACAAAAATTGAATAACAATATTAACCAAATAAACCAAAACCATTTCAAATTTAATATTAAATTCATTGTATGTAATGACTAAAATTGATAAAAGTTGGAATAAATACAGTGATCTGAAGAGAATATCCTATTTTTTCTAATTGAGGCATTCAATAATATTAAAATCCCAAACTCTTAAAAACTTACAGTGTGTCAGGCTTCTGAGTACTTCAGATGTAGTAGCTAGTTTAATAACCATACCCACAGTATTAGTTTCCTAAGGGCTGCCATAACAAATTGCCACAGACTGGATGGCTTAATACAGCAGAAATTTATTTTCTCACAGTTCTGGAGGCTAGAAGTCTGAAATCAAGGTATAAGCAATGAAATGTTCTCTCGGAGGCTGTAGGGGAGAATATGTTCCATGCCATTCTTTTAGTTTTGGGTGTTGTTGGCAATCCTTGGCATTCCTTGGCCTATAGCTGCTTTACTCTGGTCTCTGCTTCCACTGTGACATGGCATTCTCTCTGTGTACCTCTACCTTCACACGGCATTTTCTTCTTCTAAGAACATCAGTCATACTAGATTAGGGCCTGTACTAATGACACCAGATTAATTACATCTGAAAAGACTCCTTTTCCATGTAAGGTCACATTCTTATGGACCAGGGTGTTAGGACTTCAGTATATCATTTTGGAAAACACAATTCAGCCATAACACAGGCTATGAGAAAAGTTTTTTAAAAAAATTATTACTTTTTGTAGAAGAGGATAATGGGGCCTAGAACATTTAAATAATTTACCAAGGTTATGTATTAAATAACTAGCAAAGTTTAATTTTGAAGTCAGACAGCTAGGTTCCAGAATGTCTTAATCTTCAGCTATATTGTCCAATGCCAGAAAATATAAAAATATTTTTTATGCAGTAATATGGAATTGTCATCCTTTAGGATGACATTTTTAAGAAAAATGTTTATATAAATGTAACTGAAATGAGGTGCATTAAACACAAATATGCTCAACTGAATTGTGTAATTATATCTGAAAAACATACTTTACCTCCATACTGAAAACTACCTTTGCAAGTATAAAATAGTTACCTTGGAACCCAAATACTAAGGAACAAAAAGGATGGTGGCTTTGAACAAAATTGTTGTCTCTTTTTTTGTTGAAAGCTTTGAAAATGGCCTTATTGAACACTGCCAATCATTTACCAGCATCTGTGAGATATATTCCAGCAGTTTAGAATTCTTTTTATGAGCTTTAAGAAAACAAATATTAATCCTGTATATTCCTCCCCATGCAATGGTTACTGGTATAGTATGTTATAATCATGTTGAAGATATTTTTGTCAGTATTAAAAAATAGTGTAAATAATTAAAAATATTTCTGTTAAAAAGTATACTGCCTCCCAAGTCAGTGAATACAGATTAAACACCAAGAAATGGCATTTATACACAATGAACACACATCAGGAAGTATGATCATGTTGAATTATGTATAGCTATAGTCCCAATGTCTAGCACAGTATCAAGGAGGAAAAATTATTTGCATGTATGAGACATACAGAAGATAATGTTTCTGCTCTTAAGGAATGCAGATTTTTTTAAATGAGGGTAAGTGAGCAAGACAACATATAATTCGGAATATGATCATGAAATAATGGAGAGTAACACACTTTAGAAACTCAGAGAAAGAGTAGTTCAAATTTAGACATGAGAAAATTCAAGTTTAGCTATAATTTTATAAAGTTAGGAATGGTAAGGGAATAATATTTAGGTTGAAGAAAAAGAACATTCATTTTAATCACTCCGGCTAAAGGGTTTTGTATGATCTTTAAGTCATCCCCCATCCCCCCTCCATTCTCCGCAAATTCTCACATCACAAGCATCTGTAAAGTCTGTGGACTATTTCAAAATATATTAAGAAATCTGGCCATTTCCCACCTGTCTCTGCACCACCTGAATCCAAGCCACAATCATCTCTTACCTATGTTATTGGAATAGCACTTTAACTGATCTCCCCATTTTTGTACTTGCTCTCATTCAGTACCTTCTCACATAGCAGCTAAATAAAAATTTCAGATAGATTGTGTTATTTTCCTACTCAAAACTCTTATTCATCACATTTAGATTAGAAAACCAACTCTTTTACAATAGATTACTAGAAAGACTTCTGACCTTTTCTCTCTCGTCTGTTTCATTCCAGCCAACTGACCTCAAAGTGTTCCTCAAAGAATAAAGTAATGCTCTTGCTTCTCTGTTTACACTTGTTCTCTCTGTTTTGCTTTGTCTGAAAACATCTCCTTTTGCTCACTAAGTTTCTCTAAGAGTCGAATCAAAAGTCTCCTTCTCTGCATCTCTTCTGTGACTCCCCAAGTTTATTGCCATTATATTCACATTCATGTTTTTATTTATTTTTCCCTCCTTAGCCCTTATTATGATCTAATATATTACATGTTACCAGCTTTTCTTTTTTTTTCTATCTTCTCCACTGGGTAGTAAGCTCCATAAGGCTTGGGATTTTAACTCTTTGGCAACTGCTGTATGTCCATTTTCTAGAAGTACGGCCGGGACAAATTATATGTTCAGTTAACTTTTGTTAATGAATGATTGATGATTATGTTGATCCTAAAAACTATAAGATAGTATTAAGGGATTCTGGCAGACACCACTGTTTTCCCTACTCCATCATCGTTACTTCCTTTTTTCTTGATTTAGAACCTTGATTTTTTTAATGTATTACACAGTGATGTACTTGATGGGTAATTTCCCCAGTAGCCAGGGATGAATAATGATTAATTTATAGTGTATGTGAAGTTAAGTATTCTTGTTGGCTCCTGAGAATTATTTTTTCCCTAGTGTTAAGAGATATTGTCTCCCTTTCTTTTGATATCATAGCATGAGTACACAGGGTGAGAAATATGCAGATATCATGAAGTAAGGAGAGGAAAGCCAAGGGAATTGTAGAAAGGCTAAACTGAAGCCATGACAATATAAAAATGCCAAAAAAACCCACAAAACAACTATGACACTTCACTGAGTCTGAGCTACTTGTAATGTAAAACAATAGATTCTATTTATTTAGGACATTTGTGTTTTCTACTACTTACTGAAGCTGTCTTATGTAAATTAGTGCTGTGGTTTGTAAAAATAGGGAAGTCAGGAAGAGGAAGGGGCCCTCACTTTATTTGCTTTTGATTTTAAATTTTTATGTTTTTATTAATATATTTTTTACTTCATACCAGAAAAAGGATTTGAAATAATCTACCAGGATTTATATATTCAATACCACAGAGGTGAAGTTTTATATAGATACTTAAAAGCAAAGAGAAAAAAATCATAGGAAAGCAAAAATAAAGCTAATTGTAAATGAGATCCCAAGAAGCACAATTGACTAACTTAAGGTAAGTTGTTATTTATTTCTGAATTCCTGAATAGCCAAATCAGAAACAAGTACAATAAACAATGAGTAGTACAATATCCATAACATGAAATATTTCTCAATTGTTTTGAGGAAGCACAGATGTTCCTGATACTGAAACCCAGGGAAAATAATTTTTATGATTCCTAGCATCTAGCATCCTCAGCAACACACCTGGACAATTAAAAAGTTTGTAATGGCCACTTCTGCCCTGTCCCAGGATACTACCTCTTACAAAGCCATTATTGTATCTTGGCATTACTACTAGATTAATGTTCTGTTTTATTTATTTCTGTCTACTTTTACTCTCTCTGATACATATAATTAAATGATATTACAGAGTGCCAAGACACTTAGAATAAAAAAGTAAAAAAATGTAGACATTGTGTCTCCTCTAATGAAATTTACAGTCTACATAGAGATTGTAGATAGTTAATATACAAGGGGATTTCTGGTTTTATACATGGCAGAGCAATTTATGGAAGATTAACATTTAAACCTAGAACAACAACAGCAAAATCAAATCTGGTTGAACAAAGATTTGTAATTTGAAAAAATTGAAGGTCTCCCAAGGCAACCATAACTTGAAAGTAAGATCCCAGTACAAAATAAACCATGGAGTTAAAGCAACTACTATCAAGTCATTTTTCCCCTTGGGGGCATTTGCTGATTAATAGCACTGAACAAAGACTGATAATCCAACAATTTGCTAAGAATGTGATGAGACAGAAGATTTTACTTTAAAAAATTTATAGTGTAGCAAAAAAAATGAAGCTGGAGTGACAAGAAAGTAAGTAATTCAGGAGGTAAGATACCAGAGAGAAGAGAGGATTGGAGAAGTGAACCTTTTCATTCAGTGGTTTGTTTCTAAGTTATGTGCAGGATAAGAGGCAGTCTCACCTGAGGAGATAAAATTGGGGTCCGTGACATACACAATTAGAATGACTCATATTTTCATTTGTGATCCTGAAGGCCTACATCCTAAGATGGAGATGAACCCCAAGTAGGTAAATTAAGAAAAAAGAAAAAAAAGTGCAACACAGCCTAGAACAAGTTACTGTAATAGGACTTTACTATATCTGTCTGTAAGAGAAGAGGGTGAATCTTTTTGGGCAAAGGACAGCCTCATCCAGAGCCTTTTAAATTTTTCATAGTCAATGTCCAATCTTAAAATATCCAGGATTAAGAGGGAAAAAAAATAATGAAAACAGACCCAAAAATAAGTTTGTTAGCATTAATACCGATTTAAATACAGAATGATGAATATGCCAAAAATTACGTTTGATAGAGTTACACTAAAAACTGTAATATACACACAAAAATAGGAAATTCAGAATTGAGAAAAACTATGCAAAATTAAGAATTTAATAGAGATTTAGTAGCAAATTGGACAAATAGTGAACTGGATAAAGTAGAAATATTCTAGCTGGAATGTGGCAAGCGATTAGGAAAAAAGTAGGATAAAGTAAAAGAGAAAAAAGTCTAACATTGGTTTAATTGGAGTCTGAGAAGAGAACAAAGGAGAAAACAATTTAGAAAAAATGTTTGGAAAATAGTAGATGTGATATTAAATCTAAAGTGTCTAGAAAGTGTACCCATATCATTAATCCAGCTCTATCTACTGTTACTACCTTTTTAGTCTAACACCCTAAGTATCCATCCCTACATGTTAAATTTACTGCCAAAATACATTAGGAAATTCTTGCAATCATTTTATCTGTAAGTTATTTCTTCCAGCGTTACAGGCATATCTAATTCCCCAGAGCATGCTGATGTCTGACCATTAGTTATATGTCTAGTGGCAATAAGAGGTGATTGTAACAGACCCTGAGTAAAATGAGCACCAAATTCCAAGGCATCTTCCACAAATGAAGCTATCACTGTTTTTAAGCACAAAAGGCTTATCTTTTCAAAAAACAGAGGGCAAGTTACTTCTTTTAAAATAATCTATTCTGTACTGTAGTCCTCATTTCATCATAACTATTCAAACAGTCCAGTACAGCAGCCACAAAAGCTTCCCAGGCACATGTTTCACCTGTTAACTTCATCACAGTCATCCACAGATGATAGTTTGTGATTCCACCACAGGCCATAGGTCGCTAGCATTCTATTTCTCATTGTCAGGGAGTGAGTATTATGCTCAAACTCAAGGGCAAAACTAACTCCCAAATCCTATCTTCAGGGATTTATTTTCTGGGACCACTCATAGTATCAATTTTGTATTAGTCTGAATCAATTCAGGAGACATAAACCACACAGTGATATAATCAGGGGAAGTTTAATATAGAGAATGATTAAACTATGAGAAAAGTGAATGAGATGAGGGAAATCTCCACATGGCATCTTACAGTTGAAGGAAGACGACCCAGGGAAGTCTACACTTAGAAGTACAGCCACTCCCAGGGCTAGGATCCAGATCTCCATAGAGAAGGTGTAGTTGTAGACCATTAGATGGAAGAGAAGTTCACTGGCTTTCCTAGCTCAGAGCTCATCTAGTTTCTGGGCAACAGGAAGCAACCCCCCAGAGCACAAAAAAGGGCACAGGTGAGCCACAACCAGTGGGGAGTGGGGACACTGGTGTGAACAGAAGGCCTGGAATGCACAATGTCTGTGTCCAGAGGCCAACAGCATTGACAGGACTACAGCCATCAGGAGAGCCTTATGGGTCCTTGGGTCAGGTAAGCAGAGCAGTGTGGGGCCCCGGTGTGTGCAAAATCCTGCAACATGCAAGGTCTATGTTGAGGCAGCCACACCATGATGATCACCAGGCTGAGCAAGGCTGCAAGGGTGCTGAGAGATTACATATTCCAGATGTGTATCCAGGGCAATTCTGACCTTCATGCTGGAGACCAGAAGTGCAGCTTCTGGAAATGGAAAGCTCCTTTCTCCTGCAGTGTCCCTCTAACAACCTCTACTGAGAAAGCTTAATGTTATGCTCACATATATAAAGGAGAAATTTTTAATGCCCATTTTCACAGAGCACTGAATTAAAGATATTTCACCTATTGAAAAGTAAATTTGGAGTTGAGTGGTAATTTATAATTCTTATAGATATCAAAGAATGATACATATTTTAATATTTAGAATTAATACTAATAATCCTTCATATCAGTTGATTCTTTTATAAAACAACTTTTGAAGACTTGGTCTTATTTAACTCTTATTAATTCAATAATCATATTCTACTAAATGTTTCACCATAATATTTTTATTCATATTATCTCTAATATACTTACATGCTTTTCCTTAGTAGGTTTCTGCCCATTAAATAGGAATCTATATAATGCAATGTTTATAATGAAATATATATCATTTAAAGACAACTTACAAATATTAATTTTAATTATGTTCAGATAACTATTTTATTAAATGTTTAATCCACATAAACATCTTTTTATTGTCATTAAACATTCTAAAAATTTTGCAGTTCTAGGCACAGTTCTCACAATATGGTTTTACTTTACTTTGTACAGCTGCTCAGTCAGCATGTGGCCACTAACACATCGTATACCTTGTCATATAATATGGTGTGATTTAGTGAGAAGGAAAGATCATTTCTCTCAGGGACTGAGGTGACTCAGTATACTAGGACCATTGTTAGTTATTAAAAGCTTTGATAGTAAAACTTCTTTAATAAATGAATGTATTTGACCTGCTCTAAACTATGATAGTCTTGAAGGAAACATACTGTCAGCTTTTTCCAAGTGGATTTTGTTTGTTTTTGCATGCTCTTATTTGAGTATCATAAAACCTTGAAAAAATAACTATTAATCTTTGCATGTTATTACTAAATCTTGAACATTATTTCTTTTTAAAATACTATAGATTTATGACTAGATATTTTATCCTATTTATTATTGTTAGAGGTCAGAATATTTTAGTTGATGTTTATACAGTTTCAACATATTAAAAACTCTTGAAAAATATTTAAAGACCCATGCATCCAAGTATCCAGAATTTTGGCCTCAAGTAAATTGAATTGATTGGTTTTTTTAGATTTGTTTTTTATTATAAAAACTTGAGAATATTCCTGATAAAATTTGAAGTTTGCAGATAGAAATGGAGCCACATAAATACATATAAAAACTTAAAAACCACATCTGCATACTTGTATTTTTTGTAACTCATTTACTTTCAACTTTAGTACATTCTACACTACAAATGTATAACATTTTACAGGATCCTATCAAATTTTTAATAGAATCTATCTCAGGCATAATATGGCTCAAACTTCTCATTTTATAGTTGTAAAAGTTGAGCTCTCAATAAATATTAGAATTGTCTATGTTATTTTAGGTATTATTTTATTTCATGAATCATTTATGGATTAGCAGCATTCTTGATGGACCTAATGACTCAGAGGGTGAACATATAGACTGTTCTCAGCAGGAAAGAGACTAAGAGCTAAATATACATTACTATTACTTTTCCCTTATTGCCGCTCTAATTTTTGCCTCCTTCTCCATGGCCCCAAGATACAAAAATCTCATCCTGATCCCTGTTGTTACAGGCCTCTTTGAAAGGGGGGGTGATTGTTGTAATGTATTTGTATGTTGACAGTGGCAACTACACTTATTATACTGAGCATTTAATAATGTGTATAATTATTGAATTACTATGTTGTAAACCTGAAACCAATATGATATTGTATATCAGCTATTTCAGTTTTTCAAAATGGTGGTGATGTAAGAATTGGTGAGAAAACAAAAAATTATCTTTCATTAATCTAAATTCAGATAACTAACCTACGATATCCATTAATAACCTTGACTTGAGATAACAAGTCAAAATGGATGGTTTTGCTTCATATGGCCAGAGTAATTCCTATTTAAACCTTTGATCAAAATAGGGTTGATCATAATCCCAATACCTCCTGTTGGATCATTTTCCATTAAATACTCCCCCACTTTCCAGTCACAGAATAAGCAGGTTTTATATTACAATAGATAGATATGCCAGGTGACTCTGTCTTGTTTGTACATGATGCTGAGTCTTATGTAAACAGAAATACTCCAAATGATTCTTCTAAGAAAAAACTCGTGGTTTTTCTAGAGAGGTCATGGAGATCTGGACAGAAAAGTAGATAACCCATATCTTGCATTATGTCCTCTAATTTATAATGGAGCAGAGTAATTACTATTCCTTCCATATTTATTCCTTAGTGCCCTGAAAGAGGTAAGGGTTTTCTAGTGTGAACATTGCTTTGCAAGGATGACTTGACTTGTGCCTGACATGCAAACAAAAATGTATTTTTAAAAGATGATATTTAAAAAAACAATTCAGTTTTTGCTCTAAAAAATTATTTCATTACAGTTTACTAATGTTTTGGCTTCTGAATTCATTAGTAATATCAGATGCACTTTAGAATTGTTAAATTTAGTAAAACCTCTTTTGAGATTATTTCGTATGTCAATTACAAGGGGATTTTAGATTTCATGTTCAGGGAATAATTTCAAATGATCTTTGCTTTGTCAGTACTCAATAACCAAGGCCTTGAACATGGCCCCATTAAGTGAGGGACCTAGAGGTTTAAGATTAATATACAACTCCAACTCTGAGACAGAGAATTGTAATTACAGTAAGTAAAG
Organism: Smutsia gigantea; assembly: GCA_032199065.1. Taxonomy (NCBI): domain Eukaryota; kingdom Metazoa; phylum Chordata; class Mammalia; order Pholidota; family Manidae; genus Smutsia; species Smutsia gigantea. Next base: position 115,562 of record JAVSCE010003415.1, on the reverse strand, counting down.
TAAGACAAACATTCTGATAAAAGAAGTGCAGGATACTCTGGATACATTTTTATAGGGGAATCTGATTTAGCATGGGGACATTCTGGATGGAAAGAAGAGTCAAAGAAAAAATGATGTTTCATTAAAATGAAGAAGTTAGAGACAAAGTATCAGGGAGAAAAACAGAATGGAAATAAAAGTTTCTATAGAAACAAAAACTGGACATTATCCTGTGGGCATGAGGTGCCATCGAAGAGATTTTAGATGTCAAAAAGAGATCATGGGGACCATTAAAAAAACTTTTTTTAAACTTAATTTATATTTTTATATTTTTTATTGAAATATAGTTGACATCCAATATTGTATTGGTTTCAAGTACACAGCATAGTGACTCCACAGTCATACACATTTTTAAATGCTCATCCCAACTAGTGTAGTTACTGTCAAAACAGAAAGATGTGACAGACTGTTGACTATATTCTCAAGGTACTTTCATGTCTGTGACTAATTTATATTATGATTGAGATTTTGTGTTTCTTTATCCCCTTCATCTTTTAAACCCACCAACCCCAACCCCTCCTGCAGAGTAACTACCAGACACTTTTCAGTATTTGAGTCTTGCTGTTTTGTTCATTTTGTTTCTAAGTTCTACTTATAAGTGAAATCATATGGCATTTGTCTTTCTCAGCCTGGCTTATTTCACTTAGTGTAATACCCTCTGGGTCCATCCTTGTTGTCTCAAATAAGATTTCTTTCTTTATTATGGCTGAGTAATATGTCATTGAATATATGTAACACATTATCTTCATTCATCTATTGATGAACACTTTGGTTGCTTCCATATTTTCACTATTGTAAATAATGTGGCAAAAAAATAGGGGTGCACATATCTCTTTGAATCAGATATTTTGTTTTCTTCAGGTAAATTCCTAGAAGTAGAATTAGTGGGTCATATGGTATTTTTTATTTTTAGTTTTTTGAGGAATCTCCATACTGCTTTCCATAGTGGCTACACCAATTTACATTCCCACCAACAGTATAGGAGGGTTGCCTTTTCCTCCACATTCTCACCATCACTTGTTATTTCTTGTCGTTTAGATAGTGGCCATTCTGACTGTTGTGAGGTGACATATCATTGTGGTTTTGATTTGCATTTCCCTGATGATTAGCAATGTAGAACATCTTATCATATGCATGTTAGTCTTTTGTATGTCTTTGGAAAAATGTCTGTTGAGGTCCTCTAACCGCTTTTTAATTGGGTTGTTTGCTTTTTTGATGTTGTGTTTTATGAGTTTTTATAAATTTTAGATGTTAACCCCTTATCAGATATATCCTTTATGAAAATATTATCCAATACTGTAGGTTGCCATTCTTTTTCTGTTGATGGTGTACAGAAGCTCTTTAGTTTGATGTAGTCCCACTTGTTTTTTATTTTGTTTTCCTTACCTGGGGAAATGTGTCCAGAAAAAAGTTTCTCATGTATATGTTCAAGAGATTTTTGCCCATGTTTTCTACTAAGAGTTTTATGGTTTCATGTATTATATTTAGGTCATTAACCCATTTTGAGTTTACTTTGTATATGGTGTTAGGGAGTAATCCAGTTTCATTCTCTTATGTGTACTGTCCAGTGTTCCCAACACCATTTGTTGAACAAACTGTCTTTTCCCCATTGTATATTGAAGGCTTCTTTATCATATATTAATTGACCATATTCGCATGACTTTGCTGACTTCAGTAATTAAGTACTAATTGTTTTTTGGTGGTGTCTAGGGTTTTCTACATAATATCATGTTATCTACAAATAGTGACACTTTAGCTTCTTCCATATTAATTCAGATGTTTATTTCTTTGCATTGTCTGATTGCCATAGCTAGGACCTTGTGGGTAAAATTGCAATATTTCCAGAATCTCTAGCCTGGCCTTAGTGCATCCCCATATCAATAGGTGTTTCCAAGGGTGGAGAGAAGTAGTCCATCTCCATTCAATAGGTAATTACAAGGGGGAATGAGGGCATATCTGGACCAGAGTGGTTGGTTGGGGTCCCTTTTTGCAGCCAGGTTGTGAGAGACATGGGCCAGCAGAAGTGGACGACTGCTTGTTTGCAATAAATGGTTTTCTCCTACTTTATTTCTCCCTTTGACTGATTTCAATTTCAAAGGAAATTTGCCCCAGGCTGGGAAAATACTTTCCCCTCAGAGTTACAGACCTCTAGTACTATGTTGAATAAAAGTGATGAGTGGACATTCTTGCCTTGTTGCTGATCTTAACGGAAAATCTTTCAGTTTTTCACCATGTTAGCTGTGGATTTTTTGTATATGGCCTTTATTATCTTGAAGTACATTCCCTCTATACCCATTTTTTGAGAGCTTTTACCATGAATGGATGTTGAATTTTGTCAAATGCTTTTTCAGCATCTATAGAGATGATCATATGGTTTATATCCTTCCTCAGTTAATGCAGTTTATCACATTGATTAATTTGCCAATGTTGTACCATCCTTGCATCCCTGGAATAAATCCCGTTGAGTTGTGGTGTATGATCCTTTTGAAATATTTTTGAATTTAGTTTGCTAATATTTTGTTGAGGATTTTTGCCTCTCTGTTCATCAGGGATATTGGTCTGTAATTTTCTTTTTTAGAGTGTCTTTGGTTTACGTAATAGAGTGACTCTTGCTTCATAGAATGGGTTTGGAAGTATTCCCTCCTCTTCTACTTTTTGGAATACTTTAAGAAAGATGGGTAGTAGCTCTTCTTTAAATGTTTGGTAGAATTCAGCTGTGATGCCATCTGGTTCTGGGATTTTGTTTTTTGGGGAGTTTTTAGATTACCAATTCAATTTCATTACTGGTAATTGCTCTGTTCAGATTTTCTCTTCATATGTCAGTCTTAGAAGATTATACAATTTCTAGGAATTTTTCCATTTCTTCTAGGTTGTCCAATTTATTGGCATATAATTTTTCATTGAATTCACTAATAATTCTTTGAATTTATGTGTTAATTTTAACTTCTTTTTTGTTTTAGATTTTGTTTGTATGTGTCCCCTCTCTCTTCTTTTTGATAAATTTGGTAAGGGTTTGTCTATTTTGTTTATTTTCTTGAAAAACCAGCTCTTGGTTTCATTGATGTGTTTGTATTATTTCTTTCTTCTCTATTTTATTTATTTCTGCTCTGATCTTTATTATGTTCCTCCTTCTACTAACTTTAGGCTTTGTTCTTCTTTTTCTAGTTCTTTAGTTGTGAGGTTAGACTGGTTATTTGGGATTGTTTGTTTCTTAGAGCTGTTTTTGCTGAATCCTACTTTCTTTGAACTGTGTTGTTTCTGTTTTCATTTGTCTCCATATATTGTTTGATTTGTTCATTGATCCATTGATTATTTAGAAATATGTTGTTTAGCCTCATGTGTTTGTTTTCTACAAGTAATTATTTTGTTGTTTCATACCAGTGTGTTCAGAAAAGATGTTTGATACAATGTCAATCTTTTTTAATACATTGAGTTTCTTTTTGTGTCCTTATATGTGATATGTTCTAGAGAACATTCCATGTGCACTTGAGAAAAATGTATCTTGCTGCTTTTGAGAGGAATGTTCTGTATATATCAGTTATATGCATCTGGTCTAATGTGTTGTTCAACACCTCTGTTTTTTATTTTTTTCTCTGTATGTTCTATCCATTGATGTAAGTGGGGTGTTTCATCCCCTAATATATCACATGCCCTAAAATCCCCTAATATGATTGTATTACTGTCTGTTTCTCCTTTTAGGTCTGTTAGTTTTTGTTTTATATATTTAGGTGCTCCTATGTTGGGAGCATAGCTATTTATAATTGTTATATCCTCTTGTTGGACTGATCCCTTTATCATCGTGTAATATCTATCTGTCGGGATCCAGTCTGATCTGTCCGTCTGATGGCACTGCCCAGATGCCCGGAAAAGAAGGAACCGCAATGCGGCCCTTTGAAAAGAACATCCCCGCTCTCTCTCATTATTATGGTGTTTGGAAATGTTGTTATTGGTCACTTTCATTTAAATTGGAAAACCAAATTTAATATACCCTGGGAGAAATGCCAGAGGCAAGATCCCCCTAATTCTTCCAGGTGGCAAAGATACCTCGAGACAACTGCTGGGCATAAAAGCCATGGGGCATAAATATGCAAAGGAGTAAGAAGAGCTAACCTTTTCAAAGAACATTGCTTCTCTCTCACTTACCAACTGTACCTCTCCCTGTATGGCCATAGAAGATGGCTGGTTAGCCAGAGACAGGTAAGATTCCTCAAGTGAGGAACAACCTAAGACAGGCACAGTCTCAGGGGGGCCATCAGGTGAACAATAGGGGATCAACAGAGGTGAGGCTCAGAACCCCACCCCCCCAGTTTTGAGAGAAATCTCCTGCGCCCATGGCTGTTGTTGCCCTTGTCTCATTCGAATTAACACTTAGCCTATAGGCATGGATCTGACAGTTTACACTTGCTTTCTTACTGCTTTAAACTTTACTTTCCATTCTTATTTTTACATCAAGATTTAATCAGCTTTCTATTAGAAACTTTAATCTTTATTACTTTTACCTACTACTTCAACATGTTATTAAAGAATATTAGGAGAGGGATGTGGAGAAGATATTGGAAACAAGTATCAAAATTATAATAAGTAAGAATTGTTTGAGTAAGTTCCAGTTCCCTCTCCCCACCCAACTCAGCCCTGTGAGGAATTTCTAAACAACTCCTAGACCTGTTGGGTCTTGGGAATAATAGAACAATAAAGGAAAGTCAGCATGAATGATTATATGCAAAAGGGCCTGGCATGATTGCAGAGACTCTCCCAATAGAAAAGATTATTGTTATAGATATTATTGTAAATGATTTAAGGAAACTCTAAGGCAGACATGCCTCTGTTTTTCCCCCACTAGGAAGAGAAGTGGCCTGACTAGGTCTCTATGCCTTCTGATTTAGTGATCATTATCTCCTTACCTCAGGTGCAACGCTTTCATCTCTGTGAAACTGGGCACCTACCCGAGTACAGATTTTTCAGTTCCTGCAATTGTAGTTAGCTTAGTCTTGCTACACTGCTTTCATGATACACTGTTTTGATGTTTTTCTTTAAATCTGCACGTAATGTTATAGACCTAGAAAAATAGACTTAGCTATACTTGTTAATCAGATGAATAGTAACCGTGGTTATTTTATAATCAATAATAAGGAAACTGCAAGTAGGGCTCAGGCCAATCAGGCATGAGGAAACATTTTGAGAATTAAGTCATGTTTGTTCTGAAACTGCCAGGGAAGCCAAGCAAGCGTAAGTGCAAAAAATTAGTGATTGCTAAGGTGCCAATAATCTAATCTTTAAAGATTGACCTTTATGTAATTATTATTTCTGAAAAAATCAAATGATCTAATCTTTGTGAAACTGCATACTCAAAACATATATAACCTTGCTAAACTTCAATAAAACAGGCCAGGCTCAGCTTTTGCTAGTGTCTGTGTCCTCATTCATTTTACTCAGCCGCCGACGCCATCCATCCTTCAGGGACTCCTGGACAAGCTGGAGCTGGACTCTGGCATCTATCTTTATCTCTTGTTACATTCTTTGTTTTGAAGTTTGTTTTGTCTCCTGTAAGTACTGCTCTTCCTGCTTTTGTCTCCCTTTTTTTGCATGAAATATCTTTTTCTTCATTTTTAGTGAAGTTTGTTTTTAGGTATGAAATGAGTCTCTTGTAGGCAGCACATAGGTGGGTCTTCTTTGTCCATTCTGCCACTGTATGCCTTTTGATTGGTGCATTTAGTTCATTTGCAATTAAGGTAATTATTGATAGGTTTGTACTTATTGCCATTGTATTACATGTTTTCTGGTTGTCTCTGTATTTCCTCTCTTTTTCTTTCTTCTATACTTCTCTCTTCTGATTTAATGGTTTTCTTTAGTGTTGTGATTGGATTTCTGTTTTTTAATTTTTTGTGTTTCTATTGTAGGCTTTAGGTTTGTGGTTACCATATGGTTCATAGATAGTTTCCTGGATATGTAACTGTCTATATTAAGTTGATACTCACTCAAATTCAAACACAGTCTAAAAGTACTACTTTTTTATTCTTCTTTCTCCTCCACACTATGTATAAGATGTCATAATCTACATCTTTTGTTGTATCCCTTGACCCATTTTGTGTATAGTGCCATTTACTACTTTTGATTTTTAACTTAATATTTGCTTAATAATCAAGGGGTCCACTAAGTTTTACTGTAAGTTTATTTTTATTGATGAAAATATTCAGACTTGAGAACATTTCCATCTACAGAAGTCCATTTAACATATCCTATAAGGACAGTTCAGTGGTAGTGAATTCTTTTAAGGTTTGTTTATCTGGTGAACTTTTAATCTTGTTCAATTCTGAATGATAACCCTGCTGAATAGAGCATTCTTGGTTGTAGGTTCTTCCCTTCTCACACATTAAATATTTCATACCACTCTCTTCTGGCCTGTAAAGTGTCTGCTGAGAAATCTGCTGACAGCCTTATGTGGTTTCCCTTACAGGTAATAGTTTGCTTCTTGCTGTTTTTAAGATTCTGTCTTTATCTATAATCTTTGCCATTTTAATTACTCTATGTCTGGGTGTTGTCTCCATGGGGTTTCTCTTGTGAAGGGCCCTCTGTGCTTGCAGGACATGGTTGTCTATGTCCTTCCCCATATTGGGGAAGTTTTCAGCTAAGAGACTTGCTGCTCCTCTGTCCCTCCTCCTGGGGCCCCGACTGTGTGAATATTGTTTGGGCTGCTGTTGTCACAGTTCTCTTGGCATCTTCTCACTTTTAGGATTTCTTTTTTCTCTGTGTTCCTCATCTTCGCTGTTTCCCATTTCTTTTTTTTCCTTCCCATTGATTCTATCCTCTACTTCAGCAGTCTACTATTCATTCTCTCCGTTGTATTTTCATTTATGTTATAGTATTCTTCAGCTCGGAGTGTCTCTTTTTCATATTTTCTTTCTCTGCTCAAGTTCTCTCTGAGATCATCAGCTCTTTTCACCAGTTCAGTGAGAATATGACTGTTTCTTTGAATTCTTTAACCAGAAGATTACTCATCTCTATTTCATTTTGCTATTTTTCTCATATTTTATCTTGTTCTTTTGTTTGGAATGTATTCCTCTGCCTCCTCATTTTGTCCGGGTTTCTGTGTTTATTCCTTTGTATTAGACAGGTCAGCTATGCCTCTTGGTTTTGAAAGCAAAGGCTTTATAAAGTAGGCATCCTGTGGCACCCAGAAGCTCAAGACTCTTTGCTTACCAGTGCCTATTTCTCTTTTGCCACTGATCTGCAGTTACTGTTGGGGGGCTGGGCCTACCTTTGTGCTTGTCTGTTAGTGATGAATGATCCCTACAGCTAGCCTCTGCATGCCCTTTGTATGACATCAGGCACTTTTGCTGGGATTCATTGTGGGTGCAGCCATCTTCTGCTGCTGGTCAGCAATGGCAGACCACTGCTGGGCAGAGGGTATTGTGCCAATGGGTATACTGGGTAGCATTATCTTGGGGCTGAGACACCAGCAAGGGAAATGAAGAGTTTCAGAGTTGGCTCCTACAAGCCTCTAACCAGTTGGACTAAAGGAGGGCCAGGAAAACCAGAAAAGTGTCACCTTCCCTCTTCCCGCTGGTCAGCAAATTTGGTACTCTTCTGGGCCGATCTGGCTGGGGAAGCACCTTCACTGGGTTGAGCTGCCAGCAAGGAAGATGGAGCATTTTGGAACTGGCTCCCTCAAGTCCCTGACCAGTAAGGCTGTTAAAGGGCTGGTGAGGCACAGTCCTGCTGCCCTTTGTTTCCTGGAGAGAGCTCTCTCTGACCTCCTTCCCTCTCACGCACTTTCTGCTGCTGGTAAATCTTAAACCATTGCCTTTGTGTTGGGTCTCAGCAGGCCTGACAGACCTTGCCTGTCATCTATAAGCTACAGGAGTCTCAGCCCCTCCAGAATGCTCCAGCTCTCCCTGGTATCCACTGCCATTAATCACCAAAGCCCAGTGCAATGTGAACTCCTGTTCTCAGAGCAGATCTCCAGGGAGAGGTGTGCGGGTTACCTGAGCACTTATCCCCTCCCAACTCTGTTCCTCCTCTCCCTTCCACCTGTGAGCCATTTGGGGGCAGGGCTTGCATCCCAATCAGTCTTATCTTTGCCACTTTATCCTTCTCAATTGGACTTTTCTTTACCAGGTGTATATAGTCTGTTCTGTAGTCTTCAGGTTGTTTTCAGGGGTAGTTATATTTGCTGCAATTGCTTCCTTCGTGTGTACGTGGGAGGATGTTTTCTCCTTGCCATCCTTCTCTGCCTTTTTTTCTCAGTCCTATCCATTTTTTTTAATTGATGTTACATGTATAGTTACCTTAATCAAATGTCATGACAAATTGAATTTCTCAAAGGAAGAGCCAAGTTAAATTTCATTTCAACATAAAAAAAACATGATTCTTCAAAAGTGACATAAGTCAAGGAAATTCATTTTCATGACATTATTTTACATGTGGCAATTAAAGACAATTACCTGTGAATACACATATAATATTGAATTCAGCATATCTCCTGAAGTCCTTTTATATGACAGGTGCTATTGCTAAGAGTCAAAGTAACAGTGTTAACTGAAGAGCAAAAGTCTTTGCTCTCATTCTATTGGGATGTGCAGAAATAAACAAAATAGTTGCTTAACACTTAAAGTAATTATAAGTGTCATGGAAAATAAATGAGCAAGGTAAGGCAATAGAGAGTTCTGTGAGTGGATTGAGGAAGGCCTCCACAAAGTGGTACTAGACCTGAATATAAAGAGGGAATAAGCCATGCAGCAATGAGTATAATGACCCTAAGACAGGAACTAGCTTTGTATGTCAAAACACCCAGGAATAATAGAATAGCTGAAAAAGGGGAAGTGTGTAGTTAGAATGGCATATGATGAGTAGTTCACAGATATGGAAAGGGACTTATCATGTATGACCTCTTTTTCCATGAAAAGCATTGTAGTTTTTATCCTTAGTGTGATGACAAGCATTCATTTTATGTATATGACTAGGAAGTGATACAATCTATTGTTTTCATAATGTTATTTCAGGAAACTGCTGTGAAAACAATAAAGAAGGATCACATGTTAGAAGGTGACTTCCATAGAGGATGATTATTTTAAGGAGTGATTCTAGAAACTCTGAAGTGGAGATACTTGACCAGAATCCTGAAGAATTTAGGGAGTGAATCACATGGAGATCTCTGGGAGAGAGATTGTAGGCAGTTGCTTCTGAGGAATAGAAATAATACCAGGTTGTCCCAAATAGAGGGCCTGATGGAAAGAATGAAAGGCAATAATTTTAGGGGAGGAGCTATGGGGCAGTTCATGTAATGCCTTTTAGTCCCTGGACAAGTTATTTTTTTTAACAGATTTGGAGAGTTTTGAGGAGAGAGTGACATGCTTTCTGTTTTACTGAAAGCATGATACCTTTCACCAAGGTGATTTTCACTGCCAAGTAGCAAATAGTTTTTAGAGGGAAAATAGGGAAACAGGAATGCCACTTCTGAAATTAATACAGGAGTAAATTTGAAAGATGGTGGGGGCAAGGTCATAATGACACTGCATAGTGGGCAATTTGATTAAATTTAACATAGGTTCAGAGTTTCTGTCAAGTGTTAGAGGAATCAAGGAATCTCAAATACCATCTTAATGTTCTCTTTCAGTTACTAATTTACAGATTTGTGGTGATATATTTTTTTGTTTCCATTAATCTTTTTCTTTTGTCAAGCCTCAGATGATAGGAGAAACAACAAATAACCTCTGTCTAGCTTTTGCTCTATTTCCCACGGTATAATTTTTCTATTGAGATATACATATATATTGCTGCATGTAATTATATATTTTTGTATGAAAAAAATAGAACATTCAATGCTTGATGAGCATCACAATAAACTTTTCTCGTAACTAAATTTGCTTATAGTGCCAGACACAAAATGTCAAGGAGTACTTTAGCACTTTTCCACAGACATCAAGGTTTCTATTCCCTGCTCAGCGGAGTTCTATATTCAGTGACATTACAAAGTCATTTGAAGGGAAGTTGCCTGGTGAGAGAGAAGATGATAGTCTTCTTTGTCTTTTAAGTAAGTGAAAAATGTTTCAGCAAGACAAACTTCACAGCGTTCTAATTCATTTTTTTTTTCCTTTCTAAGTGAACATGTGAAGACTGGAAACCCAAGAAATGTCCTACTAGAAAAGGACATCTTTTTTATTCTTCCAATCTCTCATTAAAAATATTGAGTATTGTGAGACAATGTCTAATTTATTAGAGCAAGGTTGGTGATCTTGTTTTATATTTTTGGACAGTAAACATAAAAAACAATAGTATCCCCCTATTCTTATGTAAATTTCAGTTCAGGCAATTGTGCTCACATGGAATGCATTTAATCTAGGCCTTGAAGAATAATTAGGATTTCCAAAAAAATAGACTAGGGAGCACACAAAGAGGCATAAGAAGCAGAAAGCACAGAGTAAGTGATATCAAAGAAAACTTGTACCTAATGGAGTTATACAGGCAAGGAAGACTTTATTCAAGATTATTGCAACAGGGATTGAGACTGTTCATATAGTAGAAAGGGAGTGAACTCAACTTTATTGAAACAAGAGACAGGAATGTTTGTATTGGTTTTAAGCACTGGAGTGAGCTAGTGGAAATATACTGGATGACATGAGAAGGGTGGACGGTTAGTGTGATGAGGCCATCTGTATTTGATCATTTGTGCTTAGCAAAAGTTAGACTCTCCCCCCACCCCACGGAGCCTGGAATATAGGGGCTCAATCTCTTTGATGATTATATTTCAAAGGGATGACTTTGTGGTCTCAAAGAAAAGCGTTCCTGGATGGTAAACCTGGCAAGAAGCTGGGAGAAGACTTACATCTCAGTGAGGCAGAAAAAAATTGCAGTTGCAAGTTTTCTAAAGTAAATAATCTAGGTAAAATGAGGTCAGGGGCCTGCAGTCAGGAAAAAGCTTTTCTAAAGTTTAGTCAAGCTCAAGAGAATGTCAAGGGTGTCTTGGTCAGTGCAGAAGGAGAAAATATGGCTGGAGAGGTTGACCTATAGCAAACTATGAAGTCTGAAGACCCTTCTTTTGAAATGACACACTCCTAGTACTTTTATTGGAATACTTTTCTGGTTTTGGCATAGATGGTGAATTGAAGGGCAGAGAGACAAGAATAAGGGAAGCTTGGTAGAAAGCTAGTATATTAGTCATAAGCACCAGTTAATAAAGACCTATTGTATCAGAGGCCATGCAAATGAAAAGATAAATGGGTACAAAATAGCTAAATAAAATATTTTTCTATTATCAGTATCTATCATATCTATCTTTCTATCTATCATCTACCTTTATTTCTGATAGCAACCAAACTTTTCTGTCATTTAAACTGAGTTTTGCTCATTTTGATTATTCTGCATCTGTTGGAATTTTAAATAGCCACTTGAGGCCCACAGATTTAAGAGACAGATGTCCATCCATTAAAAGAACAGATGAGTGAAACTCTTGAGCCATTTATTTACTGAAATTACAGTAACTGTGGCATTAGAGTTCCTAGAGGTTTGTATAATTCCTGTCCATTCTCTGACATGAAGAATGCTATTTCTAATGTTCATCACAAATTAATTCATTGGAGAATGAGCTTCACAAACACTCAAGGTAGAAGAGCAAGGTACAGGCTTTTATTTAGAGATAAAGTGAAAGGATAGAGCTCACGCCAGGAGGGGAAAAGAGAGTCTGGGGTGGTGCCCGACTTTTTTCTGGGACACCTGCGTCCTGGTCTAGGAGCATATCAAAAGGCAGCCTGCCCAGCTTCCAAGGTGGTCTGAGGTATTGTCTGTTTGCTAAAGATTAAGTTAAAATTCTTACTTCATAAACTTCTTGGGTGTTAAAATGTAATCTTATCTTCAAGGTAGACTCTTTCTAGCCTTTTAATATGTTGTTTACAACTGGGTCTGCATGCTAAATTAGTTGCCCAGTTTGTAAAATCACCCCATCAGATCTGAAAGAGGAAAGACAGCATATAGGCCTGGGCCTTTTAGCATTCTAAAGTCAATCTTACACATGATTACAAATGATTAGCATAATAAAAACATGCGCTACTCTTCTTTATCTGGGGAACGTTAACTGATCTTACTGAAGAATGACCCTAGAGCTTAATGCTTAACACAGTTTTGGTAGGGGGTTTCCTTGCATGTAGTTACATTGCTATGACTGCAAATATCCTGCCTTGCTTTTTCCGAAGGCCCTCACCCTATTCTGTCTAAGCCCATGCATGGTCCCTGTCTCAACACTATACTGCTAGCAGTCATAGTCATGACTTCTTGACTGCCATTTAGTCTGTTGTTTTATGTTCTTAGCATAAAGAAAACTTTTACTTGTTAGTGCCAGTAATGTTCTCCTGGGGATCTTAATTGTCTATGTCTGTCTGCATTACAAATGTTACAGCTGCCTCAGACACAGACATTAGATGTGTAGAGTGTTACATGATTGCTTAACTCTAAGCATATTCAAGAAAGTTCATTTAGGATTCCTAAATTGAATAACATCATCAATATTAGTTTGTTCTAGGAGAAATTAAGGAATAGTTTTCATGACACCAAAGAAAAACCAGCTGCCATATTTATTTTGATTTTAAAAATTGTACTGCTCCAAAGCTATCTTTATGAGTAATTTATTTCACTGTCTTTTTGTAGGTCATCTTTTTCTGGGAATTCTTCTTTGTCCTTGCATTTCTTTTGAGGAGGAAAAGTAACTCATGACAAAATAAATATTTGAAGCTAACTTTGCAAAACAAATGAGATTTATTGTATTAAAGGTCCAGATATTGGTGGAATATATTTCTCTCTAAGTTACATAGTTATAACTGATTTTGCAAAAACTTAATCAGTCTTATGCCATTCTTAGTTTGAGTTTTGTATTGAAATGTTTCATTTCATTGTGACTACATTCAGACACTATAACAACATAGTTATATGTTTGTGTAAATGTATTTGAATGTCATACACTGGGAAAACAATTTTCAACTTAATATGTGAATTAAAAAATAAGAACTAGGCATGCTGGAGCCAAGAACTGAGAATCATCATGAAACACTGAATTGCAGAATCTTCACTGAATTCCTGAACCTTCAGCATATGTGACCTGTTATTGATAACTGAGTTGCCTGTCATGGGAAAACTGCAGAACTCATACCAGTCAGAGCAGGCTGACTTTGATGACACAAACAGCAGTTTTGTTTATAGAACATTGTTTTAAAAAGACGTGTGTTTTGTAACCTCTTAAATTGCATATAAAACTATTTTTATTGTTTAGCAGTATAACTGAATTGTATGTTTGGATTCTTTTGGCTCATATGTGGCATGTATTTGAGAAATTCTGAGAAAGAAAGCATTATTTTGCAAATATTGGTTATTTTAAGGAGTAACAACATTAAAATAAATTGTGCAGTACCAGATTTATGGAATAGTTTATTCAGTAATGTAAATTCTATCTAAATAGTTCATCTTGTGCTGGTGGTTTAGTAAAGGACTTTTGAGGGAGCGAACATAAGAGTGATTCATTCATTTTCCATGAATGACTAGAATATATTCATTCAATTATACAATAAATATATATTCAGTATCTACTGTGTAGGACATAGGAGGAATGAAGTCAAATGTGAGGTAGGGATAATCCTTGCTCTTATATAACTACTCATTTAGTACTGTGCCTAATAAAGAGAAAAAAAAGTTGACCATCTCTTTATGGCAATATGTGTTAGGGCTCTTCTTATATGTTATAAGCACTCTGTTTCAGTAAACTAGAGGAATGCATTATTTCAAGTGCTAAATAAGCCTTTGCTTGATTTTTCTGCCCCCAATCAAGGTAATGAAAATATAATATTGGAAAAGACTAAAGTGAACAACCAGTTGTTGAAAAAGATTTAAAAAAAACTATATGCATTTCATGCTTAGCTTGTATTCCAAAGAACAATATTTTTATTAGTGAATATTAATGTGTAAGGGTTAAATGTTCAGTTCAGAAACATTATATCTATTTTAAGGGTTCTATTTATGAGTTAGGAGGTAAGTATACATCTGTGAAACCTTCATAGGGTAACTTTTTCAGTCTAAAGTATATCAGTGTGCGCAGACTTTCTTTTTCCATTGAATTGTGTTTGTGTACTTATGTAGTGAATCAAGTGACTACTGGGTTTATTTCTGGCCTTTATTATTTTCCAATGACTTTTGTCTGCTCTTATGGCAAAACTACACTTTCCAGATTACTATAGCTTTGTAATAAGTTTAAAAATTAGTAGTATAAGTCATCAAATTTTGTTCTTTTCAAAATAATATTGGCTATTCTGGGTCTTTTGCCCTTCTATATAATTTCTTAATATCACCTTGTTAATTTTTACCAAAGTGCTTGCTACAATTTTGATTCAGGTTTCATAGATTTATGGAACATTTTGGGGATAATGACATCTTAACACTGTTGACTTTTATCCATTGTGATATATCCCTCTCCTTATGTAGGTCTTTTTTGTTTGCTAAGAATTGCTAAGAATCTTGTAGTTTTCAGTTTAGAAGTCTTGTACATCTATTTTTAATCACTAATTGATTTTTGGATGTTGAAACAATCATACATTCTTGGAATAAATAACGCTTGGTCTTTCTGTATTATGCTTTTTACATACTGCTGAAATCATTTGCTAGTATTCTGCCCATCTATGCTCATGAAAGGCATTGTTAATCTCATGAACATAGATATTCTTTTAAGGTCTTGTCAGGTTGATGCTGCCTTACTAGTTTGTAGAAGGTTGATAATATTTCTTCCTGACCTGCTTGATTACATTCACCAATATAGTTATTTGTATGTGGTATTTTCTTTCTGGGAAAGTTTTTTTATTAGAATTCAATTTCTTTAACAAATTTAGGGCTACTCACATACTCTTTTTTTTAATTTTCTTGTAACTGTTTAAAAAATGTGTGTCTCTCAATGAAGCATGTTCACCAAATGGTGCTTTGACAATTGTATATCTACATGGAAGAAAATTAATGTTAACTTCTCCCTTACATCTTACACAAAGATTATTTCAATTTGAATCACATATCTAAAACATAGAAGCTAGGACCTTTAAGCTTCTAGGAAAAACCAGGAGAATACATTTTGGCCTTGGAGTAGGCCAGGAACTTTTAGGCAGGACACAGAAAAGAGAAAGTATAAAAATAAAAAATGATAAATTGAACATCATG
The DNA here is from genome assembly GCA_032199065.1 of Smutsia gigantea. Lineage (NCBI taxonomy): Eukaryota > Metazoa > Chordata > Mammalia > Pholidota > Manidae > Smutsia > Smutsia gigantea. The sequence continues at coordinate 100,346 of JAVSCE010003415.1, read as the reverse complement.
AAAATTACTCCTCATTAAAACACAGTATTAAGAAAAAGAATGTGCAAGCCACTGACTGAAAGAAAACATTAGCAATATACATACATGACAAAGGACTTGTATCCAGAATACAAAGGATTTTTATAAACAACCCAATGGAAAAATACACAGAATACTTGAAAATAATGTTTACAAAGGAAGATACACAAATGGCCAATAAACACATGAAAATATGGTCAACATTGTATTAGTCAGGGAAATGCAAGTTAAAACCACGATGATGTGCCACTATACTTTCTCTAGAATGCCCAAAACTAAAACCACTGAGAATATCAAATGTTGGTGAGGGTGTGAAACAACTGGACCTCTCAAACATTGTTGGTGAAACTATTAACATGTTGGTATAACTATCTTGGAAAATAGTTTGAAGTTTTCTTTTAAGTTTAAACATTTACCTATTTGTATCCCAGCAATTCTACTACTAGGTTTTTAGCTGAGAGAAATGAAAATTTATGCCAATACAAAGGACTTGTAGAGAAATGTATATAGTACCTTTATTTGTAATAGTCAAGAAATGGGAGAAACCTTATGTCCATCAATAGACTAAATCAGCAAATTGTAGCATATTCATAGAAGTTAGCAATACAACTGAATTATCTACTGATATACCCAATAATATGGATGAGTTTCAAAAACATACTGATAGGAGCCATACACAAGTGTATACTTACTGTATGAGTATACATATGAGAAGTTTAAAACAGGTAGAACTGATATATTGGAGTAGAAATAAGAAATGGGATTTCCTCTGTATGGGGAAGATTTATTCTGAGGGGCATCAGAGAATTTACTGGGATTATGGAAATACTCCAAATCTGTATAGGGAAGTAAGTTACACAGTTGTATTTGTCAAAATTCATTGAACCATCCAGCCAAGATTTGTGCATTTTACTGTATGAAAATTACATCCCAATTTTTAAAAACAAAATAAAAAATAATTATAAAAAGGTATATCAATGTGAAAGATAATACATTTACAGTACTATGCAAGGAGAGCATTCAACTTTAAGTCAGTTGTGTATATGTTTTAATGTACAAAGTCAAATTGTTGTACATAGGAAAGAAAAAAATGCCTATAAAATAGTCCATCTCAGGAAAAATTGAGTCAGTGAACATGTGTTATAATTTCTGTGTGCATTCAACAAGATTAAAATGAATGTTAATAGGACAAAGAAATCACAGCTACAGTTGTATATAAGTAAATCTCTGTCAAGATAATAAAAGTTTATTTTTTATTTTTATTTGAAATGATTTGTACAAGTTTTGTATGTTTTCTGAGAAAGCCTTAAATTTTTAAGTAATTTGACAAAACTAAAATTATATCTAAAAACACTTCTCAAGGCTTCATGATTTCATGCTTGAGCTGAAATATGATTGTCTTTGCCATTTTAAATAGTTTAAATTTTACTCAGTTTATTTTAAATATTTTATATAATTTTTATTTAAATATAAATTTTTTAAATTCAAATATCATAGTAACCATGACTAGGCTTATGTATGGAATATGTTTTTAATCAATACAGTTCTTAAAAGTAACTCTACAAGAGAGAAAAGTAAAGTAAAATAAATTATGGTGGAAAGGAAAAGGTCCTCAACTCCATATATCTTAAATTCTTAGATTTTATAACTTGAAGGAGCATGTGTTTCTTTATTTTAATAATTTTTCTACTGTAATAACCAATGGAGACATCAGAAGTTCAAAAATTTAGTTTACAAAAATTTGTTATCAGCAATAGTGTTGTAACTCCATGACTTTTCATTGTTACATAAGCATTTGCTGACTTACTTCTTCTTTTTCATCTGTGAGACAGTTACCATTTGCTCTTTTCACATTATTTTGACATTACCAGTAACAAACTGCCTATAAATCTCCAAGGGTACTAGCTGACACAGCGTCTTTTACTGCATTACCATTCCCATCTTGATCAGTCTTCACAAATGAATGTACCACATACATAACATCTGATGATTGGTAGAACTTAATTGTTTGAGTCTGGGCATTAGGAAGAAAGGTGTTTATTGTGTAATTTTCATGCTTTAAATTTCATTATAAAATGTTTGAATTGTTTGAAAAATCATACAATTTCATTTCTTGAATAGGGCTTGATTGATGTCCCTTATCTAATTCCTTTTCTAAAAAATTTAAAGAATATTTAACTGAATATGTTTGCATTTGATAGTTTAAATAGACTTTGTCCCAGGATATTTTCAATTCTGCATATACCTTAATGCAGAAACAACTTGTTTCTTTGGAAGGAAGAAAGCAAAGATTTTTCACTTACAGAGTAGTCAAAGAAGATATCTTTACTCACATATTTAATGGTTGATGTCTATGAAATTTATTTATAGAAAAACAAAGTTCAACATCTTAATCTTCAAAGTTAACTACAAAAATAATTTTAATTAAATAACATTGTATCATGTATTTATTAAATAGTATTTTTTTTGCACAGTATCACAATCCTCTTTTTCTGTGGAATCTTCAATTATGTAAATTTTAGGGGCGGCATGGTACCATTCCTAATTATAAAAGTCCTAGAAGTTCTAGTAGTCCCTTTCCCCATTCCCCGATAAGTAAGGTGCAGATTGTGATCAAGTCTCCACCTTTTTCATTCCACTCAGCGCTTTTATATAAAATTGATTCACGTAAGTGTAGAAGTGAGAATTAGAACTCCTCAAAAAGGGCGTAGCTGCAAAACAGTAAAATTATGTCTGTTGTGAGGAATGTCTAGTGGTACTAATGATGCCCAGTGGAAGTGGTAGTGACATACTCGAAGTAGACAATTTCTCATACATTTTTGGGAATGGCTCTTTTGCCTGGCTTGCTTTCTTTCCTTTACATTCTAAAATCTGTTTCAAGTACTGGTATGTCAATAATGTTAGCTTTATGACATTCCTTCACTAAAGTCATTTTCTACTTGTTTTTTGTTGCTTTCAACCAAAGAAATCCTGGGAGGATAATTTCCGCAATGACATCTTATACAAACACCTGTAATATAAAATAGGCTTAAAACCTCTCATTCCTACATTAACAAATGTATTTCCATAGTTATTAATATTAGGTAAAGCCTAGTATTGTTCCATGTATAGATGATGTATAGTTTAAAAGTCAGTGATAATTTATTTTTTTTAATTCTTTGAGATATTTAAAAACTGTTGTCAATTAGAATTAGTCATGAATTTTAAAAATATTTCTCTGGAATTGTGTTGGTTATATTGTAATGTAACAGAGCCAATAATCTGACCTAAATTATGTATTGATAAATGTAGGTTTGTCTGCTTGTGTAGGCCTGCTTTTCTTCTTTCTCCCTTTGTTCAAACTTAAATGGGACCAGAATTGTGGTTAATGTGATGGATGTAAATCAGTCTTACTCTTGAGAATTTGAATTCTAAAATGTTAAATAACATGAGTTCACTTTCTGTAAAACTAATGAAAGAGAATAAGATGAAGCTATGATTGTGCCTCTTTCTGTGGAATCTCCAAGTCTAAGGGATTCAGCGGGTTAGAATCTCACGGTGGAGAGATATGTTTATGAAGGGGTTGGAGTGATGTAAAAAAACCCTTTTCTCCCTAAGCCAATGAAAAGATATATAGGATCTCATGGATGTTTTATAAAAGACTACTTTGTCTGTTTCCAAGGAGAGTCACATTCAGTGTTACATAGTTCACATATGCAAGGCTTTAAAATTATAAAAAGGAAGATTCCATAACAAGCAAACCCATACCTTTCTACTGTTATTGGATTGTAATTGCAATTTTCTTTAAAGCGTATAATTCTTGTAAAGCATTTAATCTTTCACTTTTCTTTTTTTTTTCCTTTTCATTGGAGAGGAGGAAGATGGACAGAGACTGTTTCTAAATATGGCTAATTCAACTAGAAGAATCAAAATTATTTGCCCCTAAAAATGCAATTCGATAATGATAGGGTCTTTGAAAGTGACTATGCTCTTTGGAAAGGCATTATAGGAACATAATAGGCTATATTTATTTCCTATTTCTCTTTTTTCCCCTCCCTAATATTTTCTAGATACAACTAAAAATTTGCTGACATCTAATTAGGGTTTCCAGGGATAACAGCAAATTCAGCCTCTGCCCATTTCTCAAGATTTTTAGATGCTTTTGATTTCCCTCAGAAACTATGGATATACTACATGGATATTACTTTTTTGCCAACAAAATAATGTACATATTTATTATTTGAAGAAGCATTTTGAAATGTATTAAAATATTTTGTTTATAAAATCTATATAAATATTTAAGTTTTATATTTATTTCCAATGGTGTCATAATGATAGGAAACAGGCTTAAATTTTAGTGCCTGAAATTTCTTCATTATAAAGCAGATGTACCCATGTTCCTCTGATGATCTGAAAGATTATTTTAAATATTGATTACAGGGCTCATTGATCTCTTGTTACTATTGTAAATGTTTGCTTTCTCATCTGTAAAGTGGGGAAAATAATTTTTAGTTTACCACATGTGGCATTAGAAAGATAAATTAAATTTTGTATTTTTAATATACTAAATATATAAAGAAATGTACTAAAATTTAAGGAATATGCAAATATTAGGTAATTTTATCACTCCATTTTTTCTGCTGTGATTTGCAGTACCACTTTTTAACTAGTACATGGGAAAACGTGCATGTATTGTGAGCTCAGTTATTAGGGAAACCCTGATCAGGAAGGCAGTCTGGCCAAAGATTTACATAAGGGAAAGAATCAGTAACTGATAGGGATATTAAAAACTGGGGAGTTCTCTCTTTCTCTCTCTCTCTCTCCTATCACACACACATGTGTGCATGTGCACACCGACCCACCCACATAATCCTCTTACTTATCTCTCTGTGTATCTATTGCTTTCTTCCTTACCCTGAAAATCTCAGGTCACATGGTCACCAAATAATAACTGCTATTAACTCTCAGTTTATCTCATGGAAGAGGTTAAATTATGCTCTGCCTCAATTGCAAAAATATGGAAAATGTTCTCTTTAATATGGGTCAGATACTCATTATCCTATCATGTTATCCTATCATTAATGGTCAGAAAGACTTTTTTCATGCTGGTACAGACAATGCCTTTTAATTTGTGCTTTCTCTGTGGATATAAACCATTTACCAACATATATAAGGACATTGATATCTGAGCAGATACTCTAATAAATTTCCATTCCAGGCTTGGAGAAATGATCCAAACATTTCAAACATTATTGGAGATCACTAAAATATAAAAATTGATGAGTTCATTCCTACTTAATTAATTTCTCTTACTTTTCTATCTCTTGACACTAATGAAAATAATCAAGCACTGATCTCAGTGACCAAAATTCTTATGACTAGATTAAGAAGTCAGTAACAAATTCTCTTAACAAGTATTCCAGATCCCCTCACACTTAATTATTAATGTAATGTAATATGAAAGAGAATTTGTGAAAATTGTTTTTGTTCAGTAGTTTAATTGTCCTTCTGTCCAAATTACTGTTTCCTTGTAATTTGAAAATGTAGGATTTTTCTAGACAATTATCTAATTTTTTCCAGAAAAACAGATTCATAATTTTAATGTACATATTCAGCAATTTTTTCCACTCAGTAATTTTTTGTCCATTATAGGATTTTCAGATTTATGAGTTTTTCTAAGATTTTTTTTTTGTTCTTTGAAACTCTTCTTTTCCCTATCCTTTATATCATCTTATTTCTCAATGTTTTCATCCTATTGTCATTTCCCTTTGCATACCAGGAAGAGTTTCATTATGATTTCCATTTAATTAATATTTTTAATAGTGTGAATTACGCACTTTCCTCTCCACTATATATATATTTTTATTGAAGTGTCATTGATATACAATCTTGTGTTGGTTTCAAATATACAACAGTGATTCAACAGTTACCAATATTAAATCCTCACCCGTTCTAGTGGAGTTACTGTCAACATAGAAAGCTGTTACAGAATCATTGACTATATTCTCTATCCTGTACTACTATCCCTGTGACCAATTTATATTATGATTGAGAATTTTGTGCCCCTTTATCTCCCTCACCCTCCCTATCCCAACCCCTCCCCCACTTTAACCACTAGTCATTTCTCAGCATCTTTAAGTCTGCTGTTTTGCTCATTCTGTTTTGCTTTGTTTTTATATTCCACAGTTAAGTGAAATTATACTGTATGTCTTTCTCTACCTTGCTTATTCACTGAGCATAATACTGTCTAGATACATCCACTTAAAAGTTTTTATACAGCAAAGAACACCATCAGCAGAACAAAGAGGCAACCTACAGCATGGGAGAATATATTCGTAAATGATTTATCTAATAAGGGGTTAACATCCAAAATAGGTAAAGAACTCATATGCCTCAACACCAAACAAACAAATAACACAATTAAAAAAATGGGTGGAGGACCTGAACAGACATTTATCCAAAGAAGAAATACAGATGGCCAACAGGCACATGAAAAGACATTCCACATTGCTAATCATCAGGGAAATGCAAATCAAAACCCACTGTATATTTTGATATTTTAATTCTGCTATTACATTTTAAGTATATTCTGCTATTTCCTTACTGCATCAAACTTTGTTGAAGATTTTATTTCTGTTGTCGTTTGACCTAGATTTCCTCTCTTCTTAAGAATTTCTGTTCCAAATTGAAAAAGATTGTGTGTTTTCTCAACATATTAAGTATGTAAACTTACAGTTTTCTTCAGTTACTACTAGGAAACATTTTCCAATATGAGCTTCTACTTTCATTTTGAGGGTGGAGGAGAAAGTGTTTCCTATGCCTAGTTTCCAAAGGCAACAGAGTGGTTCTCACAACAGCATTCAAGGACCAGAATCAATAGCGTAGGTGATGTAAGCTCTAGTATCCTGTGGCCATGTTAGTGATATCAACAACAAGCAAGCTACTGAGGATAGCACCCAGAGGTGCTGGTAATGTCTTAACTGAACCAGTTCTGTTATGTGAATTTGTTGTGACTCCAAATGATGTGGCTCCAAATCAAATTCTCTACCAATGATTCTGTAAGTTACATATAATTTTACTAATAAATGTATTTGGTCTTGAATTTGTCCAATGTAAGTTTATGTTATGTGGATGTGAAGGCTGATACAGAAAACTAGAAAAATTTGATCATTGTTTTCTTTTTCTTTATTTTCTCATGTATTTTTATTATATACTACCTTCCTTTCTGCTCTTTCTCCCTATGTTCAAAACATTCATTATTATCCTTTCATATTCTCAGGGAAAATTTTAATTTTGAATGCTTATGTATAATACCCCCCCCAAATTTTGAAGTTTAATCTGGTCAGGATGTATATATTTGATACCAAAAAAGCCCCCTAGCATAGAATCACAAGGCCCTTTTAGAAAAATATAAGACGAGGTTCTTTCTCCATAGCAGCTGCTCCAAATAGAACTACCATTTATAGAGTTAATGTAGGTGCAAGATAATACATTAAGTGTGTGCTAGTGTAATTTTTACAAACTATAGAGCTGACTAGGCCTTTTATTGTTCATTAAACTGCCTTTGAATTCTGAGCTTTTTTCTTGTCAGTTCATGTCCTTTTTTAATCCAGGCCCTTACCCCACATTCTCATATTTTATATTATGGTCTTATTCTCAACTAACTTCATTGGTTATTCTTCCCAAAGTCTGTTCTTAACCAGCATTTCAGCAATTCCAAACATGCCCTAAATACCACTTGGATTTGACTGTTCTACATCAGCCAATAGGCTCTGATATTTCCAATTATTTCTAATAGTTGACTTTATTATTTTGTTCAAAATCATCTGAATATATTCCAATTCTCTAATTAACGATGGTAATTACCTTTATTCAAATTAATGTAATATTACATAGCTAGACATATACCTATACTATTAATAGGCACTACGTATTTAGTTTCTTTAATAGGCATATGAGAAATTTATACTTTTGTTATAACTATAAATAAATAAAATGATGTACAATAATACTGGCTCTAAAGAGAAGGAATTTAATCAAACTCCATTATCCTATTAGCATCGGTAATATTTGAGAAAGCTGTGTGAGCCTCATTAAATTCCCAAAGCTTTTGTGGTTTCATGGTTCTGAGATGATAATCAAGTTGATGGAAATCATCCAATGATGATAGCAAATTCCTTTTATTTAAATTTTAACAAAAAAATAAGGCATCTTATAATTAAGTTAAATAAATGCAAGAGTAAAAGTACAGAATGGTATTATTGATTGTCCTCTTTTTGTTCTTGCCTCTCTAAATTCTGCCTCTCTAAACTTCCTAACACAACAACACATCAACTAGACTGATCCTTCCTAAATGCAAGTAAATCTCATTATTCATGTGTTCAAAACTTTAGTATACTTCTATCTCTCTCAGATTAACAATCGAAATCTCAGTAGACATAAACTCTTACATGATTTTTTTCACCACTCTCTACTTCAGATGTGCTATCTTTATCATTATTCCTTTAAAATGACAGACACCGTCCTACCTCACGGTCTTCGCTCTTGCAGTTCACTATTCTCGAATGATCTTGCAGTCCCTTGATTCCTGTCTTGAATCCCTTCCATCTTTGTTCAATATATAATGCTTCATGCATGCTTATAGTATTTCGGTTAAAAGACACAGTCATTGTGATTTATTCTGGAAGAGAAAAAAGAATCATCACAGTATCCTTCCATTGTAGGCTTTATAATTTGACCTCAAATCTTGTCTAAGAACTGAATCTGGGGTATTTGAAATATTGAAAACATTCTAAATAAAGATAAAGGATATCCCACATTTTTAAAAACTATCAAATATTTAAAAATATTTTATAATTATTTAAAAGTAAAAGAGGATAAACATGAGATTTTAAAAAATTAATATAAAAATGTATGGTGAGAATACTGTTATACAGAAGAGAGGAAAGATGCTACAAAGATTGTGCATTGAGAGGGGTGAGGGCAACAAACAAGTGGCTTTCCACATGGAACCCCTGAGAGATCCAGGTCATAAATGCCATTTTCAATGCATAGGAGTGAAAGCAGCTAGGAAAGCAATTGAAATTTTCAAAATTTCCAGGTAACTGCTGGAAAATATTTAAAAGTGAGAGCATCTGAAAAGCAGCATTGGCATAAGGGTGGCATTGACAGTGCAGAAATAGGTAATATTTTTCATTTTAAGTATTTTAATACTTCTTAATTTTTGCTAAGTTCATGAACAATTTTGATGAAATATTTTTAGTTTTTAGTTTCTGCTTTAAAGAAACATTGAAATATCAATATTTTGAAGCTGTAGTTGTTTTTCATGGACCAGTAAAAACCAGGATTTGCTTGGAAGATTTACTACCTTCTCCATTGTTTCAGACAACTCAAAACTACCACAAATACAACATTAAAGGGACATTTTAGTCTAGTAAAATAAAATAATCTTTTTTCCCTTTCTCTCTCTCTCTCTCTCTCATTCTTTCTCCCTACACATATGTGCAAGTGTGTAAGTATAGGTGTATATTTTTGGTTCAGTGGTTCAGAATGTCATTAGATATGAGATTCCTGTTTGTTTTCTTCGTGCTTTTGGATTTGAAATTCACATTACTTGATCTGATTATTTCTACTCCTGCCAACATTCGTTTACTTTCCACAGCATTTCATTGCATTCTTTTATCTTCCACATTTCTTTGTCATTTTGAATTTGATGTATCCTTAGTAACTGCCAAGTTTTGTTTTGTAACCATTTTAATACATTTCAGTTTTGTCCTTTATAAAGGGGATTTAAATCATTTGCATTTATGGTGATCATCTATTTGATTTTTTTCCTTCTTACTTTGGGTTTACTAATAATTATTCACTGTATATTTTAATTTTAATCTTTCATCATGTTTTTGTGTTGATCAAGTTACTTTTTATTCCCTCTCCTCTATTACTTTCAACTTACCAGTTGTCTGAAACCCTTTCAGACTGCTTTTGCATCTTTGGTGTATGACCACATTTAGGTTGCCTTAATTAACTAGTCAATATGTAAGAACTGACCTTTTTATTAACAGTTAAGGAATTGCCTGAAAAATACCTTCCTTTCATAAGACTAACACAACTAAAAATTTTAAGTTACAGCATAGGACAAATATTGTTGCCCAGAAAATATACTTGTGCAACTAACCGTATCACTATATAATTGCTTATATATAATTGTCTTTCAGTGTTATAACATTTACTTGAATGATGTATTTAATTATAATAAAGACCCTAGGAAGTAAATAGCATTAAAACTGAAACAGAGGTATGTTACATAAGTTGATCAAAATCACACATGTAGTATAAGACAGAGCCAGAATTCAAATCCAGGCGCTCTGACTCCAGGGCTCAAGATAGCACAATTGTGAAGCTACGTATTTGTTAATTTTATATATACTTCTTTTTGCATTTACAATAATGGTGACACATACTTCCCAGTATGTAAATTTTTCACTCATTTAAATAAAAATATGCACATGTGTTTTGGAATATATTCCACATCAGTACTTAATAAAACAGTAATTAAAGTCAACTTGCTGTACATTAGGTCTCCAGAACTTACCCATCCTATACCAGGAAGTTTATATCCTTTGATCACCATTGCCTATTTCTCCCTCCTTCCAGGCCCTGGCAACCACCAGTATACTCTCAGTTTCTGTGAGTTTGGTTTATTTATATTCCATATATAAGTGAGATCATACAATACTTGTCTTTCTCTGACATATTTCAGTTAGCATGATGCTTTGAAGTTTCATCCATGTTGTTGCAATTGACAGGATTTCCTTCTTTCTTATGTCTGAATAATATTCCATTGTGTGTGTATATTCCTATTAATGTGTGTATGTACACACATATATTTTATAATTATATACAATGTATAGTTTATAATATACAAATATAACTATATAACATATAACATATTTGCCTATTTAACATGTAACCAATCTAATATTTAATGTAATATAATGTAATCAACAATAATGTATATAATAAATATGATTTATAATTTATAATGTAAACAGAATTTTATAAATTATTTATATATAAATTTTATAAATTATAAATTATATATGTATATATAAATAGTTTATCCATTCATCCACTGACAGACACTGGTTGTTTCCATGTCTTAGCTTCTTAAGAGATAATGCTGCAGTGAACCTGGGAGTTAAGAGATCTATTTGAGAACCTGATTTCTTTTCTTGTGGATACATATCCAGAAGTGGGGCTGCTGAATAATATGGTAGTTCATTTTTAAAATTTTGTGGCCCCTCCATACTGTTTTCTGTAATGGTTGTTCTAATATACATTCCCACCAACAGAGCATGAAGGTCCCTCTGTTCTCATCCTTACCAGCATTTGTTACCTTTTTTTTCAATAATACCTATTCCAGTAGTTGTATATAATTTTATGATTGATATCTTATCCATAAATTGTGTTTTTATTATTAATATACTTTTATGTCCTGAGTGATAATGTGCTGTTTAATGCCATCTTTACCTGACATAATGTCTTGGGTATTTTAAAAATTGTCTGCTTATCTCTCTGTTGTCAACCTCTCCTTTTCCCTTTAAAGTGCTTCTTCAAATAGAATAAAAGTGAGTTATTAAATATAACTCATCTGACTGTTAAAAATATATAAAGAAATGCATTCCATTACATTGAGGGTAATAATTGTGATACTACATTGCATTACATCTCTTTTGCTTTATATTAACTCTATATATATTTTACATAGTTGCTTCTTTTCAAGAAAGCAAGAGACATCTATAACAAGCATTTTGGATTTCTCACAGCTATCCAAAAATAGAATAACACATTTTTATTTCTAAGGTCAGTCTAAAAATCAAAGTCTATACTTGATTGTTCCCTTAATACATCCTGTCTCTTGTATTTTACAATTTCTGATCCTTACTCTTACTACTTCATTTGTCTTCTTTTTAACTTTTAACACATCCATCTCTATATCATTGTAGTCATTACTCTTTGTAATATTTACTGGTCATTGTTTTAAGAACCACACTGATTTGAATACTTTTGAATTTCACAGTATCTGCTTATTCTTCTGTGTTTTTAGAATTAAGGACTTTTTTTCTTGCCTTGTGTTAGATTTTGAGAGTCAAATTGTTTTTCTTGTGTATCCACAAACAATAATTTTTGTAAAAAATAAAACAAGTATTTGTCCTCACATGGAGTGTTAGCTAACATTGATCCTATAGTTTTTGAATGGATAATGAGGGACGTGTTAGATAATGAGGGATGTGATGTGTTTCATTCTGCAGAAACTGCCGTGAAAGGTGAGAGGCCAGCAGGGTGATATTGTCAAAGAAATTAGTAAACAGTGCACCAGAAGATTCAAGGAAACTCTCCATTAGAGCCTATTAAGGAAGGCTCTCTGCATAACATGGGTTGTCCAAATAGCCCTTGAAAGTGTCTCACTAGAGAGAGCCAATCAGAGGGTACAGATACCAGATAATCACTGCAGGAGACAATGAGACCTTTTCTTGTCTTCATTTCATCTGCCTTATCTTCGTAGAGGTAGAAAAAGAGAAGAAACCCACTGTAAGGTTTCTATGCCAAAGGTAAACTTCCAGGGAAGGGAGGGAGTTTTAATTAGATGATATTTAGGTTTTGATATTACAGTAGACTAGAAAACACCGTTTTTTTTGGTATCATTAATATACACTTACATGAGCAACATTGTGGTTACTAGATTCCCCCCATTATCAAGTCCCCACCACATACCCCATTATAGTCACTATCCATCAGTGTAGTAAGATGCTGTAGAATCACTACTTGTCTTCTCTGTGCTATACTGCCTTCCCCATAGAAAACAATTTTATATTAAAAAAAAGGAGTCTTTCACATTTTATCTGGATCTGTTTGAGGGTGATCAAAAAATCTGTGAATTTGCACAGAACTATCCTGAGGCAGGTTTAAATATAGTAATTTCAAGTGAGAAGTTTTACAGTCTTTACCTGTAGTCAACTAGGTTCAGCTTGTTCAATGAGCTAGTTAAACATTTGAGAATTCTAGCCACATTCACTTCAAAGTTATTCCATTACAATTACAATTCTCATAATTGTATTGTTTTTATCTTTTCCTGAAATGTTCTAATCAGCATGTTTGGGAAAACAGCCACTGGGACCCCATACATTTTAGTTAGGTACCAGAAAAGGGAGGATGACTTAAGTATATAAGTTAATAAATTTATTTTGCCAAATTTAAAACTACAGAAGCTCATAACAACATAGTTACACTGTGTGGGGACAAGCACTGCCTACTTGTAACCTTTTGACCCAGAATAACCATGTGCCCACATGGCCCCCTCCTTTGGGCAGTATGCTAGGTATTTGATGACCTGGGGCTGGCCATATCTAGGCCCACCTTATTGATGGACACATCTTATTGGAATGCAGACCCCTCTGTTGAAGTTTTCACTCCTTGTGTGAGGCCTGCTAGTCTCACAAGAATGATCCTTTTCAGCATAACACATAATATAGTCATAAATCAGGCACCCTCTTTTGCATGCATGTAGTCTCTGTCCCCTCATCCCATATAAGCAGTTCTCTCCCTGTGCATGACATCAGTGTGCAGAATTGTCCATCTGGCCACTCCTGGACTCCCTACATGTAAGTCCCAGTAAACCCTTATGTCTCATACGGTGTCTTCGGGTCTTTCCTTTGGTCTTTCAAGCCCTTTCCCATTGCAACTCCCTCACTTGGGCATGCGATCAGACTTGTGATCACACAACTGTCATTTAAAAAAAAAATTATGTTGATTTTGAATCCGGCAGTTTTACTAAATTAGTTGATTTATCCTAAGTTTTTGTGGCATCTTTAGGGTTTTCTATGCATGAGATCATGTTATCTGCAAAGATAATTATACTTTTTCCTTTCTAATTTGGATGGCTTTTATTTCTTTTTCCTGCCCAATTGCTCTGGATAAGACTTCCAGTATTATGTTGATTAGAAGTAGTGAGGGTTGGCATCATTGTCTTATCCCTGGTCTTAGAGAAATAGCTTTCAGTTTTTCTCCATTGAGTATGATGTTATCTGTGAACTTACAGTATATAACCACTATTATATTTTTAAAAATTCTTCAGTACCAAATTTATTGAGAGTTTTTATCCTGAAAGGGTGTTAAATTTTATTTACTGTTAAATTCAAATTGCTAATATTTTGTTGAGGATTTCTGCATCAGGGATATTGGCCTGTAATTTTCTTTTCTTGTACTCTCCTTATCTGGCTTTGATATCAGGGTAATGCTGGTCTTCTAAAATGAGTTTGGAAGTGTTCCCTCCTCTTAAATGTTTTGGAAGAGTTTGAGGAACTCATACAACTCAGCAATAACCAGATTACAAAATGGGCAAAGGACCTGAATAAACATATTTCCAAAGAAGGCATACAAATAGCCAACAAGTACATGAAAAGGTGTTCCACATCACTAATCATCATCAGGAAAATGCAAATCAAAACCACAATGAAATAGTACCTCAAACCTGTTAAGATGGTTATTATCAAAAGGTTAAAAGGTAAATGCTGGAGAGGTTGTGGAGAAAAGAGACCTCTTGCACACTATTGGTGGGAATATGAATTGGTACAGCCTCTAAGGAAAATAGTATGAAGATTACTTAAGAAATTAAAAATAGAACTACCATATGATTCAGCTTGTGGATCCCACTTCTGGGCATTTACCCAAAGGAAATGAAATCTCTATTTCATAGAGATATCTGCACCTTTGTATTCATGCAGTATCATTTACAGTAGCCAAAACATGGAAACAATCTAAATGTCCATCTACAGGTGAATGGATAAAAAAAGTGGTATATATATACACACACACATACACACACATACATATATACACAATGGAACATTATTTACCATAAAAAAGGAAATCCTGCCATTTACAAAAATACAGATGAACCTCAAGGGCACTGGGTAAGTGAAATAAGTCAAAGACAAAGACAAATACCATATGATAGCACTTATATGTGGGATCTAAAAAAGCTGAACCTGTAGAAACAGAATAGAATGTCGTTGGCCAGGGATTAGGGAGTAGAGGAATTAGGGAGTTGATTGTCAAAGTATAAATTTCCAGTTATAAGAGTACTAAGTTCTGGTGATTTGATACACAACATGGTGACTATAGTTATCAATAAAATATTGTATACTTGAAGGTTGCTAAGAAAGATCTTAAATGTTATCACTATTGACAACAACAGAACAATGATAATTATGTGAGGTGAAGGATGTATTAACTAACCTTATTTTAATAATCATAATATATGCATGTATCAAATCAGCATAAGTACACCTTAAACTTATGCAGTCTTTTATATCAATTAATGAAGTTGGAGAAAAAAATATAGTGGAATATTAACCTTTGAGAAGAAGGAATACCTGGCATATGGGACAATATGCATGAACCTAGAGGACATTTGCTGTGTGAAATAAGCCACAGGAGGACAAATACTGCATGATTATAGTTATATGAGTTATCTAAATAGTCAGACTCATAGAAATAGAGAGTAAAATGGCTTGAAGGAGGGGGAAATGAGGAATTACTGTTCAACAGATTAGAAGTCCCAAATACGTAAAATGAATAATTAGATCTGTACAACATAATGTCTGTAGTTAACAATTCAGTGTTGTACACTTAAAATTCATTAAGTGGCTAGCTCTCACTTAAAGTCTTTTTTCCACTTAATATAAAAAATTGAAATATAATATTAAAAAAACAGAGCAGAAGGAAACTTACAGACATGATGGCTATGTTTATTACCTTGATTGTGGTGATGGTTTTTGAGTGTATGGATAGCTCCAAAATCTTATCATATAAACTAAATATATCCAGGATTTTTTGTATATAAATTATATATCACTAAATCTATTTAAATTTTTTAAATATAAAATTTATTTAAAAAAGTGAAGAAGGCTGTTTCATTTCCTATGGTCTTTTCCTATATTTGTTGCTATTATTGTTTTTCCTGACTCAATATAACAATAATTATCATCTTGGCAGGAGATGATGGTTAACACACTATTATTTTAAATAAAAATTAAGCTATGTTTTTTTAAAAAAGAAAAAACTAGCTAAATAGTTATATGGCAAAATGTTTACTCTCTTGCACTTTGCTGAATGCTTCATTTGTATTATCTCATTTAATTCTGATGATGACCATCTTTATTAGATTGTGGGCATTTTGTATTTTCATACTTATTATATGCAAAAGAAAATAAGACTCAGAGTGGTTAAATTACTTGTCTGAAGTTACATAGTCAGTGTAGTCTTTTACCCTGCTCCAAATTGTCTTCTAAGTGCTTTGCATTGCTGGCTTTTTCTTTATAATTCACCAAACATCACTTGGTCTGTGCAGACATGCCAAACAATCTTAGCACAAAGGGAACTCTCGTTTATCTTGTGTAGTACAAGTAGGATTGTTTTCTCATCTGACTCCTCTGATAAATCGCTGTCCAAGGATTCTTGGCAGTCCTTTCCCAAAGAGAAAAGCTTTACTTGCTGGCTTAAGCATTTAATAGAAAGGAAGCATTGCATGTAACTATGACCTGCCAAATCAATACCTTTTAGCTCAGACCTTCTTCTACCTTAGGGATACATAGGTTTATACTTACTTAATGGGGAGCTACACTTGAACTTTCCACTCCTTAATAGGCACTCGCTTAAGGTGACTGATTGTAACTTCTCCCCATCATTCTCACGTAGTCACAGTAATTCTTTACATTAAATTACTGGTAAATACCAGCAAGATAAATTAGAAAGAAGAGTAATCTTATATTTCAAGTCAGAATTTGCATATGTATTTGTTTCAATCACCTGAAGTTTATTAAGCAAAATTGAGCTCATTTGCCTAAATACTTTCAGCATTGTAATGGTCAGATTATCTTTCATAATTAATTCTGACTATAAATTGTACTTTTCTTGATTCACATGCCATGTTTCACCACATTCCTTCAGTCATTTAAAAGGTTCTCTAGAGGATCATGACATAATAACTGATACTTCATACTGTTTAGGAAATTAGTTATGCCTATTGCAGGGGAGAAAAAAGTTTTCCTTGACCTTCTTAGGGACCCTGGCTGGGTCTAAAAATTTAACTGACAAAGACAGATTAACAGGAAAAAGCATGCAAGTTTTTCAATGAAAATTTTAATTGCCATGGGAGCCTTCTTGAGGAAATGAAGATCTGAAGAAATGGACCTGAGTAGTTTTATGTTAGGTTTGATGATGGACTAAAAAAATCTGCTAGATAGACAGTCATAGAAGATTATATATGTAAAAGAGTATGAAGTAAGTGTAATATACTGGGGGAAACTTAGCAAACCCTTTTTGTCAGGATTCTTCTTGGTGTCCCTTTTTCTTCAAAGATAAGGATGTTCTCTTCCTCCAGTTACAGGGAGCTCACAGGACAGTTTTATGATCTCTTTTGAGGGAGGTTGGGTTTCTGCCTTTTCTCAAACTCTTTCAGCTTAAAATATTCAAAAGTATGTCATGGGGCTATACTTTGGAGTAGCATGTCCCAAATCCAATCACTGAATGTTTACACTTACTTTCTATATAATGGAAATCTGTCTCTAGAAAGCCTCCTCAAAATTTAACATTTTCTATTCATGACTCAATAAACATAAATTTGTTTTTTAAAATGTAAGAATTCTCTTCTGGGATCACTTTGCCATTATCTGCTTTAAAAGATAAAAGAAGAAATTATCAATTTTGTCAATTATGTAATCAACACTACCTACTTGAAATCTCTGTTGGTTAAGTTTGCTGTCTGGTTTATTATTCACATTAGGTAAATATTTCTAAATGCCCAAATATGTGGTATACAAGATACTATTAAAGACTCTGTCTTTATGAAATGGAAAAAAAAAAGCTTCATACCACACATTTCTCCTCATTCCTAGTAGAATATTCAACTTTTTTATTTCTAAAAAGTCCTTCAATAATCACTTTTATTTACCACTTCCTACATCTTCCCTTTGTTCCATCATTATATCAAATTGATTTACAAATAATGCTTAATATGTTTCAAGAATTACCTTGAGTCTAGCCTATTTGCTCCATCTTCATTTGGTGCCTTATATCACTTAATTGAAATAGTGGTTTCTGTTAGTCTTCCTTCTACTCTTTTCTATCTCATTTGAACCTCCATACCTGTTTCAAATTTATCTTCCCAAAAAAGGATAGGATATTCTGCTTTAGTAAAAGTAATCTGAACTTCCATTGCATATAAATCAATATTAAATATTCAGATCTCCTAGCTTCACAGATTCGTATAATAAACCTATAATGGAAATTCAATTTCATCTATCTTTTTATACTATCCTACACATTGTCAATATAGAACTTGTTAAAATTTTCTGAATAATTTAGCATATATATGTGTATATGTTTCCTTTTTATAGTAAAGCTCATTCTTCTTTGAAATCCACTTATCTCCATCTCAGTTCTTAAATTTCATTTACATTCTAGCAACCATAAGCTTTCAATCTTGCTGAAAAGAAGTTTAATCACCTTTCTTCTATTTGATGAGGCAAGAGGGGAAAGGGGGTATGGGGGGTTGGGGACATGATTTGAATGGTAAGGGAGGAGCTTCCCATTTCAAAAGATGAAGAAAAAAAATCCATCTTATTTAATTCTTTTACAATTATATGCTCTTTTCTATTTTCTACATTAGGTACAGAATGAAGACATCTTCTGAAGCAGAGTATCTTCTCACTGTCACTGTCAGATTTCATTTTCTGACTCCTGCCCCAGCCTTTTTTCCCTTAGATCTAATCCTTCCTCTTCTGTTAACATTTTTCTCAGTATTCCAAGCCCCTTTAGTGTCTGTGTGAGACACTGTAGTTCAAAGTGGATTCTAGTCCCAAGTCTGTTCACCTCTGAACTGATACCCTTTAGGCTATTTGGAATTGAAATTATTCACGGGGTCTTTGGCCTTCTGGTCTCACCTTGTTATTGGATAGTCTGTAGGAAATCTCCCTTACTTTTAGAAAGACTTAAAAACATTCCTTTCTGTATTTTTCCTTTTCAAAATTCCTTTTAAAAATTTAAATTATATACAAATTACTACAAGATAAATGGTGATAGCACATAGCTTAAATATAAATGCTTCACTACTCATTATCTTTTTTCTGTTTTCACCAAACTTAATGAAAAGGTTTTTGAAGATAGGAATAATGTCTTTTCCATTAAGGTATTCAAAAACTGACTAAATGTATTTTAATTTAATTATAATTTGGGGGGCTTAAAATTTGTATATCTAGCTACCCACTTTTTTCCAAAAATATTTATATGTATTTTTCCAATTATCAGTGGTATAATATTTCAAGCCTTTAACTCTGTAATATCATTTTATATGCTTTTAAACTATTCATTGTGAAACATTTATTTATACTTTTTTACACTGCTCAATAAATCTGTAAACTATGAATAGAAAAACCAGAGCCATTAACCTGTAATAGTCATGCCATCACTGGCACTATCATTCAACTAAAGTGTGTATCACAAAACCTTCCATTTATTCAACCCCAATTTTTTTTTTAATTGTAAAAGAAAGACCAGATTTTCACATTCGCTCAGCATTGAAGTTGCATGTTCAGATAACGAATCTTATAACTAACAATGGTTAATGGATTACTAAGGCTACAAAATCATATTTTAAAAATTTTTTGATAACTGGTAAAATGGAAGATGTTTCCAACACTTTAAAACTTTCATTTTAGGAGACTTTATGGAGGAAATGGTGTTAGACACCCAGCTGTGTTTTCGAAACAAATTTATTTTAATTTAAATTCAGTCTACTATTACTTTAATGACATTGCCAGTGGCTATTTTATGAACAGTGGCTTAGATTCAAATTACAATGTAACTTTTTAATTAAAAATTTTAATTTCTTCTTAACTAAAATAAAAAAATAATTGCATTATGTGAGCTATTAAAAAAATTAGTTTTTCTTCATACTTTCACTGTTTTGTTGAATTCTGATTTTGAGAAAAACTTGATTAAATTGACACCAAAGGTGCATACATAGATTCCTACACTGAATGGAGATTATTATTTTTTGTAACTTCAAAGAATATTCTTGGAATTTTACATGCTTTTCCCAAATAAAATAGCTTGGTGGGAAATTGTATGTCAGTTTATTCACATTTGTTTATACCATGGGCTGTTTTTTTCCATAAAGTTTTTAAGTATTTTGAAACTTTCTCTTTGAAGTTGTGCTATTGATAAACCTAAATAAGTTCCCAGTAGAAAACTGGTCCCTCTGCGAGGGTCACATTTAGTCACACTAAGAGAATTTCATCTATCCTAGTGACACAAAATATCAATCTGGAGTAATATATACAAGCCTTTACTTCCTCTCTAATAGTGTATTTTGTGTTATTGATAAGAGTAACTTTATTATTTGCCCTTTATTAATAAGATGTATGCTCAAATTTAGCAGTTAAAATAAAACACACTTTAATTATATGTAGATAAGATTTTTCAGTTTTTACATGGCATTTATATCTTATCATGCCCCAGATTCTTAAATGTGTTCTAGCAGACCAGGCAGGGCAAAAAATCAAGAACTGAGACTGATGGAATAGGCTGAGGTAGACCATGAGTAAATTAGAGACCTGGGTATATAGACAGTGAAGAGTATTTTATGTGGAAAGACAGAGCATTGTATTCATAATATAAAAACAGAGGTAACTGTGTGTGTGGATATAAAGTGAGCATAGTAAGATTCAAACCAAAGTAAAGATCTTAATCACAAAATAAAAAGTCTTATATCGCCATGCCATGGCACAGCAACAATGAGCTGGGAATTCATGATATTAGAACTAATCAAGCAGTTTTTCTAGCATGAGTTCATTAGCAATTAGCAGCAAACATAAACAATGTTGATCTGAAACTGCACAGTACAGCCCAATATCCTTCAGGTGACAAGAGAATTGATGATATTTCTGGTGCCGGGATTCAAGCATTAAAGACAGAAAAAAAAAACAGTAAGGACACAAAGTCACAGCTAAGCAAATAATATTTATGGTTTGTAATTAGTCCCATCATATTGAACAAACTCTCTCATGTCAGAAATTAGTTGCATTAGGGGTTTATTGGTATAGGAGATTGATTTAGGGGCTAGAATTGAGATAAAGCCTGGTCATTTTTTATTTTGTAAGAATGGGTTCCAGAAATGCCTCCTTAAATTCCTCTGGGAAAGGTTAAAAAAATAAAGATTTTTGAGGCCCATACCAGATCCACTGAACCAAATATCCTGAGTTTCTTTCTATTTTTTTAATAAAATCTCTCCAGTTGATTTCTGTGCAGCTTTAAACTTGTAGTCCATGAACTGACCTTTGAATATTCTATTAGATTATTTTTGAAAAGAGTTAGCATAAATTTTATTGTTTTTAATTTCAAATGAAATTTAGTAATATATTTATTTTATGTTGTAAATTCCTTTGGAAAAGAACCTGAGCTACCTTGTTTCAAAACTACATATGGTTTGTAGAAAGAGGTCCTATAATTCAATCGCTACAGTCACATTTTGATGTATTATTTTGATATTTGTATGAAAAAAAATATTTAAGTAGAATGAGTAATTATTATTCTTATAGAAGCTATTACAAAATAATTTTTTGTGTGCTTATCAGTGGTTTAATATGGATAAAAACCTGTCATATAACTGTGTACTGGCATGAATGTCTAAATACATACTTTGTATTCAATGAGTGCCCTGTAGCCAAAGGGAAAATTAGCATTTTCAATAGAAAAAGTGATTTTATCTGTATTACTAGTCCCTGAGTGTAAAATTAATGAGGGCTATAAACAATGGGAAGAGATTGTTCTGAAACTAGTTAACTAAATTGGTGAAATCTATGGCAATACTATGGGAATGATTTTTTTAATGTGCAGCCACTGACAGAGACTTGTAAGCAGTTCAGGCTTGTAGGCAACTGGCCATTGTTATAGACGACTTCCTGATTGGAGAATCTTTGAATACCATGGAGTTATGGAAATTGATCAAGTTTTCTATTAAACCAAAGATGAGTAGGGAGAATAAGTTCCAGAAACTTGGAAATTCATGAGTTTGTTTGAACTAATTTCTAAACATCACTAAATATATTAATACAAAGAGTATACATTTATACAGGTATTAAACATTTCAGAGACTTTGAATGGTTATTTGACTACAAATGTTTTTCATCTAAAGGTCAGTTTTAGAAGAGGCAAAGTAATGGTGGTTGTTTTTGATAGGGGAGGAGGTGGAGAGAGTGGCATAGAAAGTCCGTGAAGAAGAAGGAAGGCTTTGCTATCGAAATGAGATTCTTCTCTGTATAAGTAATACTCAGTTACTAACCTCACAAAATATTTGATACATATTGAAGCCCTGACAGGCCCACAGTACAAGTTCCAGTTGACAGTTTTGCATTCTCACCTGTGACTTTATTTTTTGCCAAATTTTAATTGTATTCATCTTTTTTGGCAAAGCTTTTGTATTTCTCTATTTCCTCTTGATCCTGTATAAACAATACTACTAACGTAATGTCTTTACTTCAGATTAATCTAGTTATAGTGAAAGAAAATAGATATATGTTATAATATGAATACCAATAAATCAAATGCAAGTGTAAATATAAATATATGTAAATATTTGTGTATATAAATGCATATGTAAATACAAATATATATATATTTATAAATGCACATGTAATGTATATATTTAAATACATGTTTATGTAAATATACATACAATTAAGCTAGTAGGAAATTTGGTCTTTTATTTCCCAATAGCCATTTGGATTTGTTCTTTCTTAGAACTGCTTTTTTTAATCCTTTATCTATTTTCCTAATAGTTTCATTGAGTTTTGTTTTCAAATACCACAATTTCCCTCTGTATTAGGAGTTTGGGAATCAACCATTGAATAAAATGAGGTTGAAATTAAACTGAAAAGAAATATATAGAAAGAATTTTGAGTAGCTCAAAATTTTTAATGCAAGCCTGGATAAATAGGCAAAGAGAGAAGGGAAGGAACACGGAAAGCTAGACATTTCAATGAAAATTTCACCTTGACCTGTCAGGGAAAGACCACACTGCTACTGCCTTTGAAAGTGAACTCAGTTTGCACCATGGTAGCATCTGAAACTGGACACTGGCTATGTTGCCAGCACAGCTAATGGCACATCTGCCATGGTTACTCCCAAAAATGAGATTTTGCTCTTATAACTACCCTCCAAAATGATTCATATATTCATTGTATTATTAGCTTCTTGTTCAACGTTGATTTAGTATATCATATTTATCAAGTCTAATTCACATTTTTCCAAGTGGATGGTGAAATAAGTTTGAAAATATATTGCTCTTGATGCTGGAATGCTGACTTTATGACTTACCAGCACTTACTGGATAGGGAATTATACAATCATAGGATGTATGTTCAAAATGGTTGTAGTATAGATGATCCTCTGAAACCTGACTAAAGTAAAACCAACTTGATTAAAGGAGACCTTTTAAAGGACCAACTGCTGGGCTGCATTCCAAGGGACGGAGATGAAGACTATTCCCCCTGCCTCAGCCTGCAGGCTGGAGGCCCAAGGATTGCAAGGATGTTTACAGAGTCCCTCAAAACTCTAGAAGAAGCTCTGAGCTTACATGCTCCACTGCATGCATGTAGCCCCTTCTTCATTCCCTGATAAAAGCTAGTGTTAACAGGTGAGGGGGTGACAGCTTCAGTAGAGCAACTGCCTGAATGTCATCTACCATGTCATAAGTAACTCCTTAATAAACTCTAACTCGCCAGGCTGGGCTTATCCAACTTGCTTTTTGGACTGTTGGTTCCCTTACAACTCAGGAAAGGTGCTTCTTTTATGTCACCAAGGGAAATTCACATAACAATTGTGTATATTTGATATTAAGAATATCAAAATATTCACCATAGATATTCATGTTTCTCTGTGTCTCAGTCATAAATTATTTATCTGTATTCTATCATTTATCCTTGCCTTGTTTATGGTATACATCAATGGATTCCATGAAAATCTCAATTAAAAAAACTAAATTTATGCAAAAAGAATCATGGTTTCCAAGATACAAGTTATTTATGAGCTGCTCAATTCCATTTACCTCATGGGTATTTCTGACTTTATGGTACCAGTTTATAACCTGGTATTATAAAAATACATACAGCTTTAAAATGAGTCAGGGAAATTTCCTGAACAAGTAGAAATTTATTTCTTTTAAGTGTATTGTGTTTTTAATTATTACTTTAGGTACTAAATGCAGAAGATATATATTTTGACAAATAAACTTATGCAAGTTACTTACAATTTGGTCTAAAAATAAAATGAAATTTTCAGAGGCATTTTGGTGGATTATTTAGTGAGCTTAGGAGAATGCTTACCACACAAAATAGAGTAGAATCAAAACTAATTTTTCTTTGGCCATTGTCACTTTGAATCAATTTTTCTGTTATTTATATAGGGCAACACAGTGTTTTACATTTGCCACTAAAAGGTATAATCCATATCTCTCCCCAAACTATTATGGTTCACTCTATATATCTGCTTTTAGCAGATATCTACTTTTCAAAAAGTGAGTATTTGCACATTTGAAGCAATGTGTCACATTTCTGCTCCACTGACTAGCATTGCTTTAAATCTCTTGGATCCCATCATCTTGTGTTATGGCAAATTACACTGGCTTTCCTATGTGACAAAATATACAATGATGGAAGGTGACAGAAGAAATGTAATGCAATATGACACTTCAGAAATTTAAAGGGTAAAGGGATTAGCTATTTGGTGTCAAATTAGATAGGGAATGTCAAATCCAAAATGAATCTGGCAGTCACTAATGGAGTGAAAGGTACAGTATTCACCCTGTCTATGAAACAATGAATTCTGAACTTCATTGCATATTTAGTTAACTCAGAGATACAGTCTAGAACATCGGAAAGTATTTTGGAAGATCATGGGTCATCAGTGTGTTCTAAGGTCACTTCACAATGACATTGTATATGAAGATGATTGATCAATATGATTCTTCTACAGAGAAAGCAAGTACTATTGATTGTTTCTCATTTGGTACATATTTTGCTGTATTTAAGAAATTATCATTTTTGAAAGAATAATATAATGGCATTATGCCTTGTTATACTTGATGCCATTTTTGTCACAGAAACAGAAAGCATCTTAAACTATTGGTGATTGAATGAAAAGAATTATAATCATGATAATACAGATTTCTGAAGATTTAGTTTGTACCTTTTGGTATATATATTAAGTCATCAAAATCCTTGACATTAAAGGAATTTGAGCCAGAAAAAGGACTGGAAAAAAGTTATAAATGTATTTCTTGCCTTCTCAAGGATGTAATAGTAAGTGAGGATCAAACAAAGTCAAAACAAAAATTACCATTGCTCTAGTCTCATGGTTAGTAATGTTTAGTGACAATTAAAGGTTGCTATTTACCTGGCTTTGCCTGAAATGTGTGCAGTAATTTTCCTTACCTAAGTGTCCTGCCAATGGGTTTCAGCCCCAGGCAAGTTCACTGTTGATTCAATGTGACCAAAGAAATTGACAACAAAATGTTCTTTGGGGTAAAAGGGTTAATTACCTGGCTTGTTCTCCCAGCGGGAGGTCAAGCAGTAGCATCCCTGCCTCTGCCTAGAGCACAGGACCGAGCTCTCTATATAGCACAATAATAGCTTATTGCCTAAAGGGGTGGAAGCGATAGCCTAGCAAAAGGCCAGTTACATCATCAGGTGGTTTAAGTTAAGTGAGGATCCTGGCCATAGGAACCCCAACTTCCTCACACTAAGTCAAAAAAATATTTATAAAGTCATATTGTTACATACTTTACATATTAAAATTTTCCATATATAATTCTCCAGTATAGCATTTTGGAATAAAGATTATGGGGAAAATTCCTCCTGTGTAACTGGCATCTGCTTTCAAAGAATAACATTAAGAAAATAACCAAATATTTGTTAAATTTAAGAAAAAAGCATTCTGTCTCACTCATCTTTTACTTTACCTTTCCTCTTAACTGTTTCTCCTTCATCCTTTCACGATTGTTGAGCCAGAACAAGTGATCTTTAATGGTAACCTTTAACCCTTTTTAAAAGACTAGAAAACACTGAAGCTGTGATATTAAGCTGAAGCAAACTCTTAGGTGATATCATGTTCCATTAACTAAATGTGTTTAGGTTTCTAATGTGATAGGTTAAAGAACAAACTAAATGTAAACACCTGGATTGATTACTTGTAAATCTGCTACTTCTGTTCTCTATCTTTTGTTACCCTAAGTAGGATTTTTTTTTTTTTTGTAAAAACTAGGAGATTTCTGAAGGGAAGGAAAAATATAAAGAGATCTGTGGAATAATTAACTTAAATCTGTGTCACCCTGGATGAATAATTATTTTAAGGCTTTTAGGAAAAAAAAATATCAATGCTTAATGAAAGGTATTGAGAGAATTAAAGTTTACATAATTAGACTATTCTGATTTTTCCTCCACTGTCCATCTTCGAACAAAAATATCATATTGCAAAAAGTCACTGTATTATTAAAACCCCTTCACATATCCTTTCCGTTTTGTTTGTTATATAAAGCAATTTACCAAATAAGATTTATTAAAAGATTTAAAACTGTCACCTAAATAACCAAATATTTATTAAATTTAAGAGAAAAGCATTCTCTCACTCATCTTTTACTTTACCTTTTTTAAAACTTCTGGAAAAGAATATAAAAAACCCTAAGCCAAGATTTCATTTTTAGCATTACCAAGTACATTTCTGCAATTGTAGTAACTGCAATCTAAGTGATTCATTGAATAACTAGAAAATTATTAATATAATTTTAATATTGAAAAACAATTACTCTTCTTAATATGGCTGTTTCTCTCTCAACTTCATGTTTTATTAAACAGTATTTTTGTTCATATTTAAATGTGTAAAATTTTACTTTGAACTTACCTAAATTAATTCTTCAACCATAGTTACATCATTTGGATTTATATCAATAACCTACTATGTTAAGATGTACATGAAAGCTCTGCACCCATTATTTAATAATTTTTTATCCAGTGAAATATTTAAATGAAATCCAGTCTTTGGACCAAATTCTTCTGTGTGTTTAAACATTTATGTGCATGTAGAATTAAAAAACTTTTCTTGGTAAAATCCTATTCTATGTCACTTAACACCTTGATGTATATCTAGTGATTCTTCGAACATGCAAAAATATTTTGATCTCCACAGATGTAAGAGTATTACAGATAGAGAAGCCTCAGGTTACTCAGAAGACCTCTGTGAAGTGGGAACACACAGGTGCAATGCAATATTAGCTCTCACATGGTATTCTAAAGCTATTTGGCTGCTGGGTGGGCAGGATTAGTATGCCTTGTTCATGAAACAAAGGTAGGCCCATATCCACCCTTTCTAGTAAAGAGTACCTCCATCCTTGTCAAATTTATGGCTTTGTTATCTTGTAAGCATGCCTACAAATCAGAAGAGAAATGAGTTGAGCATGTTCAAGTACTTTTATATCCATAAATTAGAAGAGGAAAAAGAAAAGTCAGAGAATGTAAAGTTAGTTTTGGAAAGCACCTCTGGCACAGAAAAGGTACAGGTTATTTCCTCTTACTTTCTACTGGTGAAAATAGTTCATACCAAAATGAAGAGAATATAGAAATAAAGTACCTAGCTGGACAGTTGCATCTCTGCACACCTTGGACACTAAGGAAGTGGCTGCATGACTGGTGGGCAATCGTCTGTCTCTGCCAGACTAGGCAAACACATCCATGAAGGAATTCTAGTTTACCTATGTTGTTTAATAGGTGCCTCGATACAGGTTTTGTAAATTATATTTGAAGTGATTAAACAACTACTCCTGGTCTGTTCGTCCCTCATATATATCAACGGCTAACAACCACTAGCAGAGTATAGATTTATTATTAGAATAATTCACATCAAACTAACTGAGCCTGAAATATAAGTTTAAAAATATATGTGTACCTATTTCACACTATGTGTACTGAAGTATTTGTAATGTAAATTCCATCACAGCAATTTGACAAAATATGCTATTAACATACAAGCTGCTTTTCATCTAAACCTTTTAAAATATGCAATAAGGAAACATCGTCTACTGATCTTTCTTTAAATTTCATAATGAAAGTGGGAAAGACAATAGCATGAATGAATCAAAGGAAACTTTTAGTTTTTTGTACACAAAGGTATCTGTGTTATCAGGGACAATACAAAAAAGGATTCTTTCAGCTACAGCCCTGTTTATAATAAATTTGACAAAAACTCAAAGGACTCTTTGAATTCCACCATACTTGTACTGTTTCAGAAAAACCGGGAAACCTGGATTGGATCGCTGACAGAAGAACCAAGCGGCACTCAGAGGATTTGGAGGGTTGAGATTTTATTTTACACCCGCGGGCTCAGAGGAGAGTAAATCTCCAAAGGTCTGAGCCCTGAACAAAGTCAAGGGGAACAATTTATATTTTTTACTTCCATATCTGTAACATTCTTATGTGCACAGCAAACGGGCAGTAAGCAGGGTGAAAAAGAGTTTGGGGGAATGAGGATGAGGGGAGAGGGGACCAGGAGTGTTTGAGTGTATCTTTTGAGAAGTGGAGGTGGCCACCTGCTCTCGATCGCTGACCTAGTAAATGTTAAAAGTTTTCCTTATCACTACCTACTACACAATGAACTAAAACCTTAAACTCATGCAATGTCTGAAATTTAATTTTGAGCTAAACCTAAAGATCTCAACTGAAACAGAGGATTCTTCCAAGTACATCATTCTTCCAAATGGATACTTGATCCAAATTATATTCTAGTTTAAAAAAAGCCTTTCAGATATTCTTAAAAATATTATTGTTTTGCTTGTTTAACAAATAGTATATAATTATGTAACTCTGTTAAAATAATTTCAGCCAAACTTAAGGCATAGTTTTTACAGTGTTTTTTAAACTGGTATGTCATAACGTGAACAATAGCCTGCCTTCCCCAGAGTTCCAGTCATTTATCCACAAAATCTGAACTATGTCAATAATTTTAGAGCTTTAAAATAAATTAAATATGAAGGAAGCCTACTGGACAGTTTTATTTTAGAGGGTTAAAAGACCTGAAAAGTCATAAAACATGTAGTCAACCCAAACTAAAAACAAATATATAAGACTGAGCCCAAGGCCAAAATTCACATTATCCCCATGGGAACAATGAGTCCATCCCTGAATGAAAGTATGAAGATAAATTCTGAGATTTCATGCAAATGAATTTTCTATCCATTAATTGAAAAAAATTATTGAGAATAAATGTATAAACCTGTTACTTAAAATTGTAAACTCTTTATTTTCAGTAAAAAGAAGAGGATTAAATTGAAGGCAGAATTGCAGGTATATTTTTAGCACACAATATAATTTCTATTTTAAAAAATTAAAAATATAATTAAACAATCACTATTCTTGTATGATTATAATCAGAATAGGTAAATACAGTTTAGTATATCATTTAAGGACACCCTCTTTAATAATTGTGGTAGTGTGTGAAAATTCTGATCCATCTGAAGGAATGAGAAAATTAGGTTAAAAATAATTATATTGTTAAAAATTTTGCTAAAGTTTGCTTTCAAAAGAATCTGAGTATTTTCTGTGTTCTAAAATTTACAATGACAACATCTGCTATTTATTCATTATTAAACTATTTCAACTTGCTTTGATAGGGTTCTTGAACAGCCTTTTATACCATCTGCCAGAGAGATGAGAATGTTTGCCTACAAAATTATCATTTTATGCACTCATTACAATGTGGATAGTATGTCACTCTTATCACTTGCATGAGGACATAAGAGGCTGTTAAACTAGACTATGTTGCAAATATATGTAATTTACATAACGTGATAAAATATAATATTTAAGATACACAGGGCTAAAATGGTTTTTAAATCATTTTAATTTTCTATTATTTGGCCAGTGTGGTAATCCTAAAGGGCTTGGAGCCCTTGAAATTGATTTTGATTATAATCATTATGATTTACAATGAAAAGTGACTTTTTATTATAGCACACCATCCATCCTAACTTTAAATGTAATTCCAATGGACTATGACAAAGCAATACTAATTCAAATAGATATTTAAAAAAATACAGCATTCAGAGCTGCTAACTAAATATATACTAATGGATTTTCTATTTCACTGTCTAGATGATATTTATAAGGCTAAGGTGGAGATGCAAAAATGATCATTTCTGAGCAATCATTTATTTTAGGAAACCGTTAAATTAATTAGGCTACCTGACACTATCATCTGATGAAAAATTTATAAGCCTCTTTGATTGTCACAAAAAGATACTTTTGAAGATGTTAAAACTCTTCTCAAACAACTGATAGTCCAATTTACAGCCAATAAAAGGACATTTTGAAGTTCACACCAACAAGAGCCATCAAGGAATTATCAACATATGCTTTTTGTATTCACTAAATATATTTTTTGCCTTTCTTGAAGTAGAAATGCAAATATTAACACTATGTCTCTCTAGGTTATTATATTGTGTTGTTTGCTTCAAAATTTCAGTTCTCACATTAATAGTTATTGTTTACTTGAAAATATATTTAGTTAGCAAAAGATAAGGTACATAAACATACTTTAAAAAGTTTTTTTTACTAAACCACTGTCAGAAGATCCATTAACAAAATTGCTTCTGGCAGTTTCATATTCAGATTTAGAGCAGATTTAAAGCAATTTTAAAGCTGTAGTTGTCACCAAACAGAAGAATCTGGGGGAAACTGAATAAAATAAGGAGAGAGAAAAATGAGATAATAGTTAGGGTTTAACACTGGTATTCAATTCATAGAGACAGAAAAACCAAGTTTTTTTTTTGATATTTGCACCCAGTTCTACTTACACTTAATTTTTTTTTCAGTAACTTTTTCAAACTTATATAAAGTCCATAGTTTCTGGTGTAATTCACATACTAGTGGGATTAGCTAATTATGTTGTTGTATTCAGTGGTATATATTCATTTATAAAAAAAGGTAGCAAGAATTCCATTGTAATATCTCTTACTTATTTTAGAGGGCCTTTTTTAGAAAAATTAAGATCTTAGAAAATACATTAATATCCTGAGTTTTTGTTTCCAGAGTAAATACTTGTATAGATGACTGATTGATTATATTATTTTTGTAATTGTTTATGTGGCTGGAGATATTATCATTTATTCAGTAACAATACAGGTCAAAGGATATTTTTTGATTATTTAAAAATATGTTTATTATTAAAGTGAGATTAACACATTTCTACATTAGAGGACATATCTTATAGAAAGATAATTCCTCTTTTTTAAATTTAAAATAGCTAAAACTATTTGATTTTTTATTTAAAAAGAAAATACAAATACTTAAAGGAGTTATATTATTCACACAATACTCATGATAATAGGAGGCCTTTCTCAGAGGGTTCAGCTCACATAGCATTGTATAGAATGACAACAAAGACGTCTAGTATATCAAAATCCTCTCCAGAAACTAATGAAAAAATATACAAGTTAGGTTTCCACTAATAGTGCATCTATGCTGTCACATTGTTTTCTGAGTTAAAATATCCCTCCATATCATACTTTTCCTCAATTTAAAAGTTACTACATTTGTTTGCCAGAAGGTGAAAACCGTCATGAAGCTATACATACTTTCACATATTTTTTATTTATGGAAATATTTCCTTTACTTACAGTAACAAATACATTTATGTTTTTTAGATATATAAAGCATAAACTGTAAACTGCTGTATTTTTGAAATGTAGTTGGCTTCAAGTTATCTATTTACTCACAATTTTATTTATTTCAGCTCAAAATATATGATAGAATGGATGCATTGATAGTATATACATCCTGTATTTCTCGGGAGAAGGCTTAGCTGCATGGTTTTGCTTTTAACATCAGTGTTCTGCGTTACATTTTCAAAATATTGACAGTTCTTGTTGCTGTTATATTGCACCATGCCAAGTGTGCTGACCCTGCTGAGAAAGACCTTCTGTTATCAAATTGATGCTAAATCCAAGCTGTTAGCAGCTGCTTTTTATGTAAGTGTAGTAGATTGAACAAACAGTTTCAGTGCCCTGGAGTCATGGAAAGGTCAGAAACAGCTCTGACCATTAAATGATATCTATTAATTTTGCTCTGGCGAACAGGCTGCCCAGTTAGGCAGTGATAGAGATAATTGCTTTGACTGTGAAGCCATTAAACAAGTTTTAAGGAATTTCAGCAGTGGAAAGTGTGATAATGCCTACTAAATGCTTTAAGATAAACAGTAGAGTTCAAGGGAGAGGCAGGAAAAGCATATATATAATTTTTCTATGAGACAAACTCTCAGAGAAAATCGAAGTCCCACCATTAAAAATATTCTAATTTATTTGCTTGACTTTTTATTTTTATTGAAGTATAATTGACATTCAATATCCTATTAGTTTTGGGTATATTTCTTAGTGATTTGATGTTTTTATACATTACAAAATTATTGCCACAATAAGTCTAGTTACCATATGTCACCAAATGAACATATTAGAATATTATTGACTCTATTTCCTAAGCTACACATTTCAACCCCATGACTTATTTATTTTGTAACTAGAAGTTTGAACCTCTTAATCCCCTTCACCTATTTTGCTTACCCCCAGAAGCTCCATACTCTGGTAACCAACAATTTCCTGTATCTGTGAGTCTGTTTCTGTTTTGTTTGCTCATTTGTTTTTTGATTCCACATAAGTGAAATCATATGGTATTTGTCTATCTCTGTCTAACTTATTTCACTTAACTTAATAGCCTCTAGGTCCATCCATGTTGTCAAAAATAGCAAGATTTCATTCATTTTTATGGTTGAATAATATTCCATTGTGTATATATACCACATGTTCTTTATCCATTTATCTATGGATGGACACTTGAGTCACTTCCATATCTTGGCTATTGTAAATAATGCTTCAGTGAACACAGAAATACATATATTTTTCCAAATTGGTATTTTCATTTTTTTTCAGATAATTGCCCAGATGTGGAATTGCTGGATTATATGGCAGTCCTGTTTTTAATTTTTTTAAGAACCTCCATAATGTTTTCCATTATGGCTGCACCAATTTAAATTTCCACTAATAGTATACAAGGGTTCCCTTTTCTCCATGTTTTTGCCAAAACTTCTTATTTTTTTCTTGTTTTGATAATGGCCAATCTGACAGGTGTGAGATATTATTGTGGTTTGATTTGCATTTCCCTGTTGATTAGTGATGTTGAGCATGTGCCATCTTTATGTATTCATTGGGAAAATGTCTATTCAACTGTTCTGTCCATTTTTTAGTCAGGTGGTTCATTTTTTTCATATTAAGTTGTGTAAGTTTTTCATGTATTTTGGATATTAACCAAATATGTTCTCCATTTAGTAGGTTGCCTTTTTGTTTTATTGATCTTTTCCTTCTCTGTGCAAAAGCTTTTTTTAGTTGACATAATCTCATTTGTTTATTTTAGCTTTTGTTGCCCTTTGCTGAGGAGACTAGTTCAAAAAACTATTGCTAAGACCAATGTGAAAGAGCTTACTGCCTTTGTTTTGTTATAGGATTTTTATACTTCAGACCTTACATTCAAGTCTTTAATCCATTTTGAGTTTATTTTTCTTTATGGTGTAAGATAGTGGTACAGGTTTATTCTTTTGCATTTAGCCATCCAGTTTTCCCAACATAATTTATTGAAGAGACTGTCTTTTCTCCATTGTATAATCTTGCTTCGTTTGTCATATATTAATTGACCATATATGTGTGGGTTTACTTCTGGACTCTATTCCATTAATCTATGTGTTTGTTTTTATACTAGTAACATACTTTTTTTTTTACTATAGGTTTGTAGTGTAGTTTGAAATCAAGGAGCCTCATACCCACAACTTTGTTCTTTCTCAAGATTGCTTTGGCTCTTTGGGGTCTTTTGTGGTTCATACAAATTTTAGGGTTCTTTGTTGCAGTGCTGTGAAAGTGCCATTGGCATTTTGGTGAGTATTGCATTGAATCCGTAGATTGCTTTGGGTCATGGACATTTTAACAATATCAATTTTCTGATCTATGAGCACAAAATATCTTTCCATTTATTTGTGTCATTCACTTTCTCTCATCATTGCCTCAGGTTTCAGAGTACACGGGTCTTTTACAAAACTCTTTGGTTAAATTTATTCCTAGGTGTTTTATTCTTTTCAATGCTAGTAAAAATGGGATTGTTTTCTTAATCTTTCTTTCTGATAGCTTCTTATTTGTGTATAGAAACACAACCTATTTCTGTATGTTAATTTTGTATCCTGAAAATTTAATGAATTCATTTAATAGTGCTAATAGTTTTTTGGTGGAGTCTTTAGAGTTTTCTATATATAGTATCATGTCATCTGCAAACAATGATAGCTCTACTTGTTCCTCTCTGATCTGCCTTTATTATGTGTACCCGGTGTCTTTG
The DNA here is from genome assembly GCA_032199065.1 of Smutsia gigantea. Classification (NCBI taxonomy): domain Eukaryota; kingdom Metazoa; phylum Chordata; class Mammalia; order Pholidota; family Manidae; genus Smutsia; species Smutsia gigantea. The sequence continues at coordinate 65,817 of JAVSCE010003415.1, read as the reverse complement.
GCAGGCCAGTGGAACTGGAGTGGGTGCAGACCAGGGGTTTCTAGAATGCACCATGTCAGGGGCACCTTGACAGAGTGACTAGAGCTGGATTAGGTGCAGGCCAGAGGGCCACAGTGCACATTGCATCAAGCTACCTTGGAAGGATGGTTGGAGCTGGAATGGGTGTGGGCCAGGGAGGTCTTGGGGAGGGCCGTGCCAGGACTCTTTTGATGTGATGTCTGGGTTGGGTGCGGGACAGGGCTGGGGTGGGGGTGTTGTGAGACACCCTCTATAGAGGTTGCTTTGGTGGGAAGGTATGGGATATAGGGTCCTGTGGTGCACCACTCCAGGGCTGCCTTGGGGAAAATCTGGAGCTGCTGTAGAGCAACTTTTAAACTTTGGAACCCTTTATCTATCTCCCTGTCTCTTTCTCTCATGTGATTCACTCTGTGCTTTAAATCTGGTAAATAATTTTCTTCCTTATGATTTGCCCAATGTCAGGATTGCATATTTTGGGGCAACATATTCTGAACCCATACAAAGTCTATTAAACTTGAAAACTTTCAGTAAGAATGCTTTTCTTTGGTCTTTTTTGTACGAGGGAGGTCTGAATATCATGACATGTCCTTCAATTAAGGAGACAATAAAGTTAAAGGATAAAGTAAATAATGAATCCTAGTCCACAAATAATGAGAAAATAGAGGGATATAGACATGTTGGAGTTAAGATCTTTAGGAAGGATTTGGAAGCCCACATGAATTGAAAAGGAGGAATTCAAGGCAATATCATCCAAATCTATAAGGTGCCAGAGGCTGCTAGCTGACATATGGGTTATCTGTAAGTATATGTGGTTTATTTTCTTTTTGTGAACTATAACTTTTCTAAAACTAAAACTTTCTGAAACTGAAACTGAGTGTTTATGCCCCATGTTTAAGATGTGCTCTCAATATTTTAAATGTTAAGATAGTTAAAACCTAGGCAGCCACATGGCATATTATTCTGTAAAAAGATATTCTATAACAAAGGATAACAAAGGAATGAAACACAATATTACCATAATTATGATACCTGCTACTCTGATCTGATCCATCACTCTTAGATGAAAAAGTGCTAGGTAAGTTAAGGATAAGAGTCTAGAGCAAAAGAAGGGGACGCTGGAAACTTTCAACATCTTCTGACCAATGATCAGTCTTCCCTACTTCTCTAATAGTGTACTGTGCAGGGGACTGGAATAGTTATTGCTTTGTGTTGAATATAGTAAGTTGAAGTGGACTTGTGTCTATAAATCATTCAACATTTAACAAAAACCTACTATGCATTTGGCACAAAGATAGGTGAAGCAGTTCCTTTCTCAAGAGCATATAGAATATGCACACTTAATAATACCATAAATTAGTACTGGCCCTTCACGTTTTAAATGAGAAAGCTGAAGTTTGAGGAGGTGAAACAAATTTCTCACTGTCTCTTAGTCATGAAGTAGTAGAATTTGGCTGTGAATCTGTTAGACTGGTTTTGAAGTAAACACTGTGTTAAAACTGTGCACAGTGTTGGGAGTTATGTCTTTTCTCCACCCCCAGGTATTCCCAACCTTTTTTTTTTTGTTCAGTTTGTCTCCTGTCCTCTCCAGTTATCATATCCTTCTCCCCCATCCCTATTTCATTCTCCCCTTCTGCCTCCTCATCTTTCTTCCTTTTTCTCCTTTGTTCCCTCCTTTTTCATTTTTTGTGTTACAAGTTCCTCCGAAGTATTTTAAATTTGTGATGATTAGCAAATGGTAACAGAGTGATCTGTGTACCTCAGAAACTTCAACATGTCAGAGAGGAAACCTTAAAAATGTGGTTACCTGAGGCCCTTGAGTTTCTTTGGGAAGATGGAAATTAGAGCTCTTAAATTTGTTGAATATGCTTCAGGGCACAGGAATAAGACAGGAAAAAAAGAGAAATCTACATCCTGCAAGAGGAGTGCCTTAAAAAAGATATGAAAGTGCCTTCTTGATGTGAAAGAGACAATGTGTGTCCTTCCTCAGAGATGATAGTTTTTGAGGATGAGGAGGAATAATTTTCAGTGTTCTGGTAATGTTGCAATGACTGCTGTGTATGAGTGTAAGGGATGTAATATAATGAGAGGAGATTTACATAGAGAAAATTAGCTTTGTTTATTATGCTTTCATTTGCTTAATAATCTATAAACACTAATAGGGGAAGTGACTCTCAGTGACTTGTCAGGCTATGTCACCCACAAAATCACTAGGTGGTAACACAGTTGAAAGGTACATCCAGTAAAATGTTTGCTCATAACATTCTGTGAGACCTCAGGGACACTATGGGAGAAGGAAGGGCCTTTATGGCTTGGATCATTAACTTTAATTAATGTTAATGTTAATTAGTTAATGTTAAAGGCTTTTTACTGCATTTCTTGAACACCCTCAGCAAGGAAAATGTAGAATGGGAAGCAAGAATTATATTTCATAAAAATTCTTCTAATCAGATACTTAGAACAATACATGTCAGATAAATTAAAAATGTAGCATCCTGTATTTCCCAAAGGGTAATTAATCTCTAAAGAAATCAAATTATGTAAAATGCCATTTGACAACATTAAATTCATTTTTGGGAAAAATGTAATTCCTTTATTTCATAGTATAAATGCAATTATCAAATAATGCTTTGCATTGCTACCTTGGAGAATATATTTATTTTATTATTTATATTTTTCATATGCTAATATGTAGCTGTATAATCCATAGTAAATATATGTGTTGTGATTGTTAATTATATTTCCTGTTGATATATTTTACTATTGGCTGCAAGTTATCTTGCTAGAAGTTAATTATTCTGTTAAAAGATAGGAACTTTTTGGACTATACTGAGGAATCCATCGAATGCTAATAAAGAAAATCAGTATTTATTCCCCTAAGTGAATTCTAGTTGCTTCTTAGTGGTATAGATTTCAATGTCTTATCTCAAGCTATGGCACAATTATCTCTATAGTGTCACACAAAATTCCCATGGAAACAAATGAGGTTGTTACGTTCAGCAGGAAAGAGAAAGAAACAGGTCAATGCTCAGAGCACCAGTCTGTCTTCTCTTACAATTTCAGAATGCAGTGCAATAAACGAGTTGTCAAGGTTGTCAAGGTTCTCCTAATTTTAGTTTCTTAGGAAAAAATTGAAATGCTGAACCATTTATTAACTTCTTTTATTAAAATCTTTATATCTTCTTAGGTAGCTTTATATAGTTCCTTTATTCAATAATTTAGATATAAATAATCTTTTCTTAGCCATAATTATTAAAGATCCTAATTTAATGAACTCAGTTTCATGAAGCTTGAGCATGATTAAATGCATTTTGTCAGCACCAGGTTACTTTGCAAAAATGTGTTTAGACTTCTCACCCTGGCAGCTGTTCTTTTTGCACTCTGTTTTTTAAGTAATACACTTGAGGCAGGGTGACATCAGTCAAGCCATATTTGAGCAGAAGAGAGAGTTCCCTGTGTTAGAATTTTCCGATGCATCATTTAACTTCAGATGATGCAGAAAGCACAGTTGTTATTTAAAAAGCCTTAAACTGTAAAATACCTGGAATAGAGCTTCCTTATTATATTAAAGTAGTCACAGCCATGTACAGAAGACAGTATAGCTGTCTTCTAAGTGGTAGCTCAGCCACACGGTAATTAAACAAATAGACAGTGAAGGTTGCAACTTTTTTTTTAAGTTTCTATACTAATCAACTTTGTCTTTCTCTCAACTTTCTTTTGCTCTGTCCTCTCCTGTCCCCATTCTGTGAACTAAGTCATTGCCCAAGCAAGGCCAATTTACCTGAGGCACAGTAAGAGATATTTAATTAAGATAATTAAGAGTTAAGTACTATACAGGAGGACTAAGCTTTATTTCAAAACTATCTTGTATATGAGAAAATCATTATTATATAGTAGAGTGACAACTTATTAAATCACCATTTAATAATATAAATAATTTGTTTCACTATTTACTAGCAAGATTTATACTAATGGAAGTAGCCTGGCCAAAAACAAAGATAAGGCCAGAAACAATCCAATGTCCACCAATTTTGGGATATTTAAATAATGAAACTCCCATAGTAATCAGCAATGAAACATGAGATAGTTATATACTGACATAGAATTAATTTTTTAAAAGAAATATTAAAAGACAAGTATCAGGACACTTTGTAAACAAAACAGAGCTTGATTATTTTATCTTGTGCTGGTTTTGCTGAATTGTTAAACATATAATCCTATAATTGAAGAAAGAGTGGAATTCTGACATTTATGTTTGCTGCCTTACTTTCACCTTATTTATGAATGTAAATGAAAATCTGAAGAAAATTCATATTAGAACTATGTCTGCTTATTAACTGCAAATGTATAATTGCTACAGATATAAAGTGTTCTGAGTTCAAGCTCATTCCATTTGCCGCCTAACAAGGCAGTAAGTCTAGAGACAAGATGTTGGGGCGAGGAAAGCAACTTTATTCAGAAAGCTAGGAAACCATGAAAATGTTAGACTAATGTCCTAAAGCACAACTTAACTTAGGGTTGATTTTCAAGCTTCTTTTATCTTAGGGAAGGGAGGAGCAGGAGGAGGTTGGGGTCAGGAGGTGGTGATCTACCTCAGACATCTGGACATCAGCAAGGTTCTAAGGAGGTTTGTTAAACTCTCTGTCTTTGGTTAGGTGACTCCAGTCATTTTGTTGACTCGGGTCTGGCCATGATGTTTCTGTAAGTGCCTGACAATCCAGTCATCATTTTTGTACATTTTTATCTCCTCAGGGGAGGCAAGTTTTGGATAAGGGACTGGTTGCATCAGTCTTAAGTCATGAGCACAAATTTCCTTTGGTTGATTAATCAGCCTACAACATGCAAGGCTACAGGGCTGCAGGGCTGAGCAGAAGCTTTTGGACCCAAAGCCAAGGAGACAGACACAGTATGAAGCTAGAGATGCCAAGCTTTTTCACTCTGCTACAAAAGTTAAGCAAAAATCAACAAAAGTTTCCTGTAAAAGTAATTAGCTATGTGGAATTCACAAAAAAAGTTTTATATATGCATCATTTACATTGGTGAAACCAGGCACATCCCAAAAGTTTGTTTTTACAGCCTTGTAATTCATCTACTACCATTTAAAAAGTTGCAGTGATGTCAGAGATGTTCTCTTCTGTGTTTCGAAATTGGCCAGTATGACTGTGCTATCCAGGCAAACCCATACACAAAGAAATCCCAGGCAAGGAGCTTGAAGCACATATTTTCAAGACAGAAGTACTTGTTCAATCTAACATGGCTCCTTTTTTTTTTCCCCCTCGTCAGTAGAAACCTGATTCATTTTTTTTTCCTGCAAATTTTTGGTAAAGCTAATCATATCTAAAGGGATACTTACTTCTTTTTAATATTTAGTAAACATTGACTGCTGAATCTGGCTAATTTCCAGTCGGTAAAATCCATTCTATGCTTTATCACATGGTTGAATTCAGAAAATTTGGGCATGTTTAAGCCCAAATACAACTTCTGTGGCTCTGCAACAAACTTCCTATAACATAGTTCATGTATTAACTACAATTCACTATGGCCAGTTAATAAAAATGTCAATGTTTCATCCTTCCTTTCTGCATTGCTAGGTGGCAATCACAGCCCTTTGCATTTAATTGGAGCCAAAAGACTCACCAAAGAAATGTGAGGGAAAGGGCTGTGTCATCAGCAGTTGGAATGAAAAGAGGTAAGGATCTAAAACTAAGCTTTGAGGAATTCTGAACAGGTAAATACCTAGGCCTCCAAAGATGACTGAAAATTAGTGGCCAGTAGGGGAAAACCAGGAGAGAAATGTATCAGAGAACTCTGAACAGGAAATGTAAGAGAACTTGTCAACAGTGGTAAATACTGCTTAGAAATCAAATAAGCTGAAGTCTAAAACATTCCCATTAAGAATGATCAAGGGTTCAGATTTGACTGGAAGTATCCTGGTTTATGTCTATTGCCTGGCCTAATAATTGATAATTTTCTTTTCACTTTCAAATGCCTGGTTTGAATAGTGCATCACAGAGTCAATGTAGTTATTCCTGACTTCAGTGAGCACTACTTTGCACATGCTACAGGAAAGCCTAATTTGTATAGGTTCCTAAGAGAGTGGGATGTGAGGAAAATGAGAGAAGGGTGAAATTAACATTAAACTTGATTGTGGAAGAGAGAGGGATTAGTACATCCTACTAGGGAGACATTATTATCAATCATTTATTTCAAGAGGATAAAGGATATCTAGGTTTTTCAGATTTTAACATCTTGCCAACTCTTTTTTAATTCCTCTGGCCTTTGGTTTTTTCTATTGTGATCCTAACATCTGCCAAAAAGAAAATTTCTTCTCTTAAGAAAGGGAAGTTGTATTTAACTTTTGCCCCATCATTTGGAACTTGCTAATCTTCATACTCAGATTTCTACTTTTGTAAAAATTTATTAAGGCTTTAAAAAAATGGTTTTTTATTAAGGTATCATTGTTATACAATCTTGTGAATGTTTCACATGAGATGAGCAGCATTGTGCTTTCTGCATTCCCCCCTATTATCAAATCCCCACCACATACCCCATTACAGTCACTGTCCATCAGCATAGTAAGATGCTGTAGAGTCACTACTTGTCTTCTCTGTGCTATACTGCCTTCCCCATGACCCCCCTACATTATGTGTGCTAATCATAGTACCACTTAATCCTGTTCTCCCTCACTTCCCAACCACCCTCCTCAACCCCTTTCCCTTTGGTAACCACAGGTCCATTCTTCGATTCTGTGAGTCTGCTGCAGTTTTGTTCCTTCAATTTTTGCTTTGTTCTTATACTCCACAAATGAGTGAAATCATTTGGTACTTGTCTTTCTCCTCCTGACTTATTTCACTGAGCATAATACCCTCTAGCTCCATCAATTTTTTGCAAATGGTAGGATTTGTTTTCTTCTTATGGCTGAATAATATTCCATTGTGTATATGTACCACCTCTTCTTTATCCATTCATCTACTGATGGACACTTAGGTTGCTTCCATTTTTTGTCTATTGTAAATAGTGTTATGATAAACATATGGGTGCATATGTCTTTTTGAATCTGTGATCTTGTTTTCTTTGAGTAAATTCCTAGGAGTGGAATTCCTGGATCAAATGGTATTTGTATTTTTAGTTTTTTGAAGAACCTCCATATTGCATTCCACAATGGTTTAACTAATTTACATTCCCACCAGAAGCGTAGGAGGGATCCCCTTTCTCCACATCCTCACCAGCAGTTGTTGTTGCTTGTCTTTTGGATGTCGGCTATCCTATATTTTGGATGTTAACCCCTTGTCGGTTATGTTGCTTACAAATATATACTCCCATACTGTAGGATGCCTTTTTGTTCTGTTGATGGTGTCCTTTGCTGTACAGAAGCTTTTTAGCTTGATGCAGTCCCATTTGTTCATTTTTTATTTTGTTTCCCTTGCCTGAGGAGGTGCGTTCAGGAAAAAGTTGCTCATGTTTATACTCATGAGATTTTTGCCCTATGTTTTCCTCTAAGAGTTTAATGGTTTCATGACTTATATTTAGATCTTTGATCCATTTTGAGTTTACTTTTGTAGCTGTCCAGTTTTGCTAACAACGGTTGTTGAAGAGGCTGTCATTTCCCCATTATATATCAAAGGCTCCTTTATTGTATATTAATTGACCATATATGCTTGGGATTATATCTGGCCTCTCTAGTCTGTACCATTGGTCTATGGGTCTGTTCTTGTGCCAGTACCAAATTGTCTTGAATACTGTGGCTTTGTAGTAAAGTTTGAATTTGGAGAGCTTAATCCCCCCAGCTTTATTCTTCCTTCTCAGAATAGCTTTGGCTATTCGGGGTCTTTTGTTGTTCCATATGAATTTTAGAACTATTTGCTCTAGTTCATTGAACAATGCTGTTGGAATTTTGATAGGGATTGCATTGAATCTGTAGATTGCTTAGGCAGGATGGCCACTTTGGCAATATTAATTCTTCCTATCTGTGAGCATGGGGTGTTTTCCTTTTACCAGTGTCTTCTTTAATTTCTCTCAAAAGAGTGTCTTGTAGTTTTCAGGGTATACGTCTTTTACTTCCTTGGTTAGGTTTATTTCTAGGTGTTTTATTCTTTTTGATGCAATTATAGATGGAATTGTTTAACTGATTTCTCTTTCTGCTAGTTCATCATTAGTATATAGAAGTGCAACAGATTTCTGTGTATTAAGTTTGTATCCAACAACTTTGCTGAATTCAGATATTAGTTCTAGTAGTTTTGTAGTGGAGTCTTTAGGGTTTTTTATGTACCATATAATGTCATCTGTAAACAGGGACAGTTTAACGTGTTCCTTGCCGATCTGGATGCCTATTATTTCTTTGAGTTGTCTGATTGCCATGGCTAGGACCTCCAGTACTGTGTTGAATAAAAGTGGGGAGAGTGGGCATCCTTGTCTTGTCCCCAGTCTTAGAGGATAAGCTTTCAGCTTCTCGCTGTTAAGTATGATGGCTGTGGGTTTGTCATATAGTCCTTGTTATGTTGAGGTACTTGCCCTCTATACCCATTTTGTTGAGTTTTTATCATGAATGGATGTTGAATTTTGTCACATACTTTTCATCATCTATGGATGATCATATGATTTTGGCCTTCTTTTTGTTGATGTAGTGGATGTTGTTGATGGATTGCCTAATATTGTACCGTCCTTATGTCCCAGTAATAAATCCCACTTGATCATGATGGATGATCTTTTTGATGTATTTTGAATTCAGTTTGCTAATATTTGTTGAGTATTTTTGCATCTCTGTTCATCAGGGATTTTGGTCTGTAATTTTCTTTTCTTGTGGTGTCTTTGCCTGGTTTTGGTATTAGAGTGATGCTGACTTCATAGGATGAGTTTGGAAGTATTCCCTCCTCTTCTTCTTTTTGGAAAACTTTTAAGGAGTATGGGTATTAGGTCTTATCTAAATGTTTGATAAAATACAGCGGTGAAGCCATCTGGTCTGGAGGTTTTTTTCTTGGGTAATTTTTTGATTACCAATTCAATTTCATTACTTTTAATTGATCTGTTCAGATTTTCAGGTTGTTCCTGGGTCAGCCTTGGAAGGTTGTATTTTTCTAGAAAGTTGTCCATTTCTTCTAGATTATCCATTTTATTAGCATATAATTTTTTGTAGTTTTCTCTAATAATGTTTTGTGTTCCTGTGGTGTCTGTAGTGATTTTTCCTTTCTCATTTTTTATTCTGTTTATGTGTGTAGACTCTTTTTTTTCTTAATAAGTCTGCCTAGGGGTTTATCTATTTTGTTTATTTTCTCAAAGAACCAGCTCTTGGTTTCATTAATTCTTTCTATTGTTTTGTTCTTCTCAATTTATTTATTTCTGCTCTCATCTTTATTATGTCCCTCCTTCTACTGACTTTGGGCCTAATTTTTTCTTCTTTTCCAGTTTCATTAATTGTGAATTTAGAATGTTCATTTGGGATTCTTCTTCCTTCTTTAGATACAGCTGAATTTCTGTATGCTTTCCTCTTAGAACTTCTTTTGCTGCATCCCACAGAAGTTGGCCCATTGAGCTGTTGTTTTCATTTGTCACCATATATTGCTTGATCTCTGTTTTAATTTGGTCATTGATCCATTGATTTTTTAGGAACATGTCATTAAGCCTCCATGTGTTTGTGGGCCTTTCTGTTTTCTTTGCACAGTTTATTTCTAGTTTCATACCTTTGTGATCTGAGAAGTTTGTTGGTACAATTTAAATCTTTTTTAATTTACTGAGGCTCTTTTTGTGGCCTAGTATGTGATCTGTTCTTTAAAATGTTCCATGTGCATTTGAGAAGAATGTATATCCTGTTGCTTTTGGGTGGAGTGTTCTGTGGATGTCTGTTAGGTCCCTCTGTTCTAATGTGTTGTTCAGTGCCTCTGTCTCCTTACATACTTTGTGTTGTTGATCTGTTGTTTGGTGTGAGTGGTGTGTTGAAGTTTTCCTAGAATGAATGCATTACATTCTATTTCTTCCTTTAATTCTGTTAGTGTTTGTTGCACGTATTTGGGTGTTCCTATGTTGGTTACGTAGATATTAATTATGGTTATATCCTCTTGTTAGACTGACCGTTTATCATTACATAATATCCTCCTTTGTCTCTTGTTACTTTCTTTGTTTTGAGGTCTGTTTTGTTTGATAAAAATATTCAACTCCTGCTCTTTTCTCCCTATTCTTTGCATGAAATATCTTTTTCCATCCCTGCACTTTTAGTCTATCTATGTTTTGGGTTTGAAGTGAGTCTCTTGTAAGCAGGATATAGATGGGTCTTGCTTTTTTTTATCTCTTCTGTAACTCTGTGTCTTTTGATTAGTGCATTCAGTCAATTTACAGTTAGGGTGATTATCCATAGATATGAACTTATTGCCATTGTGGACTTGGATTTGTGGTTACCAAAGGTTCAAGGGCAGATTCTTTACTCCCTAACAGTCTAACTTAACTTGCTTATTTGCTATTGTAAACACAATCTGAAGATTCTTTTTTTCCTCCCTTCTTTTTCTTCCTCCTCCTGTATTTATATGTTAGGTGTCATATTCTATACTCTTTGTGTATCCCTTGACTGACTTTGTGCATAGCTGATATAATTTTGGTTAGTAATTAATTGGTCTGCTTCCTTTAGTGTGGTTTTATTTTCTCTTTTGACAGCTATTTAGCCTTAGGAACACTTCCATCTAGAGCAGCCCCTTTAAAATACACTGTAGAGATTGTGGGAGGTAAATTCCCTCGACTTTTGCTTATCTGGAAATTGTTTAATCCCTCCTTCAAATTTACATGATAATCTTGCTGGATAGAGTATTCTTGGTTCAAGGCTCTTCTCTTTCATCGCATTGAATCTATCATGCCACTCCCTTCTGGCCTTTAAGGCTTCTGCTGAGAAATCTGATAGCCTGGTGGGCTTTCCTTTGTAGGTATTCTTTTCTATCTCTCTGGCTGCTTTTAATACTCTGTCCTTGACCTGGATCTTTGTCATTTTAATTATCATATATCTTGGTGTTGTCTTTCCTGGTTCCCTTGTGATTGGAGATCTATGCACTTCCATGGCCTGAGGGACTATTTCCTTCCCCAGATTGGGGAAGTTTTCATCAATTATTTCTTCAAAGACAGTTTGTATCTATGTTTCTCTCTCTTTCTTCTTCTTCTGGTACCCCTATAATGCAGAATTGTTCCCTTTGTATTGGTCACACAGTTCTTTTAATATTCTTTCATTCCTAGAGATCCTTTTTTCTCTCTCTCCCTCAGCTTCTTTGTATTCATTTTCTATAATTTCTATTCCATTTACCATCTCCTCTATATCATCTAATCTGCTTTTAAATACCACTATTGTATGTTTCATTTCAGCCACTGTATTTTTCAACATGTCTATTTCTATCTTGAATTTGTTCCTTAAATCTTGAATATTTGTCTGTAGCTCCATTAGCATGTTATGACTTTTAGTTTGAATTCTTTCTCAGGAAGATTGGTGATTTCAGTTTCACTGAGCCCTGTTCTTTGTGTTTGGGGGATTTTGGATTGAGCAGTGTTCTTCTGCCTTTTCGTAATCCTGAAGCGATGACAGGGGTCTCAAGCAAGCAGTCCTGGTACCTACCCAAACTAGAGAGCTCTTTCCTGCTTTCTGGCTGCAGTGCCTGCCTCCACTCTTAGGTTCAGTTAGCCTCACACAGGAAGCAGGCTCTGCATTAATCCCCTAAACTGCGGTAGGCAGGGCTTACCCTCCAGCTGGGCTGAGTGATGACGAGGGTTGCAGGTGAGTGTCACTGGTGCCTGCCAGGAGAACAGAACTCTTTCCTGCTTTCTGGGGACAGTGACTGCCTCCATCATTACCAGTTAGCCACGTGTGCAAGGAGTTGCCTCTGCGTTAAGCTGGTGTAGTTGCTGTAAGCAGGGCTGCCCTCCAGCTGGCCTTGAGCGATGGCAGGGGAAACAGGTTTGCACAGGTTTGGAGGAGAGTAAGCAGCAGGCTGCTTATCACAGTGAGGGGGCCGCTAGGTTAAGTTGCCAGGCCAGAGGATGGAATGCCTGAAGCTCCTGAATGTTCCCATCCTCCTGGGCTGTGTGCCCAGGCGATTTTGTCCACCTGTTCCTTCTCCTGAACAGCAAGCTCTGTATAATCCTTGCCCCTTTAGCAGCCCTCTCACTGTTGGGAAGTCTTTTAAAGTACCTGCCTTCCTTTTGTCCCAGAGCAGCCAGCTGTGGGACCCTATTCTCCACAGGAGGCTGGAATCTCAGTCTCTGACTTTGCTCTTCAACCCTCTAATCTCCAGAGCACTATGCTGTGTGGGTTTGTGCTCCCGGAGTAGATCTCCGGGGCTGCATATTTAGCCATCCTGGGCTTCTACTCTTCCCTAGTCTGTTTCTCTTCCTCACACTGGCAAGCTGTGGTGGGGGGAGTGCTTGGGTCCTGCCAGGTCGCAGCTTTTTACTTTACCCTTTTCCATGAGATGTTCTCTTCCCAGATGTATGCTGGCTTGTGCAGGCTTATTTCTGGTCATTCTTTTAGTATTAGTTGTATTTGCTGTATTTTCGTAATATATGTGGTTTTGGGAGGAAATTTCTGCCTCATTTCTCACACTGCCATCTTTTTTCCCTTATTAAGACTTTTTAAAAAACAAAGTTAATTTCTTCAGTTGTTAAATGATACATTTTTTTTCACTTATATTTTTTCTACATTGTGTTCCACCCTCATCCATCCCCACCATTAGAAACTTTGAGGTATACAAGGAATGTTTTTTTCCTTACCTAACTTAGAGATTTATTCGTGATAACAGTATATATGTAACTATGTTCCTAGAACTGTTATTCCTCATAAACAGTATCAAAAAGTTCAGATAATAATTATAGAACCCAGTGTTTGTGTTAGAAATGAAACTACTCTTTCCTTCTATGTGAATGGTATTTGGTGAGTTCTTATGTCCAAAGAACCAATTCATGCCCTAGCTCCCTACAATGTATGAAAATCCCTCATTAAATTGCGAAGTTCATTTGAAAAGTCTAGCTCCACAGTAACTGAACTAAATGTCATAATATTAAAAAGAAGAATGTAATGCAATATGATTGTTTATAAAGAGATAAGTAATAGCAGTACATACTCCTTTGAGAGGATCATGAGAATGACTACTGTGTGTTTTCATATCAAAATATATGTGTGCTCTTTTATATTTTCATAATGAAAAGCCAACAGCAACTATCAAGAAATAAGACAATACATCCCCATTAGTCAGTTTGAGAGGAGTTACATACATATCAAAAGTGTGTTCCTGATGCTTATATGGTTGATTAATGTATTTTTTATCTTTGGCTATCTGCAAACTTTTTATTAACTTAAAGTCTAATCTTGTGAAATACTAGTTATTTCTCTTTACTCTTTGTTCCCAATATAAATCTCATAAATTATAGTAATTGAAGTTAAGCAATTTATGATAGCTATTTATTTTCAGATTTTTGTACTGAGGCATGTTAATACAAATCTAGTTCATTATATGTGTAGGAAATTTATTTGAATATGTTCAGTTCAAAAGTCTGAGTTTAAAATATAACTCTCCTCTTCAGTTTTGATTTGTGATTAACTGGGAAATTACCCTTCTTCATACATTGTGTATTAAAATATCCCTACAAAAATCCAGCTCCAAAATAAAGGAACATTCATTACTAATTTTATGAGGTGGAAATAATAATAATAAAACATGGCAGTACTAATTTACATATTTCAAGTAGAATAAAATGTATCGGGTTTGGATTTGGAAACCACAATTAATCTCACTTTTGTCACTTATTTATTATCACAGAGGCAAGCTTTTAATCACTACTTAGCTTCAGTGTCTTGATCTGCAGAGTATATGACTTTCTGTAATTGAGGCTTTACTAAAAAATATTAAAGCTTATATTGTTATTAATTGATCTTGTATTTCTGTTGCATAAAGCATTGCTATACTGTGATTTCACTGAAGTGTCGTGATCACATTATACAAGTTTTATTTTCAAAAATATAATAAATGTGTCTACACTTAAGAAACATTCTAAACAAGAGACAATAATAATAATTGCAATGCTTAAACAGCTAATGCATGAAAGGCATTATTCTGTATACTTTGCTTGTAATTACTCGATTAACATTCACAACAATCTCTAATGTAGGTGTTTTAATCAACAACGTTACACAAATGAAGAAACTAAGGCAAGGAATGTTTAAATAACGTGCTCAAGCTTACGTGACTAGTAACAATGAAAACTCAGGTTTGAGCTTGGATAGGCTGAACTCAAATTCTGTACTCTTGGTGACATTCAGTCTCTCCATTTATTACTAAATTTGTTCTATTTATATAAATACTTAGGTCCAGAAAAATAAAGTATGGATATTTCAACCTTTGTGCTGTCCAATTGAGAGGGGGGAAAAATTGTATTCAGAGTAATTTCTTTGCTTGAATGAGTATTTTATTTCACAGAGCCAACACCATTTTTAATAACTTCATAAAAATATAGTTGTTAAAAAATGCTCTCAGTATTGGCTTATTTGATGTAGTAATGGCAAACATCATCTTTTAGTTATTTACCGCATTACCCTTTGACTGCATTCAAAATAGAATTTGCTATGGCAATTAAACATTAATTCTAAATTTTAAAACAAATCATATAATAAAAGTTGCCCACATGTAGGAACCTTAAGATGAATCTCCAAAACTATTCTGCTTTTAAGAAAATAAACAATTTGTGATAAAATACATTATGAAACAATTTAACTCCATTTTTTCTGCCATACTTGCATTTAAAACTATTTTATGATATAAAGAGAAGAGTTTCACAAGAGGAGAGAACTGGCAATAAATTCTCTTCCACAGAAGGTATGCACTAATGTGCCATTTAAATGCTGCATTAACATTCTATCCATTGAAACTAAGCCAATTATTGTCTGCCAGCCACAACAAAGGATAAAGGCCAATACTGTTTTTCCCATTTGTGTTTTGTTTTTATTTGCTCATTGTATGTTGGAGTTGAGAAAACACGCTTTTAAGGAATTTGTTAGCTCATTAAGCATAGACTGTTACTGTAAATCAGAGTCAGAAACCCTTAAATATAAAATCCTTTGAGCCATAAGTACATTATGCCCTTGGGAAATTTGCTTTGTTGTATGCATACTTCTGTTTACAATGAAAATACAAAATGCTATTTTAATTTAAAAACATGGCAATATTCTGTCTCCAACACCTTAGCAAGATTTGAACAAAGGTTTTTAAAAAGAGCAAATAAGTCTGAATGCAGAAATGTTTCTGAATGTAGCTAGTCCACTAAAATTTCATGCTGTCTATGTAGTTTAGTGCTCAGTATCTTCTTTTACAGAAATGCTTTATCATCCGCTGCTGACATGCATTGCTTTTCCTTCAAATGTCATTCCCGATATTTGACATATTTTTGGTACTAGTATATCCATTTATCTATTATTGAAATCATCATTCATGTTGACCACTCCCTGCCAATTTCTTCAGTGATAAAATGTGTAAACTACATCAGTGGGTTTGCTGACATTTTCAATGCATTATGCAAATCTAAGTAAGCATTATTTATTACTCCCTGTGGTAAGCATAATTCTAAAGTGACCCTTAATAACCCACATCCTTTTACAACCCTTTCCTTTTTTTTCTAACTAAAGGATATGGCAAATCGATAGGATATCACCTCTGTGATGACATTACACTATATGACAAAGGAGGAAAGATTTCTCAAATGTAAATAAGATCTCTAATCAGTTGGCCAAAGTAAATCAAAAGGCAGTTTTTTGGTTGGATCTTATCTAATCTATGAAGCCTATGAAAGAAGACCTAGAAACCAGAGATGGAAGAAGTTAGAGACTTTCTCTCTTCTGCTGGCCTTGAGAAGCAAGTCATGTTAATTCAATGGCTGAAAAGAAATAAATTCTGCCAACATCCATGTTAGTTTTGAAGAGGACCTCAAATGGGATCATATTCCTGGTAGACACCTTGAGTAAGCATTGTTAGACTCTTGAGCAGAGGACCCAGTTAAGCTACTTCTGAGCTTCTGACCATAAAATAAATATATATTGTTTTAACCTTTTGTGGTAATTTATTACGCAACACTAACGTGCTCACTAAAATATTTTTTTGCCTTATATAGTAGACAAGGTTGTACACTGAGAATTATGAAGAAAACAAAGTAAATAAGGCACAGTTCTGACCAGAATGAGTTTATTTTCTAATTGGACAAATGAGATGTTATTTATATATAATATAATTGAATCAAGGAGTGAAAGAATAAAAAATGAATTAATTGAAACATAGAATGACAAATGTTATATAAGCAATACAAATTAGGTGGTTTTATCTATCACTGGTAAGAGGGATAACTTGGTCGTCTTGGGAAATCAAATGCAGTATTATTTTAACTAAGCTTTGACATGTAGGTGATATGCTTTGTTGATTAATGGGGCTGGACATCAGGGAGAGATAGAGCACTTGGGAAGGAGGGAACTCCTGTTGCTTATAGAGGACAGGCACTCTCCATTGGGCCTACTGAAACCCACACAGAGGTGACAGTTTGAAAGATTTGACAGCAGCAGGAAGTGTGCCAGAGGAGCAGAAGTTGGAGGGAGCTCTCTCCAGAGGTGACAGGGAAGGTAAACTGCACCTCCTCGGCCCTTCCTCAAACGTAATGGTCAAGTGCTTGCAGGAGCCAGCTCCAAAGGCTACTTCCTTCTTGCTAGTGGCTCAGCTCTGTAGTATGCCTCCCTATGCACCTGACCCACACAGCCTGCTTATCTCAGCAGACTTTGCTGCCTTGCAGGTGAAGGGAGAATTGCTTCCTGGAAGCAAGAGAAAGGCTTTCCCAGCCTTCCTTCATCCCAACTGGCGGGGCATGTGTGGGAGCCAGCTCTAAACCCTCCAGCATCCTCACTGGTGACCCAGCCCCGCGTCAGCACTCCCTTGAACACTCACCCTGCCCAGCCCACGCAGCCTGCCTGGCCCAGGAACAGGCACCATTGCTGACTAGCAGGCAAAGAGTGGCCCTACCCATGGTGAATCCCAGTAGAAGTGTCTCACAGCACACAAAGGGTACACAGAGGCTAGATGTCAACAGAGAACAGCCACTGCTGGTGCACAGGCAGAGAGGCAAGCCCTGCCCACAGCCAACCACCAGCAACTGAGTCTCCACCACAAAGGAGCACCAGGCACAAGTGAACAAAGAGTCTTGAGCTTCTGGGCACCACAGGATGCCCACTTCATAAGCCATTACTTTCTAGACTGGGAGGCATAGCTGATCTAGTACAAAGGAAGAAGCTCAGAAACCCAGACAAAATGAGGAGGCAGAGGAAAATGTTCCATACAAAAGAATAAGATAAGACGGTAGAAAAAGGGCTAAATGAAACAGAGATTATCAATCTTCTTGTTATAGAATTCAAGGAAACAGTCATAAAGATGCTCACTGAACTGGGGAAAAGAACTGATGTTCTCAGAGAGAACTTGAACAGAGAAAGAAAATATGAAAAAGCCACTCAGAGCTAAAGAATACTATAATATAAATGAAAATACAACGGAGAGAATGAATAGTAGAATGCTGAAGTAGAGGATAGAATCAATGGGAAGGAAACAGAGAACAGGAAAACAGCAAAGATGAGGAACAGAGAGAAAAAATAAATTCTGAAAGTGAGAAGATGCCAAGAGAACTGTGACTACAACAGCTCAAACAATATTCACACAGTCAGGGCCCCAAAAGGAGAGACAGAGGAGCAGCAAGTGTCTTAGCTGAAAACTTCCCCAATATGGGGAAGGACATAGACAACTATATCCTGCAACCAGAGAGGGCCCCTCACAAGAGGAGCCCCAGGGAGACAAAACCCAGACATAGAGTAATTAAAATGGCAAAGATTATAGATAAAGACAGAATCTTAAAAACAGCAAGAAGCAAACTGCTACCTATAAGGGAAACCCCATACAGCTGTCAGCAGATTTCTCAGCAGACACTTTACAGACCAGAAGAGAGTGGTATGAAATATTTAATGTATGAAAAGGAAAGAACCTAGAACCAAGAATGCTCTCTACTCAGCAAGGTTATTATTCAGAAATGAAGGAGAGATTACAAGTTTCCCAGATAAATGAAAGTTAAAAGAATTCACCACCACTAAACCAGCTTTACAAGATATATTAAAGGGACCTCTGTAGGTGGAAATGTTCTTAAGCCTATATATTTTTCAACAGTGAAAATAGACCTACAGTAAAGACAGTAGACCAATTACTAAGCAAACATGAACTTAAAAACAAAACAAAAGTAGTAAATTAAAGTATACACAAAATGGGTCAGGGGATACAAGAAGATGTAGATTTTGACATCTTATACATAAAGTGTGGAAGAGGAAGAAGAATTAAAAGGTAGTACTTTTCGATTGTGTTTGAAATGGAGTGACCATCAACTTAATATAGACTGTTACATACTTAGAAAACTATCTATGAACCTGTGGTAACCACAAACGTAAAGCCTATAATAGATGCACAAAAAGTTAAAAAGCAGAAATCCAAGCACAACACTAAAGGAAATCATCAAATCACAAGAGAGGAGGACAAGGAAGAAAGGAACAGAGAGGAACTACAAAAAAAAAAACAGAGAACAATTAATAAAATGGCAGTAAGTACATACCTATCGATTATCTTAAATGTAAATAGACTAAATGCACCAACCCAAAGATACAGGGTGGCAGTATGGATAAAAAAACAAGATCCGTCTGTATACTCATTTCAGACCTAAAGACATACACAGACTGAAAATGAAAAATATTTTGTGCAAATGGAGAAAAATGCAGAAGTAGCCATCCTAATATGAAACAAAATAGACTTCAAAGCAAAGAAAGTAGCAAGAGACAAAGATGGACATTACATAATGATAAAGGGATCAGTCCAATAAGAGGATAAAACAATTGTAAATATCTGTGTACCCAACATAGGAGCACTTAAATATGTAAAACAAATACTAACATACCTAAAGAGGGAAATAGGCAGCAACACAATCATATTAGGGGATTTTTAACACATCCACTTATAGCAATGGACAGATCATCCAGACATAAATAAATAAGGACATAGTGTTGAATTACATTTGAGACCAGATGGACTTAACAGATAAATGCAGAGTGTTCCACCCAAAAACAGGAGGATGCATGTTTTTCTCAAGTGCAAATGGAATGATCTCCAGAATCACATATTAAGACAAGAAAAGAGCCTCAATAAATTAAAAGATTGTAATTGTATTAAACAACATTTCAGATCACAGTGGTATGGAATTAGTAATCAGTTACATGAAAAAAAAACAAACAACCCACAAACAACATGGAGGCTAAATAGCATGCTTCTAGATAAGCAATGGACCCATAAACAAATCAAAGAGAAATTGAAACAATACATGTAAACTAATAAAAATAAAAATACAACTGTTCAAAATGTGTGGGATGCTTCAAAAGTGGTTCTAAGAGAGAAGTACATAGTAATATAGGTCTACCTCAAGTAACAGGAACAATCCCAAATAAATAGTCTAACCTCACAACTAAAGAAACTAGAAAAGAAGAAGAAACAAAACCCAAGAGTGACGAGTGTTGGTGATGACATGGAGAAAAAGGATCCCTCTACATTGTTAGTGAGAAGGTGAATTGGTGCAGCCACTATGGAAAACAGTATGGAAGTTTCTCAAAAAACTAGATAGGAATACTGTACAACCTAGTAATTCCACTTCTTGGAATTTACACAAAGAAAACAAAATCACTAATTTGAAAATATGTGTACTGCTGTGTTTATTGTAGCATTATTTACAATAGCCAATACATGGAAGCACCCTATCTATAGACAAATGGATAAAGAATATGTGATAAAATTATACAAAGGAATATCACTCCTCTCAAATGAAATCTTGCTATTTGACAGAACTTGGATGGACCTGGAGTATTTTATGACAAAAGAATGTCAGACAGAGAATGATAAATACCATATGATTTCACTTACACGTGGAATCTAAGGAGCAAAACAGAAATAGACTCTTAAAACAGAGAACCGGACTAGGGGTTGCCATAGAGGAGGGAATTGAGGGGAATGGGTAAAATATGTGAAGAGGGTTAAGAGGCACAGATTTCCAGTTACAAAATAAAATAGTCATAGGGATGAATGTATAACACAGGGAACATTATCAGTAATATATCAATAATATTGTAATATCTTTGAATAATTACAGATAGTAATTATCATGGTATACATTTAGTGGTGTATATAATTCTTCAATCACTATGTGGTACACCTGAAACCAATTTTACATATCATCTGTAATTTAAAAAAATTATCCCATCCAAAAATTCCTTCATAGAAACATCTAGAATTATGTTTAACCAAAAATATGAGTACTAACCAAATATTGCCCTAACCAAGTTGACAAAAAAATTAACCATAAAAACAAAAAGGAAAGTAATCAAATTGCTATATTATTAAATCTTTTTTATTTAGTATCCAGTTTCATATATATCACATCAATTATAAAATAAAACTTTTTCTTGTTTTATGCTAGTTTTCCTACTAAATATAAATATATAATTTAGTCCATGTGTATTTTTAAATTTTAAAAATTGTTGTATCCTAGAACCTAACTCCATGTCTAGAGTAAGAATTCTACATTAATGGTACTGTTTGAGTAAGTAACTTCTCTAAATTTTAGTTTTCTCCAACAAAAATTATAGTTTAATAAAATATAGTTGATAGACTGCAAAAACTAAGTTAGATATGTATATGGAATTTGAAGAGAAGTAAAAACGTATCATAATACATAAGCCACTCAGAGCAAAAAGTAAATATATTGAGCAACTACTGTCACTGAGGGCAATGTGATTTGGTCTCATCACCCAACTTAATAGTGTGTAACTTTCACAGCTATGTATTATAGGTAATATTATTTGCAAATGAAGATATTAAATTTAGGAAGGATAGGTAACTTCCCCAGTAACCCACAACTGGTATAGAGCTGGAAGTGTGCATTTGAACCAGTGAACCCAAAGTTCATGTAACTTTCATGTTATAACATTGAGTAAAATCAGTAAGGTAACTATATACTATATAGTATGTAATTCTCAATTTTAATTGAACTAAATGATAGGTTTGTATTTGCTTTTAGTAGTATTTGCATTTAATATTTATCTTTGTATTATAAAATTTTAACCTTAAGATTTGAACAAATTCCTGATAATTAGATTATTTTTCACCTAGCAGGTGATTTCAGAGTTCTTAAGAATAATCTACTCCCTAAAATTGTCTTTCAGTCACAAAATCTATGGAAATCATTTGATTTTTTAAAAATTCAAGCATAATGAAAGTTTCATGTGAATCCAAAAATAGAATGATTTTAACTATTTTCTGCATGTAAACTCACTTGATGTAAGTGGAATTAGAATGAAAATTTCATCGTTATTTGTCCTATTGGGAGCCACTCTGTCTAATCCTATTGTCTGTATAGCCAGACAACTGGCACCTCAAAAATTGCTCAGCTTATTCTATTAAAGTCAGTGGAAATTATACTGTGTATCTCTACTCACCATTTTGACAGTTTGGAAACAGGAGATAATGCATCATAAACAACCTACCAGCAAAAGTATACTTAAAAAAAAAGAACATATTAGTATTGCAATTTATTCTGTTTCCCCTTACTTATCAGCTTTCTGCATGTGGTTGATTTAAAACCTTGTAAAAGAGTCAGAAGGTTATTTATAGTTTTCTTTACTAGAAATAAACATATTTTGATCTCAAGCAGGTTAAAATATGAAATATATTAAAATGGTTTTGCTATTCAATCAAAGATTTTAGAAAGATAAAATGTAACAGACATTCTGACTCAAGATGGCTATTTTCAGGAAGATAAAAGCTAACATTGACAACGAAATGTTTATATTAGTAGTTTGTAAGGTGGATGTCCCATGGATAATTTTGGTACATCTCTAGTTATAAGAAATACATATTGAGTTTGTGTATTTTGACTTATATTCAAAGTAAAGATATTCTTTTCAGAATATGTTTTTTTGCCCATCAAAAGGGAAGCAATTAAATATTTATTATAATCAATATACAGATAATAGCCAGTTTGGCAAAATGAGCAATTTTAACTGCTGTGTTTTAGTATGCATTGTATTTTTAGGAAATGAGAAAAAATTATGTATTCATGTGGACAACACAAAGACTGCAGTAATTCTAACATTGATAGCAGCTGTACTCAAAAGATTTAAATTCAGTAGACTGCATTCAATAATATATAATTTTCTTATATGTTTCTAAATTGTATAAAAACAGGAACAATCTGGTTAGCACATATTTATTCTAAATAAACAAACAACTATCATTAATTAATGTTATTTTCTTCCTGTAAAGTGGATGATAATAAAAGCAATAAAGGGTATACTGAAGAGAACAAATACACAAATTCTTTTACTATAAAATCATCAATTATTGTGATTATGCAAATTAGTCAAATGTTCCTCATACAGTAAAGCTTTTTAAACAAAATATTATTTTTCAGAAAGACAGATGCACAAAGAGTATTGTGCAATGTATGTGTACATACATTCATTTAAAAACATCAGATTGATAATTGTGCCCCTTTATCCCCCTAAGAGTCCCCACTCACCTACCCCAACTTCTCCCTCATGGTAACCACTGGTCACTTCTCAGTGTCTATGAGTCTACTGCTTTTTTGTTAATTCTGTTTTGCATTGTTTTTGTATTCCACAAATAAGTGAAATCATATGGTATTTGTCTTTCTTTGCTTGGTTTATTTCACTGAGTATAATACCTTCTAGAACAACCCATATTGCAGCAAATGACAAGATTTCTTTTATTTTTATGGCTGAATAATATTCCATTGTGTATATGTACCACATCTTTATCCAGGTAGGTTGGTCATGGGGATAGTAGTACAGCATGAAGAATACAATCCATGATTCAGTAATATCGTTCTATGTTGGCAGTAACTGCACTAGAAGGGATGAGGATTTAATAATATGGGTAACTGTTGAACCACTTTGTTGTATATTTGAAACCAATAAAAGATTGTATATCAATGATACTTCAATAAAAATGAACAAGTGATAGAATATAAAAAAACAAAAAAAACCACATCAGATTATAAGGACCTAAGAGAATATATTTTTCAACAGTGTCTTTAGAAGAGAATCTAACGTGTAATTAGGACTAAGCATAAAATAAATTTAAATCTCTAATGAAAACAATGAGGAATTGCATATGACTGCCCTATGTTACAAAACATGAAAATAATAAAAAAGAAAAACAATTTGCTATATAACAACATTGTTCTGCTTCAGAATATAGGTGTTTCATAATCCAGATTCTATGACCCCATGCAAGAAAAGATGCACTTCCTTTACTCATTATCCAAGTGAGAATTCTCATTTCACATCAGCCATACCTCTACGTCCAGATATAGGAGACTCCCAAAAGAGTGTTAGAACACGGTTCTTAGTTTTTCCCTAATCTTTGAGTACTTTATCAACTGGAACTTTGAGAGACTAGTTGTCCCACAACTAAATGGACCCTCTAGACAAACAGGTGGACCTTGTTAAAAAAAAAAAAAAGAATTGAATGGAAAACTTGTTCTACAAATATCAGGACTTTTTACAAAGCTGTGCTCTGTAATATACTGCCTTAATGCTGAGAATAAAGTAATCAATGTTAACAGTCTTCTGCACATAGTAACAGAGCAACACATACATAGATATGTGACAGAGATGGCCCTTCGAAAAATGGGGAATAAGCAGACATTTCAATGAATCATACTGGGAGAACATTAAAAAATGAAAATATATCCTGTCTCAGCCCATAAAGTAGATCCCCTCCATGTAAATCAGTTACTTCATTTTAAAGGGCAAACAATAGGGTATAAGAAGGTATCATGAGGGAGATTCAAGATGGTGGCATGAGAGGTGACACAGAGAACTCCTCCCAAAACGACAAATAGTAAAAAAATATAGTTAATTACTACAACTAACCCTAAAACAGCAAGAAGAAAGAAAACTGAACCAGACTGCATACAGACCTCATGAACAGAGCAGACCTCATGAAACAGGGTAACATACAAAATCCTTAATCCAGCAGGACCCAAGACCTTCTGCCACCCCAGCTCACCAGTGGGATAAGAGAAACAGAGCCAGGAGGGGTGAAAGCCTGGAACTGCTGAAACCTAGCCCTGGAGGTCTGCTTTGTGAGCAGAAGCCTATATTGTCTGGTGCTCTGGACGTTGGGCAGCTTGGATGGGCAGGGGCCCTGGGAGACTGACATTCGGGCCGTTTGTGGAGGACGAGATCCACACCCGGCCGCTCTGTGTCAGAGGAAGGGTGGGCGGTCTGAGAGGCTTACTAGCAGCGAGAGGGCTGCTGAAGGGGCGGGGTTTACATGGAGCTTGCTGTGAGGGAGAAGGGAGAGCTGGACAAGGTTGTCTGGGTGTGCTCTGCCCACTGGATAGGAACTTTGAGGAGCTTCAAGTGCTCTAAACCCCCTGGCTGGCTACTCAGTTCTGAGGCCCCCCACTGTGACATGCAGCCTGCCGGGCCTTCCTACTGGCCTGCAGGCACCTGCTCACAAACCAGCAGTCACTGTGCTGGCATCAGGCCAGCCAGAGGAAGGCCCCGCCTACAACAGCTAGAGACACAAAGTACAGAGGCTTACATGTGTGTGCTTGGCCCATTGGCTCTGACACTGGAGACAGGCACCACAGACAGGAATCATGAAACAGATCTATCCTCCCACCAGACACCAGCTCCACTCCCCTCTGACCCCAAACCTCACTCTAGGGGCTGAGCAGCTCCAAAGACTTGAGTTTCTGCACACTGTGGGCACCACACAGAAATATGACATGTCAAAAGAACATGGTTCAGACCAAAATCTCACAAACCCCAGAAAAAGGGCCAAATTAAACTGAACTCACCAATCTTCTTGAAAGAGAGTTCAAAATAAAAATTATAAACATGCTTATGGAGGTACAGAAAAATATTCAAGAACTCAGGAACGAATTTAAGTCAGAGATTCAATAATTAACAAATTCCATATCTGAAATGCAACATACAATGGAGGATTTAAAATCACATCAGATGTAGTAGAAGAAGATGTAGTAGAAGAAACTGTAAATGGAATAGAAATTAGAGGAGACTTTTTTTCTCCTCTAGAAGAATAGAAAATAGAGATTCTTTTTTTCTCTAAGAGAGAGAGAAAAAAGAATCTCTAAGAATGAAAGACTATTGAGAGAACTGTGTGGCCAATCCAAATGGAGCAATATTCACGTTATAGGGGTACCAGAAGAAGAAGAGAGAGAAAAAGGGATAGAAATTGTCACTGAGGAGGTAATTGCTGAAAACTTCCCCAATCTGAGGAAGGAGATAGTCTCTCAAGCCATGGAGACTCACAGATCTCCCAACACAAGGAACACAAGGAAGAATACATCAAGACATATAATAATTAAAATGGCAAAGATCAAGGATAAAGACAGACTTTTAAAAGCAGCTAGAGAGAAAAAAAAGATCACATACAAAGGAAAACCTGTCAGGCTATCATCAGACTTCTCAACAGAAACCTTAGAGGCCAGAAGGGAGTGGCATGATATATTTAAGGCAATGAAGCAGAAGGGCCTTGAACCAAGAATACTCTACCCGGCAAGGTTATCATTTAAATTTGAAGGAGGGATTAAACAATTTTCAGATAAGCAAGAGCTGAGAGAATTTACCTCCCACAAACCACCTGTACAGGGCATTTTGGAGGGACTCCTATAGATGGAAGTATTCCTAAGGCTAAATAGAATGTCACCCAAGGGATAGAAGAAGAGTACAGAATATGATTCATAACATACAAAGAATGGAGAAGGAAGAAAAAGGAAGAAGAAGAATCTTTAGGTTGTGTTTGTAAAAGCACATGAAGTGAGTTAAATTAGACTGTTAGATAGTAAGGGAATTACCCTTGAACCTTTGGTAACCACAAATCTAAGCCTGCAATGGCAATAAGTACATACCTATCAATAATCACCATAAATGTGAATGGTCTGAATGCACCAATCAAAAGACATAGAGTTAAAGAATGGATAAAAAAACAAGACCCATCTATATGCTGCCTACAAGGGACTCACTTCAAACCCAAAGACCTACACATTGAAAGTACAGGGATGGAAAAAGATATTTTATGCAACTAATAGGGATAAAAAAGTAGGAGTTGCAGTACTTGTATCAGACAAAATAGACTTCAAAACAAAGAAAGTCACAAGAGACAAAGAAGGACATTACATAATGATAAAGGGGTCAGTCCAACAAGAGGATATAACTATTATAAACATCTATGGACCCAACACAAGATCACCTACATATGTGAAACAAATACCAACAGAATTAAAGGGGGAAATAGAATGCAATGCATTCATTTTAAGAGACTTCAACACCCCACTCACTCCAAAGAACAGATCAACCAGACAGAAAATAAATAAAGAGACAGAGGCACTAAACAACGCATTAGAACAGATGGACCTAACACCTCTACAGAACACTCCATCCAAAAGCAACAGGATACACATTCTTCTCAAGTGCACATGGAACATTTTCAAGAATAGATCATATACTAGGCCACAAAAAGAACCTCAGGAGATTCAAAAGGATTGAAATTGTACCAACCAGCTTCTCAGATCACAAAGGTATGAAACTAGAAATATATTACACAAAGAAAACAAAAAACCCACATACACATGGAGGCTTAATAACATGCTACTAAATAATCAGTGGATCAATGACCAAATAAAAAAGATATCAAGCAATATATGGAGACAAATGAAAATAATTCAACACTGCAAAATCTGTGGTACGCAGTGAAGGCCATACTTTTTAAAGAGGAAATATATTGCAATACAGGCCCACATCAGGAAAGAAGAACAATCCCAAATGAAGAGTGTAAACTCACAATTAATGAAACTAGAACAGGAAGAACAAATGAGGACCAAAATCAGTAAAAGGAGGGACATAATAAAGATTAAAGCAGAAATAAATAAAATTGAAAAGAATGAAACAACAGAAAGAATAAATGAAGGCAGGAGATGATTCTTCGAGAAAATAAACAAAATAGGTAAACCCCTAGCCAGACTTATCAAAAAAAAATAAACAGAATCAGAAATGAGAAAGGAAAAATCACTACGGACACCACAGAATACAAACAACTATGAGAGAATACTAAGAAAAATTATATCGTAACAAACCGGATAACATAGAAGAAATGGACAACTCTCTAGAAAAATAACCTTCCAAGGCCGACCCAGGAAGAAACAGAAAATCTGAATAGACCAATTACCAGCAAAGAAATTGAATTGGTAATCAAAAACCTACCTAAGAACAAACTTCCTGGACCAGATGGTTTCACTGCTAACTTTTATCGAACATTTAGTGAAGACCTCATACCCATCCTCCTTAAAGTTTTCCAAAAATTAGAAGAGGAGGGAATACTCCCAAAGTCATTCTATGAGACCAACATCTCTCTAATACCTAAAAGAGGCAAAGACACCACAAAAAAAGAAAATTGCAGACCAATATCCCTCATGAACATAGATACAATAATACTCAACAAAATATTAGCAAACCAAATTCAAAAATACATCAAAGAGATCATCCATCATGATCAAGTGGGATTCAGCCCAGGGATGCAAGGATGGTACAACATTCAAAAATCCATCAATGTCATCCACTACATCAACAAAAAGAAGGACAAAAACACATGATCATCTCCACAGATGCTGAAAAAGTATTTGACAATATTCAATATCCATTCATGATAAAAACTCTCAACAAAATGGGTATAGAAGGCAAGTACCTCAACATAATAAAGGCCATACATGACAAACCTACAGCCAACATTATACTTAACAGCGAGAACTGAAAGCTTTTCCTTTAAGATTGGGAACAAGACAAGGATGCTTACTCTCCCCACTTTTATTCAACATAGTTCTGGAGGTCCTATCTACAGCGATCAGACAACATAAAGAAATAAAAGGCATCCAGATTGGTAAGGAAGAAGTTAAACTGTCACAGTGTGCACATGACATGATGGTGTACTTAAAAAATCCTGAAGAATCCACTGCAAAACTACTAGATCTAATATATGAATTCAGCAAAGTTGCAGGATACAAAATTAATGCCCAGAAATCTGTTGTATTCCTATACAGTAATGGTGAACTAGAAGAAAGAGAAATAAAGAAAATTCCATTCACAATTAAATCAAAAAGAATAAAATACCTAGGAATAAACCCAACCAAGGAAGTGAAAGACCAATACCCTGAAAACTACGTCTTAAGAGAAATTAAAGAGGACACTAATAAATGGAAATTCATCCCATGCTCTTGGCTAGGAAGAATGAATATTGTCAAAATGGCCATCCTGCCTAAAGCAATCTACAGATTCATTGCAATTCCTATCAAAATACCAATAGCATTCTTCAATGAACTAGAGCAAACAGTTCTAAAATTCATATGGAAACACAAAAGACCCCGAATAGCCAAAGCTATCCTGAGAAGGAAGAATAAAGCTGGGCGAATTATGCTCCCTGACTTCAAGCTCTACTACAAAGCTGCAGTAATGAAGACAATTTGGTACTGGCACAAGAACAAACCCAAAGACCAGTGGAACAGACTAGGGAATCCAGATATAAACCCAAACATATATGGTCAATTAATATATGATAAAGAAGCCATGGATATACAATGGGGAAATGACAGCCTCTTCAACAGCTGGTGTTGGGAAAACTGGACAGCTACATGTAAGAGAATGAAACTGGATTACTGTCTAACCCCATATATAAAAGTAAACTCAAAATGGATCAAAGACCTGAATGTTAGGCATGAAACCATAAAACTCTTAGAAAAAAATATAGGCAAAAATCTCTTGGACATAAACACAAGCAACTTCTTCATGAACATATCTCCCCGGGCAAGGGAGAAAAAAGCAAAAATGATCAAGTGGGACTATATCAAACTAAAAAGCTCCAAGTAAAAGACACCATCAGTAGAACAAAAAGATATCCTACAGTATGGGAGAATATATTCATAAATGACATATCTGGTAAGGGATTGACATCCAAAATGTAAAGAGATCCTGCACCTCAACAAACAAAAAGCAAATAAGCCAATTAAAAAATGGGCACAGGAGCTGAATAGACACTTCTCCAAAGATGAAATTCAAATGGCCAACAGGCACATAAAAAGATGCTCCACATCGCTAATCATAAGAGAAATGCAAATTAAAACCTCAATGAGATATCACCTCACACCAGTTAGGATTGCCAACTTCCAAAAGACAACCACCAACAAATGTTGGCAAAGATGTGGACAAAGCGGAACCCTCCTACGCTGCTGGTGGACATGTAAACTAGTTCAGTCATTGTTGAAAGCAGTATGGAGGTTCCTCAAAAATCTCAAAATAGAAATACCATTTGACCCAGGGATTCCACTCCTAGGAATTTACCCTAAGAATGCAGGATCCCAGATTCAAAAAGACATATGCACCCCATGTTCATTGCAGCACTATTTACAATAGCCAAGAAATGAAAGCAACCTGTCCATCAGTAGATGAATGGATAAAGAAGATGTGGTACATATATACACGATGGAATATTATTCAGCCATAAGAAGAAAACAAATCCTACCATTTGCAACAACATGGATGGAGCTAGAGGGTATTATGCTCAGTGAAATAAGCCAGGTGGAGAAAGACAAGTACCAAATGATTTCCCTCATCTGTGGAGTATAAGAACAAAGCAACAAAGCAAAAACTGAAGGAACAAAACAGCAGCAGACTCACAGAACCCAAGAATGGACTAACAGTTACTAAAGGGAAAGGGACTGGGGCGGATGGGTGGGAAGGGATGGATAAGGGGGGAAAAGGGTCTTTACAATTAGCACATGTAATGCAGTGGTGGGGTACACGGGAAAGGCAGTATTTATAGAGAAGACAAGTCATGATTCTATAGCATCTTACTATGCTGATGGGCAGTGACTATAGTGGGGTATATGGGGGGACTTGATAATAGGGGGTCTAGTAACCATAATGTTGTTCAAGTGATTTTACATTAATGATACCAAAAAATACTTTTTTTTAAGTGTCATGAGATACTACCTTAATTATACTATAATGAAAGAGTTCTTTAATACTAATCTTAAAGGAAAAGTAGACAGTATATTGAAATTAAGAATTCAGTTTAATCACAAGGTACCAAAAAGAGAGAATATGTGACAGTTTGTGAAAAGCCAAAATTTTCTAATTAAAACATGAGTGTAGAGAGGTATTTTCAAAATCTATTTTTCAGCACATGTAACCAATAAATGACCAGCATCCCCAAAATTGAAAATATATATAAAGAAATTTAAAAATACTACAAAAATGGTCAAATGACTTTAAAAGTTACTGCAAAAATAGTAAATCCAAATTGCAATGATTGTATTAAAAATAATAATACATTATTTTCCAGGAAATTAAATGACACATAATGTAATTATAGTAGACATATTTTAGATTTTCAAATATTAAAAATACCTGACTATGGCAAAGTGAGTTTATAGACCCAAAACAACTCTAATATACTGCTATTAATTGGTATAATTTATTTGCATATAATGAAACATTATCTAGGCAAGTAGGGATAGCCAGATCCCATGACCCATATGTAAGTAAATATCCCTAAGAAATTAAAATATTTGTGCATTTAAAGTACATGTTCCAAACTGTTTATACTACCTTTTTCATTGTGTTTCCAAACTCTGAAAAATACAAATTCTACCCACATCAAAATGGATTAAAAACAAAGTGTTGTCTCCTCATGCAATGGGATACTATTTAACAATGAAAAATGAGAAAAGCCCAACTATAAGGAAGAACCATAAAAAAATCACACAAAATAATATTGACTAAAAAGATGAAACAAAATGTGCTGTGTAAAATTCAGATACAGGTTAAACTAAACTATATTTTTTATGGAGGTGTCCATTTGGTTGTTATCATTGAGGGCACAGAAATGATTATCATGAAAGACAGGAGAATGATTATTTCTATTTCAATATCTTTTTTTCACCTTTATTTCACCCTCTAATTTGGCTTCTTTACCACATTTTCCTTTTTTCTATTTCTCTCTCCATCTTCACTAAAACTTCCCTAACTAAAGCATCACACTTACAACAACACAATGAAGCATGTATGCCATCAGGTCATTCCCACTTCTTTTTTAGCAAAACTATTTTCCTGGATAAAAATTGTATTGAGTTATATCTCTTACTTGGGTGAATCTTATTTGATTATCAGTTTTCCCTGTCATACAAAGAAAAAACCTACTTTCATGCTATTTACAGAATAAATACAAAAGCATTTTTCAGATAAAAGATGGATATCGTGAACCAGAGGCTAAATTTATTTGCTCCAGGAAAAAGCCAGTCTTGGAAAGCATCTGTGTATGGAGCCATCAACCTAATATGTTTACATATTTCATCATTAATTTTTAAGAAATAACCATATTCAATATAGTCTTGCCTGGAAAATTCATTGTAGGTGTGATAAGGATAACCTCTTGAGGATCTTTGAAGTTTTTTATATTGTCACTAATTTCTGGGACTATCCCAGTTTTAAATTGTTATCTTGAATCTTGTATTTGAGTAGAAAGAGTTGTGACAGGTCATTTATTTTCCTCTTTCCTTTGTGATAGATCTTAGACAGTAGGTTAGGGAACTAATATGAGGATTATGCCAATTACAGCTGAAGACCAAGTATCTAAACAATTACTTCTGGGATGGTTGCAGGGACACACTGATTCCACAATGAAGTTATTTTTTTCTTCTGTTTATCACCTGGTCTTTGTAATCCACCTCCAAGTGGTAGATGACAGCAATTCTTGTTTCCATGAAATTAATAATATCTCAGTTGCTGTTTAGTAATCCCATATATACCTAGACATTTCCTATTCTCTAATAATACATTTTGTTGGTGGATAGCAAAAGGTACATTTGGAAGACTAAGAAAAAATTTAAAATATGTATTTCTGATACTATTTCAGGAACTTCTTTAAGTATATTTGGTGC
Organism: Smutsia gigantea; assembly: GCA_032199065.1. NCBI lineage: Eukaryota > Metazoa > Chordata > Mammalia > Pholidota > Manidae > Smutsia > Smutsia gigantea. Next base: position 33,699 of record JAVSCE010003415.1, on the reverse strand, counting down.
CCTCTTTATTAAAAAAAAATCTAAGCCAGTGGACTGATGCAGTTAGTTAAGTCAAGAATGAGTAAAAATTTGTTTCTTAGCTCATTTATCTGTTAAATTGATCATATTATTATGTCATGATGGTTATACTGTGAGCCCTAGAGATGTTTATGATACCATGCCCATTGTGTCTATGCAGTTATGTAATATCTAGAAAAGAATGAAAAAGGCAATTTTTATTTATGGGGCCAACCTACAGCTATACATTTTTCTGTGAGCACTGTTTTGATGGTGTTTCTAATTTTTTTTAATTGAGATATAATTGACATACGTTATATTTGTTTCAGGAGTTAATATAACAATTTAGTATTTGTATACATCATGAAATGATAACAATAAGTCTAGTTAACAAACAACACCTATGTAGTTCAAATTTTTGTGATGAGAACTTCTAAGATCTACTTATTTAGCAACTTTCAGTCATGTAGTATAGTTTTAACTATAGTTGCTGTGCTGTACATTGCGTCTCCATGACTTACTCATTTTATAATTGGAATTTTGTACTTTTTAACTTCCTTCACCAATTTCATCAAACCCTAACACTTTGCCTCTGGTAACTCTCAATATGTTCTCTGTGTCTGTGAGCTTGGGTTTGTTTTAGATTCTACATGCAAGTGAGATCATATAGTATTTGTCTTTTCTTACCCAAATTATTTTGTATAGCATAATGCCCATATTTGAAATGGCAAGGTTTCATTATTTTTTATGGATAAATAATATTCTATTGTACGTACATGCTACACTTTCTTTATTCATCCATTGACTCTTAGATTGTTTCCATATCTTTGGTATTGTAAATAATGCTGCAGTGAACATGGAGGTGGATATATTTTTTTGAGTTGGTGCTTTTGTTCTTCAGATAAATACCCAGAAGTGGAATTCCTGGATCATAGAGTAGTTCTGTTTTATTTTTTTGAAGATCCTCCATGTGGTTTTGCATAGTGGCTGCACCAATATGTATTCCCACTAACAGTGTAAAGGGTTCCCTTTTCTCCGCTTCCTCACCAACACTTGGTATATCTTGTCTTTTCATAATAGCCATTCTAATGGGTGTGATTTGATATTTCATTGTACTTTCTATTTGCATTTCCTGATTTGATTAGGGATGTTGAGTGTCTTTTCTTGTATCTGTTGGCCACCTGTATATTGTCTTTGGAAAAATGGCTATTCAGTTCCTCTGCCCATTTTTAAATCATTTTTTTTTTGCTATTGAGTTTTATGAGTTGTTTATATAATTTGAATATTAATCCTTTATCAGACAAATGATTTGCAAATTTTTTCTCATTCAGAGGTTGATTTCTCATTTTGTTGATATTTTCCTTTTTGTGCGGAAGCTACTTTGATGTCCCACTTACTAGGTTTTTCTTTTGTTCCTTTTGCTTTTGGTGTCAAATCCGAAAAATCATGGATAAGACTGATGTCAAGGAATTTACTGCCTGTGCTTTCTTCTAGGAGTTTTATGGTTTCAGATCTTATATACAAGTCCTTAATCCATTTTGACTTAATTTTTGTATATGGTGTAAGATGGCGGTCCAGCTTCATTCTTTTGCATATGGCTGTCCTTTTATTGAAACACTCGTTGTTGAAAAGACTGTCCTTTTCTCACTGTATATTCTTGGTTCCTTTGTTGTAAATTAATTAACAGTATACATGAGGTTTACTTATGGTCCACTGTGTTCCATTCATCTATGTGTTTGTTCTTTTTCTCAAGATTACTTGTCTTTTGGGGATCTTTTGTGGTTCCGTACTTACCATTTTTAAAAAGAATTTTTTTTAAATGTCTGTTTTTTAAAAAAGCTGCTTTTGTTTTTAGAGCAGTCTTAAGGTTACCCTAAATTTAAAACAGAGGTACAGAAATCTTCCACATGTCCCCTACCCCCAAACATAAATAGCCTCTCCCATTGTCAGTATCACTCACCAGAATGGTGCTTTTTTAGAAAGCATCAGGGATGAACCCACACTGACACATCATAATTACCCAAAGTACATCATTTACCTCAGGGTTCACTTTTGGTGTTGTACATTCTATGTGGTTGGACAATTGTATAATGATCTATACTCATCATTATAATATCACACAGAATATTTTCACCATCCTGAAAGTACTCTGTGCTCTGCCTGTTCATCTCCCCACCCCACAACCACTGATCTTTTTGTTATCCCCATACTTTTGCCTTTTCCAGGATGTCTATAGTTGGAGTAATACAGTATGGAGCCTTCTCAGATTGGCTTCTTTAATAATATGCACCTAAGATTCCTCCATTTCTTTTCATGACTTGATGGCTCTTTTTAGTACTGAATAATACTCCATTGTCTGGATGTACTAGAGTTTATTTATCCATTCACCTACAGAAGGACAGCTTCATTGTTTCCAAGTTTGGGTTATTATGAATAAAGCTGCTATCACAGCGTTTTGCTGCTATCACTGCTATCTTTTTAAGATTTTAGTATGGATATAAGATTCCAACTCCTTTGGGTAAATACCATGGAATGTGATACTGGGTCACATAGTAAAAATATGGTTAGCTTTGTAAGAAACTGCCAAACTGTCTTCCAAAGTATCTGCATCATCTTGCATTCCCACCAGCAATGTATAAGGGTTATTATTGCTTCACATCCTCATCAGTGTTTGGTGTTGTCAGTGTTCCAGATTCTGGCCATACTGATAGTTGTGTAGTGTTGGCTCACTATTGTTTAAAATTTGACTTTCCCTGATGACATATGATGTAGAGCATCTTTCCAGATGCTTATTTGCCATCTGTATATCTTCTTTGGTGGCATTTATCTCAGTTTATTATATTAAATTCTCATGTTTATTTATTATTGCAGTGTAGTTGACATACAATATTGTATTAGTTTTAGGTGTGCAACATAGTGATTCAACAATTACATACATTATGAAATTCTCACCATAAATGTAGCTAGCATCTGTCATCATATACAATTATTACAATATTATTGACTATATGCATATGACCCTATGCTGTACTTTTCTTTCCATGAGTTATGTATTTTATAATTGGAAGTTTGTACCTCTTCATTCCTATTCATACCTATTTGTCCATCCCCTCACTCCCCTCCTAATTCTCATATTATTGTTTATCCCTAAATAGTTTGAAAGTATAGTTTGCCTCTATTTCACGAAATTAATTGACTTATTTTAAACTGAAATTTTCAAATAACTATTTCATTTTAGCAATCAACAATTATATAACATAATTATTTGCTCTAAGGAGTTAAGATTTTTATTTGCTAGTCTTTATTGGAAAGAAAAAACTTTCTAGCACATGTAATTGACATATAGCATTGGGTAATTTTTGTACAACGTGATGATTTGATAAATGTGTATGTTGAAAAATTGTTACCACAATAAGGTTAGTTAACAACATCCTCACTTCATATAGTTACCATTTTGTTGTTATTTTGGTGAGTTGGAATTATATTTGAGGGCATAAAATCTACACATATTTGTCTATCTGTAAGGATGAATAGATGTATGTTCATTCCTTTTTTTTACTTACCATATCAGTGTTTGCAGTCTTCAAAAAATTTATGGGTTTTTGCTCCAACTTGAATGATTTTTTGACTGAATGTAGGATTTTATGTTCATAGTAGTTGTCCATTAGAATTTAGCTAATGATCTTATAAAAAATTTTTATTCTTTTCAGATATATTTTATATGATATAGCTGTTGGAAAATTTAATGTATTTTTATTTTCATTGGAGTTTGCTAGTTTTCTAGTTTTGTTTTATCTACGGGCATTTTAATAATTTTTTTCATGGTGTTCTAAAATTTTATTGCAATCTATTAAGTTTCTATCTTATATCTGAATTTGTGCTACTCTGCCATTTTAGTCCCATGCACTGTCTTTATTCATGTCTGGGAAAATTTCCTTTATTACATCACTGAATATTTCCTCCCTTTTAATCTCTTGCATGATGGAAATTCAATTAAATACCTTCTGTGATTGCTGTACTACGTGCATGTTATCTCTCAACTTGCCACTCATTATTTCCCTCATTTTGTTGCTTTTTGTCACATTCTATCAAAAGTATGATAACCCTCAACAATTCCAGCAAATAATTTACTCTATAAAGTTTACTTATAGGGTAGTTTTTAGGATATACATTTTTTAATTTAAAAATTGATATTCACGTATTAATTTTACAAAACTTCTAGTTACTTTTTATGTTAATATTTTTTTTTACTTTTATTTTGGTATCATTAATGTACAATCACTTGAACAACATTATAGTTACTAGACCCCCTATTATCAAGTCCCCCCTACATCCCCCACTGCAGTCACTGTCCTTCAGCATAGTAAGATGCTATAGAATCATGACTTGTCTTCTCTTTAAATACTGCCTTTCCTGTGTCCCCTGCCACTGCATTACGTGTGCTAATCATAATGCCCCTTTTCCTCCCTTATCACTCCCATCCCACCTATCCTCCCCAGTCCCTTTCCCTTTGGTACCTATTAGTCTGTTCTTGGGTTCTGTGAGTCTGCTGCTGTTTTGTTCCTTCAGTTTTTCCTTTGTTCTTATACTCCACGGATGAGTGAAATCATTTGATACTTGTCTTTCTCTGCCTGGCTTATTTCACTGAGCATAATACCCTGTAGCTCCATCCATGTTGTTGCAAATGGTAGGATTTGTTTTCTTCTTATGGCTGAATAATATTCCATTGTGTATATGTACCACATCTTCTTTATCCATTCATCTACTGATGGACACTTAGGTTGCTTCCATTTCTTGGCTATTGTAAATAGTGCCGGAAAACATGGGGTGCATATATCTTTTTCAAACTGTACTCCTGCATTCTCAGGGTAAATTCCCAGGAGTGGACTTCCTGGGTCAAATGGTATTTCTGTTTTGAGTTTTTTGAGAAACCTCCATACTGCTTTCCACAATGGTTGAACTAGTTTACATTCCCACCAGCAGTGTAGGAAGGTTCCCCTTTGTCCACATCCTTGCCAACATTTGTTTTTGTTTATCTTTTGGATGTTGGCAATCCTAACTGGTGTGAGGTAATATCTCATTGTGGTTTTAATTTGCATTTCTCTGATGATTAGCAATGTGGAGCATCTTTTCATGTGCCTATGGCCATCTGAATTTCTTATTTGGAGAAGTGTCTGTTCAGCACCTCTGCCCATTTTTTGACTGTCTTATTAGTTTTCTGTTTGTTGAGCTACGTGAGCTCTTTATATATTTTGGAGGTGAACCCCTTATGGGATATGTCATTTATAAATACATTCTCCCATACTGTAGGATGTCTTTTGTTCTACTGATGGTGTCCTTTGCTGTACAGAAGACTTTTAGTTTGATATAGTCCCACTTTTTCATTTTTTCTTTTGCTTCCCTTGCCAAGGGAGATAAGTTCATGAAGAAGTTCCTCATGTTTATGTCCAAAAGATTTTTGCGTATATTTTTTCCTAAGAGTTTTATCGTTTCATGACTTACCTTCAGGTCCTTGATCCATTTTGAGTTTACTTTTGTGTATGAGGTTAGACAGTGATCCAGTTTCATTCTCTTACATGTAGTTGTCCAGTTTTGCCAACACCAGCTGTTGAAGAGGCTGTCATTTCCCCATTGTATATCCATGGTTCTGTTATTGTATATTAATTGACCATATATGCTTGGGTTTATGTCTGGGCTCTCTATTCTGTTCCACTGGTCTATGGGTCTGTTCTTGCACCAGTACCAAATTGTCTTGATTACTGCAGCTTTGCAGTACAGCTTGAAGTCAGGGAGTGTAATTCCCCCTGCTTTATTCTTCCTTCTCAGGATAGCTTTGGCTATTCCTGGTCTTTTGTGGTTCCATATTAATTTTACAACTATTTGCTTTAGTACATTAAGAATGCTGTTGGTATTTTGATAGGGATTGCATTGAATCTGTAGATTGCTTTAGGCAGGATATCCATTTAACAATACTAATTCTTCCTAGCCAAGAGCATGGGGTGAATTTCCATTTATTAGTGTCCTCTTTAATTTCTCTTAAGATTGTCTTGTAGTTTTCAGGGTATTGGTCTTTCACTTCCTTGGTTAGGTTTATTCCTAGGTATTTTATTCTTTTGATGCAATTGTGAATGGAATTGTTTTCCTAATTTCTCTTCCTGGTAGATCACCATTAGTGTATAGGAATGCAACAGATTTCTGTGTACTAATTTTGTATCCTGCAACTTTGCTGAATTCAGATATTAGATCTAGCAATTTTGCAGTGGATTCTTTAGGGTTTTTTATGTACACCATCATGTCATGTGCACACACTGACAGTTTGACTTCTTCCTTACCAATCTGGATGCCTTTTATTTCTTTGTGTTGTCTGATTGCCGTGGCTAGGACCTCCAGAACTATGTTGAATAAGAGTGGAGAGAGTGGGCACACTTGTTTTGTTGCCGATCTTAAAGGAAAATCTTTCAGCTTCTCCCTGTTAAGTATAATGTTTGCTGTGGGATGTCATATATGACCTTTATTATGTTGAGGTACTTGCCCTCTATACCTATTTTGTTGAGAGTTTTTTTCATGAATAGGTGTTGAATTTTGTCAAATGCTTTTTCAGCATCTATGGAGGTGATCATGAGGTTTTAGTCCTTCTTTTCGTTGATGAAGTGGGCGATGTTGATGGGTTTTCGAATGTTGTACCATCCTTGCATCCCTGGGATGAATCCCACTTGATCATGATGGTTGATTTTTTGGTATATTTTTGAATTCGGTCTGCTAATATTTTGTTGAGTATTTTTGCATCTATGTTCATCAGGGAGATTGGTCTGTAATTTTCTGTTTTTGTTGTGTCTTTGCCTGGTTTTGGTATTAGATTGATGTTGGTGTCATTGAATGAGTTTGGGAGTATTCATTCCTCCTCTACTTTTTGGAAAACTTTAAGGAGAATAGGTATTAGGTCTTCACTAAATATTTGTTAAAATTCAGCAGTGAAACCATCTGCGCCAAGAGTTTTGTTCTTTGGTAGTTTTTTGATTACCAATTCAATTTCTTTGCTGGTAATTGGTCTATTCAGATTTTCTGTTTTTTCCTGGGTCAGCCTTGGAAGGCTGTATTTTTCTAGAAAGTTGTCCATTTCTTCTAGGTTATCCAGTTTGTTAGCATATAATTTTTCATAGTATTCTCTCATAATTCTTTGTATTTCTGTGGTATCCGTTATGATTTTTCCTTTTTCATTTCTGATTCTGTTCATGTGTGTAGACTCTTTTTCTTGATAAGTATGGCTTGGGGTTTATCTATTTTGTTTATTTTTTTAAAGAACCAGCTCCTGCTTTCATTGATTCTTTTGATTGTTTTATTCTTCTCAATTTTATTTATTTCTGCTGTAATCTTTATTATGTCCCTCCTACTGACTTTGGGCCTCATGTGTTCTTGCTTTTCTAGTTTCATTAATAGTGAGTTTAGACTGTTCATTTGGGATTGTTCTTCTTTCCTGAGGTAGGCCTGTATTGCTATACATTTCCCTCTTAGCATGGCCTTAGCTGCATCCCACAGATTTTGTGGTGTTGAGTTATTGTTGTCATTAATCTCCATACATTGCTTGATCTCTGTTTTCATTTGGTCATTGATACTTTGATTATTTAGGAGCATATTATTAAGCCTCCTTGTGTTCGTGGGCTTTTTTGTTTTCTTTGTATAATTTATTTCTAGTTTCATACCTTGTAATCTGAGAAGCTGGTTGGTACAATTTCAGTCTTTTGAATTTACTGGGGTTCTTTTTGTGGCCTAATGTATGATCTATTCTTGGAAAGATTATATATGTGGCCTAATATATGATCTATTCTTGAAAATGTTCCATGTAGAAGAATGTGTATACTGTTGCTCTTGGATGGAGTGTTCTGTAGATGTCCATTAGGTCCATCTGTTCTAATACGTTTCTCAATGCCTTTGTCTCTTTACTTAGTTTCTGTCTGATTGATCTGCCCTTTGGAGTGAGTGGTGTGTTGAAGTCTCCTAAAATGAATGCATTGCATTCTGTTTCCCCCTTTAATTCTGTTGGTATTTGTTTCACATATGTAGGTGATCCTGTGTTGCGTCCATAGGTGTTTATAATAGTTATAGCCTCTTGTTGGACTGACCCCTTTATCATTATGTAATGTCCTTCTTTGTCTCTTGTGACTTTTTTTGTTTTGAAGTCTATTTTATCTTACACAAGTACTGCAACTCCTGCTTTTTTCTATTAGTTGCATGAAATATCTTTTTCTATCCCTTTACTGTCAGTCTGTGTATGTGTTTGGGTTTGAAGTGAGTCTTTTGTTGGCAGCATATAGATGGGTCTTGTTTTTTTATCAATTCAGTAACTCTATAACTTTTGATTGGTGCATTCAGACCATTTACATTAGGGTGATTATCAATATGTGCGTAGTTATTGCCATTGCAGGCTTTAGATTTGTGGTTACCAAAGGTTCAAGGGCAATTCCCTTATTATGTCTAATTTAACTTATTTCCTATCCTATTACTAATGCAACCTAAAGGTTCTTTTTTTTTTCCTCCTTTTTCTTCCTCCTCCATTCTTTGTATGTTATGAATCATATTCTGTACTCTGTCTTCCTTTTGATGACATCTGTTTAGCCTTAGGAATACTTCAATCTATAGGAATTCCTCCAAAATGCCCTGTAAAGGTGGTTTGTCAGAGGTAAATTCTCTCAGCTTTTGTTTATCTGAAAATTGTTTAATCCCTCCTTCAAATTTAAATGATAACCTTGGGGTAAAGTATTCTGGGTTCAAGGCCCTTCTGCTTCATTACATTAAATATATCATGCCACTCCCTTCTGGCCTCTAAGGTTTCTGTTGAGAAGTCTGATGATAGCCTGATGGATTTTCCTTTGTATGTGATCTTTTTTTTCTCTCTAGCTGCTTTTAAAAGTCTGTCTTTATCCTTGATCTTTGCCATTTTAATTATTATATGTCTTGATGTGGTCTTCCTTGTGTTCCTTGTGTTCAGAGATCTGTGAGTCTCCATGGCTTGAGAGACTATCTCCTTCGTCAGATTGGTGAAGTTTTCAGCAATTACCTCCTCAGTGACAATTTCTATCCCTTTTTCTCTCTCTTCTTCTTCTGGTACCCCCATAATGCAAATATTGTTCCTTTTGGGTTGGTCACACAGTTCTCTCAATATTCTTTCATTCTTAGAGATCCTTTTTTCTCTCTGTGCCTCAGCTCCTTTGTATTCCTCTTCTCTAATTTCTATTCCATTTACAGTCTCTTATAGTACATCTAATCTGCTTTTAAATCCCTCCAATGTATGTTTCATTTCAGATACGGAATTTCTTAATGATTGAATCTCCGACTTAAATTCGTAACTGAGTTCTTGAATATTTTTCTGTAAGTCCATAAGTGTGTTTATTATTTTTATTTTGAATTCTCTTTTAGGGAGATTGTTGAGTTCAGTTTCATTTGGCCCTTTTTCTTGTTTTTTTGAGATTTGGTCTGAACCATGTTCTTTAGTCATTTCATAGTTCTGTGTGGTGCCCACCAGTGCGCTGAAACTCCAGTCTTTGGTGCTGCTCAGCCCCTAGAGTGAGGTTGAGGGTCAGAAGGGAACAGAGCTTATGCCCTGTTTCATGAGGTCTGCTCTGTTTGTGAGGTCTGTATGCAGTCTGGTTCAACCTTCTTTCTTCTTGCTCTTTTAGGGTTATTTGTGTTAATTAACTATATTTTTGTAGTATTTGTGGTTTTGTGAGGAGTTCTCCATGTCACCTCTCACACTGCCATCTTGCAGGTTCTCTGGGTAATCATTTTCTTATTCTTTCAAAAAAATAAGTGGATTTCTAAGGAAAAAAAGTGTCTTCACAAATAATTATCTGCACCTAAATGCATCTTCTTATACCATTCTCTTTTTACTGCTCAACTCAGCAACAGAATGATCTCTCATCCTGTCTAAAGAACAACTTCTTACTGTGTTCTTATCTCATCCTTTATTCTGGAACCTCCTCAGAACACCTTCATGTGCTTATCTTCAACATGGTTCTCTCAACCATTGCTGCTCCTCCCTGCATAACAGCAGCTGACAGCTCCAGAGTGCAATTTCCTACATTCCCTTTCCATAGAGGTTTTGTATTTATTTCACTAGTAAAATAGATTCACTGGAGATTTGGAAAGCAGAAGAGGTTTGTTAGAGGCAAATTAGGGCAGATTTTGGGCCTTGGCCAAAAAGTTTCTGAGGTTTGTCAGTGGCTTCATAGATTCTTCCAGAGAATCAAACACTCTGGTATGACAGGCACCATGATTCTTGCACCCAGACTTACTAACTTTTTCTTGAGGATTCCCATTATTTGTATAAGCCTCTAAGTCCTGTATTGCTTTTGTTCCTGCTCATAAAACTTCTACCTGCTTCTGCTTCTCCTTCTACTCCTTCTTCATCATCTGTCTCTTCTTTTAAGAAACTGTGGCTCATTCAAAAACCAATCTATAGTTCTCAATAAATTTTGGCACTTTGCCAATCACGTCTTTATTGTAACTTTTATTCCTTTGTTTATTGTATTCAACAAGTAGATATTAAGCCCTTACTATATTTTTGGCAGTATTCTAGGCATCTGGAAAACATTAGTAAATATAAAAGTGATACTCCTGCCCTTTTGCACTTTATTAAATAGGAAAAGACCAATAAGTGATGCATATTATCAAATTATTACTGAAAAAAGGAAAAGTAAAGCAGGATAAGCAGGATTGGAAGTATTGTGGATTTAGAGTCTCTAGCAGTAGTGTGACCAGATGCCTCACTGAAAAGTGATAATAGAGCAAATATATAAACAAAGTGAGGAAATCATCTATGAAATACACTTAGGAAAGAAAGACTATTTCGGGCTAAGGGAGTAGCTAGTGAAAAAGCCCTAAAGCTGGAGCACAACTTGAAGATGAGGAGTATCAAGGAGTCTAAGGAATAGTAGCTGGAGTGGAATAATCAAGGTGGAGAGAAGTTCAAGAAGAGAATAGAGATGGTAGGCAAATTAAAGAGTAGATTATGAAAGGCTTTGAAAGCTGTTTTAAGGACTTCATCTTTTACTGTTATTGAAATGGGGAGTTTTTATTAGAATTGAGAAGAGAAAAGATATGATGTAACATGTGTTAAAAGACTAAAACTTTGTTTTCTTGAAGAAAATAGTCAATGGTCAAGTATAGAAATAGGGCCAATTAGACATCTACTGCTGTAATCCCTTCAAGAGATAGTGGTAGCTTGGACCAAGATAATGGCAGTGAAAAAAGGTGACAGACAGTCAAATTATAGATTTAATTTGAAAATTAATCCTTACGTTTTCCTAAAAGATTAGATATAGGGTGGGAAAGAAAAAAAGACATCAAGCATACCACCAAGGTCCTTAGGCTGAATGAATTCTGGTACAAGTTGCCATAACCTGAGATAACAGCTGATGGTAGAGATAAAATAATAATTGTCAAATTGATTTAGTTTTAGAGTGAGGTGGGTGTGTGTGGGTGGTCCACAAATGTGGACATTTTAACTTCTTGCATATTATTTTCCCCTGATTTATCTCCTATTCTGTTGTTGGTCCATTTGCCTGTGGAAGCACTTTGTCTACCATATGTTCCATTAATGTCATATATGTCCATGCAGGAAAACTGCAGATTTCCAACCTTTGTACTTTTCTTACTCATTCCTCATTTTAAGATTTATGGGTACTTAATAGTGACTGGCTCCATCCTTCCATTCATCCCAAATCTTAAGCCAGTTTTCTACTATATTTCTAACGTAGAATATTCCCTTCATTACGTTTTTCTTATATGTCTCCATTCCTTAAAGACAATTTCAACATTTTATCTTATCAAACAGTAGATGACTGGTAAATACTCATGGAATGCATCAATAATCCATTCATTATATAGAATTAATTTATTAAGTTATAATTGATACATGTTTTACAAAACTAAAGAAAATTTTAAATTGTGGAAAAGGCTAAGTCAGGTTAAATGAACATAGTCCTACAGTGAATTGGTTTTTATATTTATATACCTATAAAATAGGTCAATAAATATGCTTGGGGCTTTATTATATCAATATACATAAACCAAACCTATGGCCTATAAACATAACCTAATTGTAGAAATTACATTTTTTTCTTGATTGGTCACACAGTTTGCATATTTTAATGCAGCTATCTACAATGAACAGAAAAATTCTATTTAGAGCATCAGGAGTCAGAGGTTTTTCCTTCTATCATTTTTATTTTCCTAAAAATATTGCTGAGCAAATTAACTGATTAAGCATCATTGACTGACAATAGTATGGTGTATTAAAATTTCTCATAGTTCTAATGTTTTAAAGAGACTGCCATCTAGAAACTTCATGGCTTTACTCAAATAATTTGATTTTAAAGGTGGATATTATTATGGGTGGACTGATATTTCCATTAGGATTGGCTTAGTTATGCTGCATTAAAAAACAACACAGAAATCTCTCTGGTTTAAACACAAGCAGACTCATTTCACATGAAAACAAATTTACCTTAGAATTGGATAATGCTCCATATGAGCTGTTCTCTCTAGTAGCTCACTGATGCTTTGATATTATGACATGTATTCACCTCAATGTATTCCTCAATATCACAATATCAAGAGAAGACAGTGCTAGAAAGTCTTTTACCACTAAGTAATGCTTTACCTCATAAGTGAAAATTGTATTTATTTCTACTCATAGTTCATTGACCAGAATTGGTAATATCAATCTAACTTCAGGAGAGGTGGGAAGTGTGATTCCCCCATGTGCCTACACAGGGAGAAAAGTCTTGTATAGAGTTAACACTGGAAATCTCTACCACAGCAGGATAGCTCAAATCAGTTATCCCATGTAACACCTAGTCTGACTGTAGAGGTTTAATGGAACTTCTCTAAGTGTATGAACAAAGAAGATTCTTAGATCTTTCTTCTTCCTGAAATACTGATATGTTTAAAACATGATCCAGATTTTCTGTGAAATGTGAAATAATAGCACTTTAATTGGAACATCCTTCAGGTCCAGACATGGTCATTCCTCACTCTATTAATTGATCTCCAATCTATTCCTTTTGGAAACACTCCAGAGGTCTCAATCCCTCCTTAAGTTCTATGTATAATCCCTTTCAGTACCATCCTGGAGGTCCTACCCCCTGAAATCATAAATAACTAGGAAGGTAGAGAGACAGTATAAAAGTGTGGCTGCCAACTACTCAATCTCAATTTACCTTCTCTCTTTCAAAATCCTAAAATCTAAAATTCAGAACCTGTCTGGTATTCTATGGAACATTTATTATGGGTACTAATGATATTTCCTCATTCAAAGTTGGCAGTTCCAGCACACCTATGCATCTGTTTGCTTTTTAAGTAAATACCATGCCTGAGGATAGCAAAGTAAAAGAGAAAGGGTTTTGGCATTTCTTTCCATAAACACTTTTAATTATTTTTCTTATTCCTTTGGTTTCTTGGACAATTTAGATAATGAATAGCTCACTTAGGAAGGAAAAAAGAAAAAGTGGTAAAGAGAAATAAATATACATGGTATTACATGAAAATAGAAGATAATTCACATAAACTAACTCTCTAAATCAAATGAATATCCATACAAAAAATCCCCCAATACACAGAAGGCCCTGTATTCCAAAAAAATGACTTACTTTTTTCTCATTTTTACAGTTAAGCACTCTGCCTTAGGTTTTATTGTGATACTTTTATTTTTTAAATTCTTTTCAATAAAATAAGCTTTATAATTTTATAACAAATTTCAAATTTATATACATTTTATAGTTTATCTAATCTGAAATTGTGTTTAGTAAAGAAATTTGTTCTAACCTGCTCATTCCTACAGTTGTAGAATGTTTGTAATAAAGAATCTTTTTGTGTAATGCCAGCTTGGCTAGAAATATTTGAATCTTAAACCAAAAAGGAGTATAAACAAATCAGATAAAGAGTTTGTTATGTGTTTGTGTGAATTTGTACACATATATGCCCTTAAACTTTTCTTAAATACCTGTTTACTCCCAAGGGATAATTTATCTATTTATTTTTATAGTTCAAAAGCTTTCTTATTTTATTTTTATTGAAATATAGTTGATATACAATATTATATTAGTTTCAGATGTACACAGTGATTTGATTATATACATTACCACATGTTAACCACAATAAGTGTAATTACCGTCTGTCAACATACAAATAAATTACAATATTATTGACTATATTCCCTGTGCTGTACTTCCATCCCCATGATTAATTTATTTTATAATTGGAAGTTTTTACCTCTTTATCCCCTTATTTCATTCATCCCCCAGTGAGTGATTTAACAGTCTTTACCTCACTCATTTTATATAGTGGGCAATAATGATTTTCTGTCCTGCACCATTTCCAATTTCTTCTTTCTGAACGGACTTTTATTTTTTTAATATGTCCATTACATGACTGAATCGCTTAGACAACTTTGAAAAGATAGCCTGGAGAGAGAGGCTAGGGATGGGTAAGAAGTACGCAAGAGATTTTTATGGCAGTGAATGATACTGCAATAGCGGACACATGACATTATACATTGGGCAAAACTCATAAATCTGTACAACACAAAGCATGAACACTAATGTAAGTTATTCATTTTAGTTAGTGTTTCTAATCTAAATAATGTATGACAAATTCTCAACTATCGTGTGACAAATGTATCACACAAACGTAATATATTAAAAATAAGGGAAACAGAATGAGGGGAGTATATGAGAATTATGGGTAGTGTCTGTTCAGTTTTTTATCATTTCCCCAAATCCACTTTTGTGAAATTCTAATTTTATTATTTTCCATTTTATTTTTGATATAAGTAGTAATATCAAATGGCAACACAGAAAAATACACATGACTATAACATAAAAATAGAGATAGTACTAGGTTTTTACAGTAAAATCCATTAAATCATTGTATAAACCCATAACAAATAAAGTCCTCTTATTTTTGATATAATTTTAAATGGGTGCAATTTTTGCTTTCATTTTTCTTTGCTATGTATGCAGTCATTTTATGACTCTCAGACTACCTGTACTTATATCCAGTAGAATATTTAGGTTATTTTTAAGACTGTGATAAAACACTTCTAGAATAGAACATGCAGACATGAAAGAAGAATTGTTTTACTCAACATATTTTGCTTTCATGAAAAGGCTTATTGAATACTTAGGGAAGTGAAAACTAAGTTAAATAACTCACTGTCAGTTCACAGATGTTAAAAAAGGATTAGGCACAGTAGTTGAATAAACATGTACCAAAAAGCACAGATACATAAAGCTCTTAATGAGTTGGTTGTGCTATTTTTGGTTTGAGATTCAAATACTTCTAGTGAAATTGGCACGAACTAGAGAGACTGAAAATGAATCATCTGAGAAATGGAAGAAATAATTTCAGTTAACAAGAAATATCTCACATGCATATTCTTTTCTAGAGTTGTATTTGTAATTAACCTGCTTGTTCCAACATTTTGATGGCCACTGCATATGAGAGGCAATGAATGCCCAATTTTCCAAATGTAATGAGATCATTACTGCATTTAATCTCAAATGAATCAGATACTAAGCCCAGATTCCCAATCTTTAGATTTTGTTCATGGGTCAAACTATGCTGCCCCTTGATCTGGAGAAGAAACGAAGAAGCTAACTGAATTGGGAGGTGAATAACTCCGGAAATTCTCTTTGGGTTGACTCTTGATAAACTGACTGGGACCAGGGACTGTTGTTATTCGACCAAGTGGATGCATTATAGCTGAACTTCTCGTAGTATCAGGAGCTCCCCATACTCCTCTAGTTGAGAATGAGGACAATCACATTTTCCCTAGGGTTTTCAGTTGCTGGGTGGCTGCAATTAAGAGCAGTTGTGTAGGTGGCTACCACTAAATCTTAGACTCTCTGGTACATAAACATACCTTTTTTTCCCTCTATTCTACTAACATATTTTCCCTATAAAAAGGAGAAAAATAGGTGTCAGTCCTCTAGAGCTTGGCACTCCTTTGAACAGGAGGTTGAAAGAACAGGATCCAGGTAGCTTATGTTTTCAACATGTGCAAAGTTATTCTTGCTACTGAGTGCTCAGATCCATTGAATGATACATTTGAATATGTTCTCTCGATAGGACTTGAATATTATTTGTGAAGTAATTGCTACCTCACTTGAAAATTCAGAGCTTTTTTGTGTTTAATTATCCTGATAAAGTTAACATTTTCCGGAATATATGTCATGCCTATAAATCCTTAATTTTATATAGAGTGTGCTGGAAGCATGCTTTGTGAATGTTAGTTAAGTAGAAGCAACCCAACAACTGTTACCTTTTCAGTGTAAACTTAGACAAAGCTTCTTCATGACCTTAAATAATGTACAAAAAAACATAGCAAGTTAATCTGAAAAAGACAAGTTTTACCTGAAAATATGATAAAAATTTGCTAGTAAAAAATGTGATAGCACAATAAAATACTATATGCCTTAAAAAAAAAAAACTAAGGAGAAAAAATGATCCAGCAGTTCCTTTCTCTGAAAATAGTCACCCAAACTTTCAGTACAGTTTGACTACTGCCTTTACCTGTTATGCCATTTGTATCATCCAGGGGATAAGTATCCTTTTCCAAATTGTTAAGTTGCCTATGGCTTTATATTCCATATAGACTTTTGCATTATAAAAAATCATACAATGCAGTAAGGTGCACATTAACAAGTGAGTGACATTAAAGTGTAGATACATATGAATAAAAGAAAAATCATGAATCACTGCTCCATGACAACTATGATGTTTTATTTTATATGCCTGTTAAGTCATTATTTTTACATATATATTACATAATGGTAGACATGTTCTACATATAGTTAAACAATAATTTTTACTTAATACTTCATGTTTATTCAGTAACATGTATGCTAACAGACTGCATAATATTCAATAAAATAATTTTAAATGTAAAAATGTCACATATTTGGTTCATAATTCTACTGTTTAAAATAAGCTCAATGTAGGATTAAGTTTGTTTACACTTAGCATATTGATCAATACATATTCAAATATAATTAGTAATTAATATATGTATTTCATCTGACCAGATAATTTGGTAAATTTACATTAGATTAAGAACTTTCTGGGTCTGAAGTAGAACGGATTGAACACTGTGACTTCTTCGATTTTCATGAATCATTAACCAACTATTTGATACAATTTTGAATAGATCGACAAGTCTCTTTCTGTCCAAATTTTCTCCCAGTGTTTTTGTCACTTACATATTAACATGTTAGGGAATCCTGTTTTTACTTTAATAATTCCAGTTTAAAGATCATTTGCTGTATTTCTTTTTTTTCAATAGGCATACTGGTGTGTTGGAAAGAATATCTGCATATGATTGAAAGGGTAAGCATATGAATCCTGACTCTACCACTGATAGGTGGAGTAGTCTTGCAGAAATCCGTTAAATAGTTCATTTAAAAAAATCTAGATAATACTTACTGCTAAAGACAATTATATTAAAGACAAAATAAAACAGTGTATCATCTAATATATAATTTAAACTCAAAAAGCATTACTCACAAAAGGTTAACCTTCATTATTTTGAGTCTATAAAAAATAGAACACTATTACTGATTAAACAGTCCACTACTTATGAGTCAGAAATACAACTTTAGTTATACAGAGGTTATTTTTTTTTAATTTACTAGTAATAGTAGAGTCTGTTGGTTCCACGATTCAAAATATAAAATGTATTTTTTTAATTTTGCTATTATTAATATACAATACATGAGCAACATTATGGTTACTAAACTCCCCCTATTATCAAGTCCCCACCACATACCTCTATTGCAGTCACTGTCCATCAGCATAGAAGGATGTTATAGAATCACTACTTGTCTTCTCTGTGTTATACTGTCTTCCCCATAAAACCCAACCCCACCTCCACTACCTTATATATGCTAATTGTAATAGCCCTTTTTCCCCCTTATCCCTCCATTCTCTCCCATCTTCTCCAGTCCCTTTCCCTTTGGTAACTGTTAGTCCATTCTTGGATTCTGTGAGTCAGCTGCTGTTGTGTTCCTTCAGTTTTTTCTTTGTTCTTATACTCCACATATGAGTGAAATCATTTGGTACTTGTCTTTCTCTGCCTGGCTTATTTCACTGAGCATAATACCCTCAAGCTCCATCCATGTTGAAGCAAATGGTAGGATTTCATTTCTTCTTATGGCTGAATAATATTCCATTGTGTATATATACCACATCTTCTTTATCCATTCATCTACTGATGGACACTTAGGTTGCTTACATTTCTTGGCTATTGTAAATAGTGCCACGATAAACATAGGGGTGCACATATCTTTTTCAAACTGGGCTGCTGCATTCTTAGGGTAAACTCCTAGGAGTGGAATTCCTGGGTCAAATGATATTTCTCTTTTGAGTTTTTTGAGGAACCTCCATATTACTTTCCACAATGGTTGCACCAATTTACATTCCCACCAGCAGTGTAGGAGAGTTCCCCTTTCTCCATATCCTCACTAACATTTGTTGTTGTCTTTTGGAAGGCGGCCATCCTTACTGGTGTGAGGTGATATCTCATTGTGGTTTTAATTTGCATTTCTCTGGTGACTACTGATGTGGAGCATCTTTTCATGTGTGTGTTAGCCATCTGAATTTCTTCTTTGGAGAATTGTCTGTTTAGCTCCTCTGCCCAGTTTTTAATTGGCTTATTTGCCTTTTGTTTGTTGAGTTGCGTGAGCTGTTTATATAATTTGGATGTCAACCCCTTATCGGATATGTCATTTATGAATATATTCTCCCATACTGTAGGATATCTTTTTGTTCTACTGATGGTATCCCTTGCTGTACAGAAGCTTTTTAGTTTGATATAGTCCCATTCATTCATTTTTGCTTTTGTTTCCCTTGTCTGGGGAGATATGTTCATGAAGAAGTTGCTAATGTTTATGTCCAAGAGATTTTTGCCTATGTTTTTTTCTAAGAGTTTTATCATTCATGATTTACATTCAGGTCTTTGATCCATTTTGAGTTTACTTTTATGTATGGGGTTAGACAGTGATCCAGTTTCATTCTCTTACATGTAGCTGTCCAGTTTTGCCAACACCAGCTGTTGAAGATGCTGTCATTTCCCCATTGTGTATCCATGGCTTCTTTATGGTATATTAATTGACCATATATGCTTAGGTTTATATCTGGGCTCTCTATTCTGTTCCACTGGTCTATGGGTCTGTTCTTGTGCCAGTACCAAATTGTCTTGATTATGGTAGCTTTGTTGTAGAGCTTGAAGTCAGATAGTGTAATTCGCCCAGCTTTATTCTTCCTTCTCAGGATTGCTTTGGCTATTCGGGGTCTTCTGTAGTTCCATATGAATTTTAGAACTGTCTGTTCTAGTGCATTGAAGAATGCTGTTGGTATTTTGATCGGGATTGCATTGAATCTGTAGGTTGCTTTAGGCAGGATGGCCATTTTGCCAATATTAATTCCTCCTAGCCAAGAGCATGGGATGAATTTACATTTATAAGTGTCCTCTTTAATTTCTCTTAAGAGTGTCTTGTAGTTTTCAGGGTATAGGTCTTTCACTTCCTTGGTTAGGTTTATTCCTAGGTATTTTATTCTTTTTGATGCAATTGTGAATGGAATTGTTTTCCTGATTTCTCTTTCTGCTAGTTCATTGTTAGTATATAGGAATGCTACAGATTTCTGTGTATTAATTTTGTATCCTGCAACTTTACTGAATTCAGATATTAGATCTAATACTTTTGGAGTGGGTCCTTTAGTGTTTTTTATGTACAATATCATATAATCTGCAAAGAAGGACAGTTTGAGTTCTTCCTTGCTGACATGGATGCCTTTTATTTCTTTGTGTTGTCTGATTGCCATGGCTAGGACCTCCAGTACTATGTTGAATAAAAGTGGGGAGAGTTGGCATCCTTGTCTTGTTCCCGACCTTAAAGGGAAATTATTCAGCTTCTCGCTTTTAAGTATAATGTTTGCTGTGAGTTTGCCGTAAATGGCCTTTATTATGTTGAGGTGCTTGCCCTCTATACCCATTTTGTTGAGAGTTTAT
Organism: Smutsia gigantea; assembly: GCA_032199065.1. Lineage (NCBI taxonomy): Eukaryota > Metazoa > Chordata > Mammalia > Pholidota > Manidae > Smutsia > Smutsia gigantea. Next base: position 13,640 of record JAVSCE010003415.1, on the reverse strand, counting down.
ATCATGAATGGATGTTGAATTTTGTCGAATGCTTTTTCAGCGTCTGTGGAGATGATCATGTTTTTTTTGTCCTTCTCTTTGTTGATGTAGTGGATGATGTTCATGGATTTTCGAATGTTGTACCATCCTTGCACCCCTGGGATGAATCCCACTTGATCATGATGGATGATCTTTTTGATGTGTTTTTGAATTCGGTTTTCTAATATTTTGTTGAGTATTTTTGCATCTATGTTCATCAGGGATATTGGTCTGTAATTTTCTTTTTTTGTGGTGTCTTTGCCTTGCTTTGTTATTAGAGTGATGATGGCCTTGTAGAATGAGTTTGGGAGTATTCCCTCCTCTTCTACTTTTTAGAAAACTTTAAGGAGAATGGATATTAGTGACTGTGCGCTTGTGAGCAGGTGCCTGCAGGCTAGTAGGAAGGCTCTGCAGGCTGTGTGTCACAGTCGGGGCCTCGGAGCTGAGTAGGCAGTTGGGGTTGGAGCACCTGAAGCTCCTCAAAGTTCCCAACTAGCTGGGTAAAGTGCACCCAGACTACTTTATCCAGCTCTCCCTTCCACCGCACCACAAGCTCTGTGCAAACCCTGCCCCTTCAGCAGCCCTCTACTGCCAGGAAGCCTCTCAGAATCCCTGTCTTTCCTCTGACCCAGAGCAGCCGGGTGTGGATCCCCTTCACCACAAATGGTCAGTATGTCAGTTCTCTCAAGCATTCCGCCTGTCCGAGCTCCCCAACGTCCACAGCATCACACACTATAGGATTTTGCTCACAAAGCATATGTCCCGAGCTAAGTGTCCAGCAGTCCCAGGCTTTCACCTCCTCCCCCACTCCATTTCTCTACCTCCCACTGGTAAGGTGGGTGGGGGAAGGGCTTGTGTCCCACCGGATTAAGGCTTTTGTACGTTACCCTGTTTCTTGAGGTCTGGTCTATTAGTGAGGTCTGTATGCAGTCTGGTTCAGCCTTCTTGTTGCTGTCTGAAGGTTAGTTTCATTTATTAACTATATTTTTGTACTGTTTGTGATTTTGGGAGGAGCTCTCTGTCTCACCTCTCACGCCACCATCTTGGAAAAGCCTATAAAATGTATTTTTATTTATTTTCAAATTTTAAAACAAAACTTACAATACTCTGATGGAGCTACATTATCTTCTTAGGTTTAAAGTATGATATAAATATTAATGGAATGGTTTATGGTATAAGAGAATAGTAATGTTTTATCATAAACATAATATTCACTTCCTTTCATTTATTTATTTAATATGGCAACTACAACAGTAAGTAGAGAAAGAAAAACTCTGGTACTGCCCTCTGGACTGCAGTAAATGAATTTGATTTTTGCCTGCACTTAAATAGTTTAATGAGGTTCCTTTTTTCTGAATCTGGTCATTTGGCATAAGTCTTCACAGTCTTATGACCCCTTAGCATTGCTGTTTTGTGACTTAATGCCATCTTCAGAAGCAAATGTGATAAATGAGAATAAAAATTTCACAGAAATTAAAACTATATGAAAATTGCAATCATTATGATCACTTCATTTCAAGCTGGTTTTTCAGAGTAGGGTGGACTAAGCAAACTATAAAACATTAAGAAAGTGGAAAAGCTTTTTTAAAATTTAATTCTATTCAATGAAGAATCTGAGAAATCCTACTTATTGTTTAATCATTTGAGAATACGGTTTCCATTTTTAAAATGTGTAAGTGGAGAGTCTAGCTTTTCCTAAAGCTACATGAAAAAGTTGCCTTTCAGGGAAATGCTAAACCCTTTTTAGTAGTTATGAAGAGAACAAAAGTATATCACTCTGTGAAGGTTTGAAGAATTCCTTGGCCTACTGCCTCTGAGAGTGTGAAAATGTCTGTACTTACCCCGTGTACACAAGAAGAAGGTAAAGTTCAGGAATCGGTGAATGAAAGCAGGTGTGTGGGTCCTTCACACTTGCTTTAAGGATGAGAAATCCACCTTCATTTCTGAGCTGTTCCAGGCTCCCATCATTCTTATTCCATGCCTAGGAGGCATAGTTCTAAGAATAGGGACCCTAGCATTTCTCACTAAAGTTGGGTATGCTAGTTTGATGGTCAAAGAGTTTAAAATCTTGTATTCTTATATTATATTCTATAGTGTGTGATCTCTTCAAGAACACTTTTTATAAAATTACTTTGTTTTCATGCTGTCTTTACCTTTCTTTTGCCGGGCTTCCTCCCATCTAACTAGCCTGGTCACTGGGAATAAAGCTTCCTCTAACTCAGCAGGACCTGCTCATATAGAGTTGGGGGATTTAAACTAGCTTGGTGCTAGTATTTGAAAAATAAATCATTTGATCTTGGTATTATATTCCTGAGGTTCTTTATATTTCCCCTTTTCTCTTCTGAAGTTGAAAACTTCAAGGGCCAAAATGCAAAACTTCAAGGATGAAGATTAGAATCTAGGCTTAAAGGAATGCTTGGCATGTCAAAATCAGATCTAGACTTGACTACACTTGGGGTTTCCATTTGAGGCTTTGGTGATCAAACATTCTCATAATTAACAGTGTTCCTTAGTTTAATTCCTTATACTGTTGGTTCCTAAATATATAGTGGAAGGAGACAAGTGGAGAATTTAGAGAATACAGGATTCTGACATTGCTAAAATTCTTTACTGCAGAAGAGCTAACAAGAGGATTTAGTGCAAATTATTAATTTCCATGTTAACAGCAAGCTATTTCAAATATAAGGATTATTTAAAAACTATGAGAACTATGAAGCTGAATCTCCAGGGCAGTAATAATATAAACTCTGAAACATAATACTTGCCAGGGCTTTAGGAAAGTCATGTAATAGGGAAAATGCTAAAGTCTGATTTATTTTAGTGTATTGAGGCACATTCTAGTAAAATATGAATGTTTACTGTACATGGCACAATAATCATAATGTAATATCAAGTGAAGGTAAATTACAAAATAATTCATTTGGTAATTTTAAAAATTAATTAAATCTATGTGTGGTATATATAAATTATAAGGTCTCCAAAGTCTTGTAAATTGTGGTATGTAAGATATGAAGTATACATGATTTTGTTGCTTTTTGAGCTCTACATTTTCTTACATATTACCACTCCCAATGTCAAGGTATATGTAACAATAGATAGTATTATTAGTATAGATTATCAGATAATATTAGAGTTTAATAGGGTCTTTGTTTTTTTTTTAACTAACTGGTACATTTTAGTATCACCAACAATGTAAACCTATTAAAATACTATCCTGAATCGGAATTTCCCCCATTTCTGCCTGATAGCAAAACACTATCTTTTTTTCTCATTCCAGCATAATTCATCTTTGTTTCTCATCTTAGGCATTTTCTTCTATGGCTCTATATCAGTGTTTCTCACCATGGAAGTGATTTTGCATCCTCCCTCCCCACCAGGGAACAGTTGTCAATATCTGGAGACATTTTTTTGATTGTCAGGCATCCAAAATTAGCTGGTCTAAAATGTCTTTAGTACCAAAGTTGATAAACTCTGACAGGGATATTCACCACTGGGTATAAAATTGCCTCCACAAAATTATTCACACCCTAGAGTCTGAGTTGCATATGGGAGAATGTAGCTTTTCACCATTCCAGATAAAAACAAGACAAACAAACAAACAACTATAAAATTCCCTCAACTCCTTACAGGAGTGATAGGGTAAAACATATAAACTGTAACACTATTTTATTAAAATACATGTTTTTAACTTTAACTTTCAATAGAATCACCTGGGAAGCTACAAAAATGCTGACTCAGTCCCATCTCCACAGATTCTGAGGTAGTTGAGTCTGGAGAGTGTAGTTCTGGTCTTTGGAATATTTTAAAAGTACCCCAGGCCCTAAGTCAAGATTTAGAGGCACTTCCCTAAGATCTCTCTTTTAATACTTGCTTCAGCAGAATCAACTTACTTTTGAATTTTGAGTATACAGATGATGACTAATAAACTTGTAAGTTTAAACAAATGGCATTTTATTCAATAGTTTTCTGAAAACTCTGTAGTGAGGAAATAGTGGTCCTAATTCTTACAGTCTGGGAGAAACTCTCAGAAAACAAAACATTGGGGATTTGATGTTATATATGTTACTGTGCATAGATGCCACACAATCTGAGGAAGATAAAGAGAAATATATTATTTTTCTTACATAAATGCCCAATGCCTAACTGAAGTTACTATAACTTTTAGATAGTACCACTATTTTTCCACCATACATTCTTTAATGGAAACATATAAAATACTGTGCTAATTTTAGTGATTGGTGTGATTGCAGAATTTTTTATATTTTTGGTATATCTCAAATTTCAAGATTATATGAATGTATATATGATTGTGTATACATCCAAAAGCTATGTTAACATGGAAAATAGTTCACTGTTGCATACATCTATGCCAGAGTGAAGAACAGTGTATCTAATTAAAATGGAAAAAAAGTGATAAATTGGGGAATTAAATTATTAATTCAGTGTTAGGTATATTGAGTTTATTTGCCAGTAAGATATTTTGGTGGACAGTAACATTAGGAAGTTAGAAATGCACAAAGTGGCTTATAATATATTGAAATCATTAGTATAAGTTTGGTGATCATGTATAGTCAAATGATGTTAACAACGTAGTGGAAAACAAATTGGAGAAGGAAAATGATAAGAGAAAGTAATTTGGGTAATCACTGCATTTGTGTAGTGAGAGTTGGAAGAGGACAAGTAAACTAGTAAACAATTGAAAGACAAGGAGCATAATCAGTTATTGCTTGCTACTGAAAGCAATGGAGGAGACTATTTTAAGGTGGATGAAGATGAAAAATTGGCAAATGCTAAGAGGAAGTTTAAAATGATGATAAAAAAGTAATCTGTGGAAAAGATGGTGCCATAGAAATTCAAGGCAAAAACATCCTCCCACATATACAGCAAGGAAGAAACTACAGAAAATACAACTAACTCTGAAAATGACCTCAAGACTGCAAAACAAACCATCTACACCTGGTGAAGAAGAAAAGACCACATTGAGAAGGATAAAGTGACAAAGCCAAGATTTATTAAGATCCAAGCCCTTCCCCCATCTCAGCTCACAAGTGGGAGGGAGAGGAACAGAAATTAGGAGGAGATAAGAACTCAGAAATCCTGTACCACTGGCCCTGGAGGTCTGCTCTAGGAACACAAGTCCACATTGCATTGCACTTTGTTAATTAATGGGACTGGACACCAGGGAGAGTTGGGTCACTCTGGGAGGCTAAGACTCCTGTCACTTGTAGAGGATAGGCACTCTGCATTGGCCCCACAAAGAGGCAGGAGTTTGAAAGATTTACCAGCAGTGGGAAGTGTGCCAGAGGGGTAGGGCTTGGGGAAGCTCTCCCCGGAAGAGAAAGGACAGGTGGATAACACTTACCAGCCCTCCCTCAAGGCCAGCTGGTTGGGCGTTCACAGGAGCCAGCTCCAAAATGCTCCATCTCCCTCACTGGTGGCTAAGCCCCACAGTGACACTTCCCTGCACATCCCCCATGCCCAGCCCACTAAGCCTACCAGTGGTCTGACTTTTCTATCTGGCAGGCAGAGGGAGGATACTTTCCCAGCTTTCCCAGCTCTCCTTCAGTCCTACTGGTGGGTTACTTGAAGTACCCAGCTCTAAACTCTTCAGCTCCTTCACTAGTGGCTCAGCTTAAAGATGGTACTCCTCTGCATGACTGCCCTACCTAGCCCACCCTACCCAGTAAGTCCAGCAGTTGCTGCCTTGGTTGACCAGCAGGCAGAGGTCAGCTCCACCCACAAAAATCCAAGCAGAAGCACATCACGTCACACAAAGGGCACACAGAAGACAGTTGTGGGGATCAGCCACTGCCAACAGACAGCCAGAAAGGCAGCCCTGCCCACGGCCCACCAAAAGTGCAGTTCCACCACAGAGGAGATGCAGGCACTGGTGAACAGTCTTGAGCTTCTGGACACAATAAGATGCTTACTTCATAAAGCCATTACTTTATAGACAAGGAGACATAGCAGATCATATTTAATACAGAGGAAAAAACAGACAAATACAGACAAAATGAGGAGGCAGAAGAATATGAATATGTTCCAAACAAAAGAACGAGACATTAGAAAAAGGGATAAATGAAACAGAGATGACCAATCTTCTTGATAAAGATTTCAGTGTAACAGTCATAAAGATGCTCACTGACATGTGGGAAAAGAATTGGTGATCTCAGTGAGAACTTCAACAAAGAGATAGAAAATTTGAAAAAGAACCAAATAGAGCTAAAGAATACAATAACTGAAATGAAAAATACAATGGAGGGCATGAATAGTAGACCACTGGAAATAGAGGAAAGACTAAATGTGATAGAATATAGAGAGCAGGAAAACAACCAAGCTGAAGAACAGAGAGAAAAAATAATTCTAAAAATGAGAAAATGCTAAGATAATGTGTAACAATTCCAAGCAAAATAATATTTGCGCAATAGGGGTCCCAGAATGTGGAGAGAGACAAAAAAGTAGAAAGTCTCTTTGAAGAAATAATAGCTGAAAACTTCCCCAGTATGGGGAAGGTCATAAACACCCAGGTCTTAGAAGCGTAGAGAGCCCCTCCCAAGAGGAACCCCAGGAAGACAACACTAAGACATATAGTAATAAAAATGGCAAAGATTATAGATAAATACAGAATCTTAGAAACAGCAAGAAGCAAACTGCTGCCTATAAGGGAAACCCCATAAGACTTCTCAGCAGACACTTTTGCAGAACAGAAGTGAGTGGCATGAAATGTTTAATGTATTGAAAGGGAAGAACCAACAACCAAGAATCCTGTACCCAGCAAGGTTATCATTCAGAATTGAAGGAGAGATTAAAGGTGTCCTGGATAAACAAAATTTAAAAGAATTCACCACCACTAAACTGGCCTTACAGGATGTTAAATGAACATCTGTAGATGGAAATGTTCTTAAGCCTATATATTTTTCATCAGTAAAAATAAACCTACAGTAAAGGTGGTAGACTAATTACTTACTAAGCAAGTATGAAATTTAAAAAAAGGTGTAAACTATACACAAAAAAGGTCAAGGGATACACAAATGATGTAGATTTTAACATCTTATACATAAAGTGTGGAGGAGGAAGAAGAATATAAAAGTTCTTTTAGATTGTGTTTGAAATAGAGCGACCATCAACTTAATATAGAATGTTACATATTTAGGAAACTACCTATGAATCTTATGGTAACCACAATCCTAAAGCCTATAATAGATACACAAAAATTAAAAAAATATATATATATAAGCATAACACTAAAGAAAATCAAATAACAAGTGAAGATTGTAAGAGAGGAGAAAGGAACACAGAAGAACTACAAAAACAACCAGAAAACAAGAAATAAAATGACGATAAGTATATACCTCTAGTTCCCTGCTCTGCCCTCATTTGTTTTTTATGTATTTTTTATCTTTTTTATTTTGGTATCATTAATATACAATCACATGAGCAACATTGTGGTTATTAGATTCCCCCCATTATCAGTCTCCACCACATACCCCATTACAGTCAGTGTCCATCAGCATAGTAAGATGCTATAGAGTCACTACTTGTCTTCTCTGTGCTATACTGCCTTCCCTGTGCCTCCCCCCCCATTTTATGTGTGCTAATCGTAATGCCTCTTATTGCCCTTATACCTCCCTTCCCAACCTTCCTCCCCAGTCCCTTTCCCTTTGGTAACTGTTAGTCCATTCTTGGGTTCTATGAGTCTGCTGCTGTTTTGTTCCTTCAGTTTTTGCTTTGTTCTTATGCTCCACAGATGAGTGAAATCATTTGCTACTTGTCTTTCTCTGCGTCGCTTATTTCAGTGAGCATAATACCCTCTAACCCCATCCATGTTGTTGCAAATGCCCTCATTTGGTTTTAAGCAGAAATGAAAGTTTAAGAGAAAAAGCCTATGAATGAATGTGAATTTCACTTTTTGGTGGCAATACCAGGGTTGCTATACTATCACACTAGTCTATACTTGACATTTTGATAGCCATTAAAATTTTAGGTTATTTTTTTCCCACCTACTTTCCTGTGAGTCTGTCCCTTCATCCTATGCACTACCATGGGTAAGACAGTCATCATGTCTTATCTTCCCTGGCAGAGGACTCTCATCCTTGGATTGCAGGCTACTTCATTGCCCTGAGGTGTTGTCCCTCTGATAGGTTTGACAAATTACAGTTTAGTAGTTCACATGGACTTTCCTCCTTATTAGAATAAACATTCTTTCATCTTTCTACATACTAGCTCAAAATACAAATGAGTTCTCCTTTTATTACTATTTTAAGGGATTAAAATTGTTAATTGCTAAACAGTGATGTTATCCTTTTCTGAAAAAACACTTTAGAAGAGACCATGATGGCGGAAGGTTTGGTTGTCAACACCATAAACCTGCCAATTGTGATTTCAAAAGCAATGTCATTATTGACTTATACTAATTATCTTTTAAGTCACATGCTAGTTAAATGATTATAGTTCACTATACTTGCATAAACATCTGTTAAGAAGCAGCAACCAGCTATAAGCATTCTTTCTTATGCTTTCTCCTTCTTTCCTCTTTCTTGCTTCCTTTTTGCTTTCTCTTCCTCCTTCCTCCCTCCCTCCCTTCCTTATTTCCTTCTTTTTCTCCTTCCTTCTTTCTACCTTATTTCTTTGTCCATTCTTTTTTCTTTCAGTCACTTCATCTTACATTATCTCCATTCTACTGTTCATCAAATGTTGGGAATGTATTTGGTTTGGAGATGCAGGGAAGTCAGAGTGAAAGGTAAGGAGGGAATTTATTAAAGCGAGAATAGCAGGGAATAGCAGCTGCCTTGCAGACAGCAGAGAGCAAGGAAGAACAGAGGGAAGAAAGGGAAACTCATTGAACTCCTGCTTGGCACTGGGCAAGTCCATTGCCAACTTCTAAGGCCAGGGTCACCTGGCATGCAGTGTCTGCTTGAAACTGCATGGCATGGGAACTAAGTCCCTACCACCCCAGGATTTGGGGGAGTTGCAGAGCACTAGATGGAGTGAGATTATGTTCTGAGAACTTCCAAAGGCAAAGAAAGGAGTTTTTAGGCAGGCCACTAAAGAGAATGTACAGTTGCAGTCCTGTCCAGGTCACCCAGGTGACAGGAACTCACAAGCCCAAATCAGAGCTCTCAGTAGCCTCTCCCTCCTTACCTGGAGTAGAACAGAGTGAAGACTTGTGCTTAAGTCTGGAGAATAGAATTAATTAGCAAAGTAACAGAACCAACCGCTGAAAGAGTGCAGGCAAACCATAGTAAGTTGAACAGTAAGAAGTCTTCAAGGCAAAAAGCACACTTGAAGAAGAGGGAGTGTGGGCAACCTCAGAGACGAGGCGAACTTAAGGGTTTATGGTTTGAAGTTTTAAAGGGCCTTTTGGGTAGGGGGTCAGTACAGGTGTTTCATAGTTACTTTGAAGTTTTGTCTTAGGAATAGCTTTATTTAAGTGACTGTGTTGGTCTGGATCTCAGCATTCTTTATCCACATAGGTTTATTTACACTGTGGAGGTCTATCTCCTGTACTAGTTACAAAGTAACAAAGTTACTTAATTGATTAAGGGGCTGGAAGAAGAGGAAAAACAGCATATAAATGAACTTTAAGAATAAACTTGGGCTTTTCTGCAGGCTATGTAGATTTTATAATGGCTTGACCCTAACCTACCTCATGGAGAAATCCTTGATTGACAATCGTTGGCTTTGGAGGCCTGATCTAATGGTACAATGATGACATGACTGCACTCTGATACTTATTTGAGGAATATCCAGACATTCCAAGTCATTCCTGGCCTTTGAAACTTCAACTAATTAACTAATTAACTCTGAGTCCTTTCTGGCTCTCTGGTTTTATCTGGTTAACTCTTTGTGTCCATTTTAGTGGGCTTTACTGGCTTTATTCTCTTTCTATCTTGCTCATGTCTGTCTTCTGGTTAACAAAAACATTTCTGAAATATCTGTATATTAGAAACACTCTCTTAAATGCTAATATACAAGCATGTTAGCAATGTTTTCAATGTCAAGCAGTTCACAGGCTAATGAATTAAAACTTACAACTAATATGACAAATGTCGTAACATGAATAAAATGTTTAGAAAGTATAGTATAGTAGAAAAGTAATTGTCTTTGGAGTTGGATGTAGATTGACACAGTTTATTTTAAAGAACTTCCAAGTTTGTTACATGGAGATTATGGAAAATTACATTTAAGAAGTTGCCCATAAGGACTTAATTAAGGAATGCAATATGAATTTCATGGTGACCAAAGTGATAAACTAGAAGTTCTTGTTACTTCTCCCTAAAATATCCCTGAAGATATATCACTATATAGAAACTGAATACAGAGTTTGTCTGGACATAGCTTTTTTTCACTAACCAAGATACGGCATAGAAATGTTTAAGACTACTGACTGAAAAGTTATATAAATTTTATTTCTCTTCACAAATTCTATTCTTGTCAAAACAGGGCAAAGTTCCATAAAGTTCAGATAACTTTGATGCTTTTCTCCAATTGAAGAATTCAGAAACTACTTTTCTTAAGCTATACAGATGGCTTCACAACTATTCCCCCTTAAAAGTTACTTGAATTTCCTGTTTATCTCTAATCCAGAAATTATTAAACCAATTTTAATCAAGTATTTTAATAAAATATTGTGACTTTAATTTTACCTAAGAATTGGAATGAATTCGCAAGAACAAAAACCCTCAGTATTCTCACTGTCTAAAGCAGTATTTCTGTCTTTTATGACTAATTACTCTTCTTGAAATGTTATTGGTCTAAATCTAATATACAGTAGTCTTGCCTTATCTGCAGTTTCACTTTCTGTGGTTTCAGTTACCGCAGTCAACCTTGGTCAGGAAGCAAATGATTCTCCTTCTGATTTACCATCAGCAGGTCAGTAGTAGCCTAACACTAGGCCACAATGCCTGTAATTCACTTCACTTCATCTCATCATGTGGGCATTTTATCATGTCACAAGATATTCTGAAAGACCACATTCATGTGATTTTTACTATAGTATATTATAATTTTTCTATTTTATTATTAGTTATTGTTACTCTCTTACTGTGCCTCATTGATAAACTAAACTTTATCATAGGTATGTATATATAGGAAAAAACAATAGTATATATAAAGTTTGGTAATATGCTCAATTTCAGGCATCCACTGGGGGTTTTGGAACATATCCCCATGTATAAAGAGGAAATACTATAGTTTTCAATTATTAAAACTTGATTGAATGAATGTTAGATAGAAATTTACGAATAGAAAGACATTATTCATGGGGTTAGCACTGTGTTCTATTTAGCATCAATTTCAATGTTGATTAATTTTATTTAATAAAGCATTTTATGTAGATAAAGCTTATTTTACAGATGTCTTTTATACCAAATACATTTACACCTAATGAAATCAACTTATGCATTTTTTTCCAAAAAATTGTGATTACTTGAAGTCCCTCACCTTGTAAGTGATAGAGATGGATTTAGTAATAGTGGTCCAGGGCCTACAAATAGAAGGTAATGAGCTGCAAAGAGAAAAGCAAAAGTTTGAGATGAATGGGTCTAAGATGAGGGGATTTGAATATGTTAGGTAAAAAAAAGCTATGCCATTGTAGGATACCGTTATTAAAATTAGACCTGCTCATAGTTCATCTTTTGAAATATATTTATGCTAAGCTAACCATGTAATATTGTTTTAAATAAGACAAATGAGAAAATTAAAACAAAAATACTTTAATTTATATGAGGTACAAATATAAATCTTAATCTGACAATCATTATGAGCACCTAACCTTTAGTGTCCCATAAATATCAAATAGTCTTGGTGTGTAGACTCATATATGAAAAGTCATGTCTCTTTGTTTATTTTATTCACGGTTCAAATTTTCAATTTCATTTTGTACACAATGAACACAGATGATCCCAAATTTGGTTGACTCCTCTAAGTTATTTTATACTGATATTGTTTTGTCAAAAATGGTACTTTATTAAAGTGAAGAATAATCTATGTTAATTTTGCAGATGTGTATGTGTGTCTGTATATATATGTTTTTATATGTGTAGCTAACTATCTTTAGTATATTCATTTAGATAGAAAAATCATTACTCATAATACTAATTTGGTAATATTTTTAAATCTTTTGAGCAAATTCACTTATGTTTTTTAATCTTTAAATGTTTGATATTAATAATGGTAGGAATCAATACAGATATTTTCAACGTTTTCCTAGAGCCATAGTATAAACAGAATACATTTATACTCTGGAAGGAATAGTATGTGTCTGAACTGGGTGTTCTTCCATTTAACTAAAAAATCACTTGATTGTATTACAGATACATAGTGACTCTCTCAGGATTTGTTAAAGTGCTTGTTGGTCTTGTTTTAAAATATGAATTTCTTAAATGGCAGTAAGATTTAATTATATTAGTGTTATATATACATTTAATAAAAATTATTTAGAGAAATTATATAAAATCAGAGAAACTCTATTTTTAATGTGGGTATTAGAGAAACACTGTGTCATTGCACTAATGAGAATTATTTCAGAAAGCACCTCAGTGTATCTTTTTCATATAAAATATTAAGCATGTCTGTATTCTAAAATGATTAGGAAAGAAACCTATTCTTTATAATGCAAATTATAAAATTGCATTTATTCTTATAAGGATTCACTTTTGAGCATAAAATATTTGATTTTTAACTACTGTCACATATTTACATTAAAATTACTTTTTAACATTGGGGGAAAAAGAATTAATGGCATTGTTACAGAAGTCCCATCTTTTATGCCACTCATCTTTAAGAAAAAAAAAATGATGTCCATAATTGTTGTTAATGTAGTACATGTACTAACATTGTATTTTTGCTATCAGTTTCTAAGCCATAATAAAGATAAATAGGCATCTGACACAGCTTTGAAGATACCATTCCAAATGTCTGGCTTGTAAAAAATTCATCATGCTGTTTAATACTTACCAATGAAAATAATTCAAGGACAGCTCACTCTGTACTAGTACTTTATCATTTCAAAAACCTTACAGCCAAAGGATTGTTTTTAATTGTTTATGTGATATATGACTTGATCTTCTTTACTCTGCACCTAGAAAGAACAGAGTAAATTAATAATAAGCACAAGCACACTGCAAAATAAGCTGCTAGAGAATTCAAGTGATTTATATCATGGGTGATGATGCTTGGACATTAGATATTATTTATTAATAAGGAATATGTATTTTCTTCTATATCTCTTAAGAATCTGAATGTAGGTTTTCCAAATTACAGTTGAAACAAGAGTCTTTGAACTGTGTAGGTTAGGGAAAATGCAATTGTAAACAATGCAAAAACAGCTGATGAAAATGGAATGACTGCCGAGATTGTTCTTTAGCTTTGTCACACATTTATATGGAACAGCAGGTCCCAAATTCCTACAAGGAAGCAATAATGAAAAGTAATGCAGACAGAAATAGCTTGCTTCCAGCCAGACTGACAAGGTCAGATTACGTCAATTAAATCAATAACTCTCCAGGTTAAAATTCACTAACACACTCAGGGATTTTATTTTTCCAAATAAATGTCTTCTTTTATAAGTAGAGGAACTTCACTGTGCTTTCATGTTAGCAACAAAGTAAGATGAAAAACAG